>CM062293.1:159185546-159557868 GCA_031216915.1 Pictodentalium vernedei
TTGCCGAGTAGTAATGTTATCATATATTGGAAGATGACTTTATTTACCGTGATATTTCAAATCTTACTCATAATAGAATCATCTTGATAAGGTTTAGAGCATGACGAAACAATCGATCAGTCAGATGCGTTTGTGTGAAGTTCTAACAAATTAATTTTGTCGCCGCTAATATGACGTCAGTCAACATTAACATTGGCTACAAAAGAAACTCGGATCCGTTTAAAACGTATTCCTGAAGTTCTTTCCTAAAGTTAGCCAACTGAAATCCGACTTATGGTTCTTTTATCCGCGAGTCATTTTGTATTTTTAAATGCGCGTTCATGATCTTTAAAAAATATTAGACGTTTCAGTTCAGAAGTGTGAAACAACTTAAATCCGATTTGTGGTTCTTGGGGAGCGCGGTGGCTCAGTGGTAGACTGTTGGACTTCTATGCTAGATCCCGTCCGGGATGACTCGCGTTTATCCCGGTTGCCTACATGGGGGCACGATGACACCGTGTACCAAGGTGTACTGTACGTCGATGGTGCACATGTCTTCAACCGCTGTAACCCTGAATAAGCGGAGCTTGAACAGAATTAGAATGTTGAGGAGCTGACAGTTGCTCGTCGATGCTCGGTGGTTCTCTCCGGATACTCCGGTTTCCTGCACCCGTAAAACTGTCACGGCCACGATTAGCCATTGTGCATAAGTATGTGACCTTAAACACCAATAAATAAATAAATAAATTTGTGGTTCTTTTATCCGCGTGCCGTTTTTTTTTTTATTAAATTCGCGTTCATGATCTTTAAAAAATATTAGACGTTGCAGTCCAGAAGTGTGACTACTAAATGGTTCCCTCTCATACACGGAAATGTCTAAAACAAATGGACCCAACGCCCATAGGATGTACCTTTTTGACTCATTAGTCACTGCATTGATAAGTGTTGGATCCAGTGATAATATATAATAGTAGTAGAAGAGGAGGAGGAGGATACTGTAATAGTAGTAATAGCAGCAGCAAAAGTAGTAGTACGCCCCTTAAAGGCATAATGGTGCCATATGAAAATTATTAAGCATTGCTGCTGGCACATTTATGCTTTCAGTGGACGAGTAATAGTACTATCGGCTACAACAACATTATCTGCATAACATTACAGTTGGTACACTCTAAAATCGGCTGGTTTAAAAAACAAACCGAATCAACTGGGTTGAGTGAATATGAACCCAAATGGGTTCATATTCACTCAACCCAGTTGATTCGGATTGATTTTTTAACCCAACTGATTTTAGAGTGTAACTTTATGCATTGAGGATGAGTTAAAGTAGTAGCAGCAGCAGTAGTAGTAGTAGTAGTAGAAGTAATGGGGGCGCGGTGGCTCAATACGTAGATGTGCAGGATGCAAGCCGAGAGGTCCTAGGTTCGAATCCCACCTTCAGCAACCGCGTGGGGTCCTTGGGCAAGACACTTCACCCCCATTGCCCGCGTGGGGGCAGGGTGACGTTGTGTACTAAGGCGTACTGCACGTCGATGGTGCACTTGTCTTCAACCAATGCGAACCCTGCTTATGTGGAGTCAGTATGTTGGGAACTTACACATCATATGCGGCATCAACCATATGTGAGTGGGAATAGGAGAAGAAGGAGCAAGCAATAGCTGTGGTGATTGTCTGAGACAGCAGGCTCAAATTTGGTAGATAAGACCATATCTGTCATTGTATGTGCCTATACCCTCTAAAATACAAGAATAAAGAGGTTCACAGTGGGTTGCCCTTTTATAAATAAAGTGGAAACAATTGTAATTTGACTTGGAGTGGTAAAACGCCCATTCTGATTGAAAAAGTTAAGTTGAGGTGTGACTGAACGTGTTAACTTGGATATATTCTTATTAACCCTTTACCTAACATGAAAAGCAGACGACACTTGCAAACAAAATTCAGGAATAAATCGACGAGCTCGTCCAAAGAGGGGTCATAAGCTATGTTTTTGAGACAAAAAAATGAAAAAATAATGAAAATTAAATGGCGATTTTTGTGAATAGCGCTGGCCAGTTTTTGCAGTTACGTTGGATAAAGGGTTAACTTGTTGAGAACCAGAAGCAACTATCAGGGCTTTCAAAAAGAAGGCATCAGATCAAAAGCCAACATTTTCTTGGCACATGTTTCATATTCAGTCAAATGCATATCATATTTTATTAATATAAATTTGTTCCATTACAAATTACTGGAGAGTGCCTGTGGGCACTCTCCAATAATTTGTAATAGAACAAATGTTGAATAACAAATTCACCAAAAATAATCTAGCCCTCAACCAGTTAAAGAAACAAAAACACCACTAACAGAGGACATTTGTATAAAAATACGTTTCTTGAAGTAAAGATTCTCATTTTGTGTCTGCAAAAATGATCCCTCGTTGAAAGTAGCTCGACAGGGCAACAAAATTATTTGAAGAAAATAATAAATGGCCATTTTGGGGTGAATAGGCCTGGTCGGACAGAGCCGTAAAGGGTTAAATGCCAGTTTTTCTGTCACAGTCTAAATTCCATCTTTCATGTAAATTGGTTTTAATAGTGTAAGTCGCTTTCAGGGCTATGTTAACGGGTGCAACTACTGTTTAAAGAGGTTTCATATTATTTGGGTATGCGTTAGTTTAAGTTAGAAACAAACAATTTTTGTCCATACTGCTTTGGTTTGGTATTGTTGGGGAATGCCAAAAGGCACTCTTTAATATATTGTTATAAAATGACTATTGAAGAATTAATTTGGACTTAAACAATTAATTTAGCCCATTTCCAGTTAAAATTGTGATTTGCGAAATGATTTATTAAGTGCATATGCATTTGAATCGAAAAGAAGGCCGAACAATTTTCAATGGAAAAACGAAATCAGAAAAGAGATAGACAGGCGCAATAGGACTAAAGCCTCGAAGTCACTGAATAGGATTCTAAATTTTAAGTCCTTCGGGTATCACATGCGTTACTAACTTACAATGTTTATGAAATATGGTAACGCAAACTATATTCGTTGACGCTGTAAATAAACGGACTCTGTGGCAAAGCATGAAAACATCCAATCAGTGATACCTGGTTTCTAAAACTATCAGAAGCTAATATATGGATGTACCTTTTATAATTTATATATATTTGTGTTTACAAGTTGTTTGTTTGTTCGTTCATTGGGGTTTATCGACACTTTCAACAGCCAGGGTCATATTGTGTCGGACAGTTTTACAGGTGGGTGAAGCCGTTGTACCGCGCATGTACCACGCAACGGCGAATAACCGCCAGACTATCCAACTTAACCCTTTACCCAACGCAGACGATTATTTTAAATATCTTCTTTTTTTTTAAATTTCCAAAAATTTCAACTCAACAAACCATATCACGTGACCCCCATTGGAACGAGCTCGACGAGCTCGTTCCAATGAGGGGTCACATGATATGGTTTCGTTGAAACTTTCTAAAAAATAATATTTTTTCAACTGCTGAATTTGCATATTACGCGGACGGGTGTTTCCAATTCGTTAGGTAAAGGGTTAATAGCTCTGAATAAGCAGAGATAGCAGCGGTTGATGGCAAGTTAACAACCGACGTACAGTACGCCTTAGTACACAGCGCCACCGTGCCCACCCCCCCCCCCCTCCCTCCCCAATTGGAGAATCGAGATTAAGTGTCTTGCTCAAGGCCATAGCGCAGTTACCGTTGGTCAGGATCGAACTCTCGGCCTTTAGGTTTAAGGGCCAATGCTCTAACCACTGCGCCCCCATATGTACAGGTATAATAGGTGGACTATTTAAAAGTTTAGCAATATGAATGAAGTGACGGCCACAGGTGGAATGTCATTACATTCAGATTGCTAAACTGTCACATAAAAGTTTGAAAATCAATGTGGAGATTTTGAAGCAAGACCGATACACTAACACCTCACACAAAACTTAACCCTTTGAAACCGAGCGGCCGCTTTTCCGGCCAGGAACATGATACGTCATAACGTCATTATATAGGATGGCTGTTCAGTAAATGTGTGGGGTAGACCAATCAATATTTTCAACATGCAGCCCCGAGGCTGAAAATATTGATTGGTCTACTCCAAATAATGAATATGGACTCTTCTAATTGCTGCCATTGAACTGGCATGTAAGATACCACCAAAGTTCAAAGGGTTAAGTTGAATTAAGCGGACAAACATAAATTTGGCTGAAAATAATATGATGCTGGCGAGTGATACCACACTTGAGTGTTGGGTGATTTTCAATTTAAATGACGGTGCGTTTCTGCGTTATGTCTGTTCGACTCATGCAAAGACTGGTTCGGCATTTCGTTTTGATCGATGACTTACAAATATTCAAATGTGCCATCGATTCGAGCATTGCATGTCACAGCAGTGGACTTTAACATTCCATGACTTTTCGAAAATCTTCATTATATTTTGCCATTTTCCAAGATTTTTCAAGGCATGGGGTATTAATTGCACATTTCTCTGACTTTTCCAGGATTCCATGACCCATATACAGGTATTATCACTAAATCACCCACATAGTGGAGATTCCACCCAAAAAATAATTGCAAATTTGTTGCAAAGCATAACCAGCACAAGCAAAGTTTCAGCCAATGGACCTCCGGGTTAAACCCGGAGGTCCATTGGCTGAAGCATTGCTTGTGTTTTTTGTCGATATGTACAAAATTTGAAAGTTATATATTGGGTGATAAATCCACCCCGCGGGCGATTTTGTCACAATCCACTCTCCACGTACTGTATGAACCCGTATTATATTATTAGTTTATTTGACCCACGGCTCTTTATATAAAATGAAACTTAAATCTTACATTTTTGTTGTGGATATTCTAAAACATATTTCATTTCATACACTGTAAAAATTTACAGTTGAATAATAATGAGGTTAAAAGCCTCGGTTCCACAATGTGCTCGCGGGCGTTACAATATCGAGTGCACGCATGGTGTATAAATAAATAGACTCTGAGACTGATGCTGAATATATACAAAAAGAAAAAGTAACAACTATTAATCAACCAAAGTCAAACTCAGTGTTTTATACTTGCTTGAATAGATAGGTATTCAGAGCAGATTTAAACTGGTCGAGAGTTTGTGACGTCTTCATATAAGCGGGAAGCGAATTCCAGAGCTTCGGACCGGCAACAGAGAAAGCGCGACCACCGCATGATAGAAGGTTGCAAGATCTGTAAACTAAGTCATTGAGTTGAAGTTACGGTATAATTGCTGGCAACAAATTGTCGTTACTTATGCCGTAATTTTTACAGCAATGACTGTTTCTGCTTAATGTTTCACCGTATGGAAACTAAGAGGAGGTGTACTCAAGAACGATGGAGCAACGTTTGTTTCCAGAACGAACAGATTCACCTCTTGAATTCCTGCATTTGCACAATGACATCATATATGTCGAAAGATTCCTCGTTGTAGAAAAGTTAATTTTAAGATAGACTAATTAATATCTTTCACCTGCAGTCACGTGACTGCAGGTAAAAGATATTAATTGGTCTAACCTGCATGGCAAATCAACAGCCTCCCCGTGTAATAAAGAGATACCAAATATCAGTTCCGTGGTTTTGCTCCAAGATTGATAAAAGTAAGCCTGTGCCATGGCTCCCATTGATATCAGATAACCAAATTCAATGCCTTTATAAGGACTCCGAGCACGGTTTTCAAGGACCATTATAATTTTCATATGAACTTTCAACATGATGAACAACACAAAGAATTTCAGCCTCGATGACCTGACTTCTGGAAAACCCAACTAGCTAGATATATTTGATCCCTTGGGCAGGCCAGGCATTCTTTAGGAGTACAGGGGTGCTGCATGCCTACTGCACGCCTACAAAAAAAATTGAGGAGGACACGTTTTTGCGCCCCTTGATTTTCTGGAATGCTAGACCTGTTTGGGACTGCCTTTAAAATCTATTATCATTTCGTCCCCTCAGTTCCATTGTTTCTCTGTGCCAATAGGCAGAGAGAACACACTAGAACTCGGGGGACGATTTGTCAATGTTGCATTGATTCGCAATAATTCATGACCCATTCTGTGTCGCATTTCGATACATTTTGAGTGTAGAAGACAGTCGCATAAGAATTGAATGCAACATTTTGAATAATGAAAAAAAGTGTGCTCAATTTTTCCACTATGTCGCTGAATGTAGTACAATGTTTCAGTCACAATATTAATACCTTGAAGTGAATATAATCAAAATAGCACTGAAGTTTTTGCACTGAAAAGTTCAGGTGCAAATGCACTCCCAAGCAATCTAAGGAGGGCAACTGTTTTGCACTCCTTGATTTTCTAGATTGCCACGCCTGCTTGAGTGCAACAATTCCATCTGCAATGCAAAAGCATTGCAGATGGCACCTTGTTGCACCCTGGGGAGAATATAGAAATCAAAGAGCTGTGTTTCCTGGCTCATTTTGTGAGGTCGCTTAAATGTAGAGGTGGATTATCATGAAACCTCTTGTCTCAGAGGTTATAGGTAAACTGAATTCAGATACTTTTTTAAGATGGTGGAAATCAAGCACTTTTCAAGGACAGAAACAATTTTAGCCCTTTACCCAACGCAGACGATATCAAAATTTATTATTTTAAATACCATTTTTTCGAATTTTTCAAAAAAATTCAACAAAACCATATCATGTGATCCTTCGTTGGAATGAGCTCGACGAGCTCGTTCCCACGAGGGGTCACATCATATGGTTTTGTTGAAATTTTTTTTAAAAATAATATTTTTTCAACTGCTGAATTTGCATATTACGCGGACGGATGCGGGCAATTCGTTGGGTAAAGGGTTTTAAGCACTTTTCATGGAAGGGGCCAAAATTCAACGATTTTTCATTTGAATGGGAACCCTCTGTACGGTATTTCATTGTAATATTTTATGGTGAAAGTTTCTGCAGTTGGTTGCCTGCGTTTGTGCCGCATTTTAAAGGGATTGTTTTTTCGGCGTACTGCACATATTCTACATGTTATTTGAACTGCGTTGTTTTACTGATAGTGTCATTTTGAGGATAAACTGCATATGAGTCTCAAATGAGTCTTGTTTTTGGTGTACTTTCTTTTGGCGCTTTGAAGTTCGAAAATGGCAACAACGTTTACAGGGATTGGGGGAATTGTCCATGATCTGACCAAACGTAATCAGAAACATTTTGACGACCTTTAAATGTAATATATATGGCTTTTCCAACATTCAGGTCTCTGGTGGCCGGCATTTTGTAGTTTAAACAGTGCAGTCTGCTTCGTAACTCTGACACGATTCCACGCGAAATCAGATAAAACAGCATCTCATGAGTAACAGTCACGTCTGTTTCTTCTCCAAATTAAAACAGTTTTCCATTATTGCCGACTGGAGAATTACAATTTTCCTCCATCTGTGCGCCTGGGTGTGAAGCAGAGGCATGGATAATTCAACAAAACCAATAACCCGTGCTTTAATGACAGCTTGCATGCACGGTCCCTAGTGATCAGGGCGGTTTGATTAAGTTTCACGATGAAGAAGGGGAAAAAACGTCATTTCGTGACAGAAGTGGAGGGATTCTGAGTTCAATAATTAACCGCTATAGATTCATTACACGCGTTGCCTTGACGACAAATGAAAGACTTCTTTTTCCATTTTCTCTTATTAGTAGATGTCTAGGAATTCGAACTGTTAAGTCTTCAGTTTTCTTGTTTTTTAAGTAACCCATTAAAATACGAGACGCTAAACAGCGCGCAGGTCAATGGTGTCTTGATTCTAGCTTCATTTTAATGACCCAGAATGAATGGATAGTTTTACCAATCTTATTTCTTGTGTTGTTTTCATTTACAAATGCCAATATTGAAAATTCTTCGCTGTGTGAAGTCACCCAGGCTAAAGAATAGAACTTTATTGCAATAAGGCTATACCAGTGTTCTGCGTCGCGTTATTCCAGAGGATTTTCGACATTAAACTTCGTTGGCAATGCAAAGCATCAAACAGATATATGTGACTCAAACATCATTGCTCGCCACCCGCTATGCTTGCCATTGTCCATTATTGTGGAAAATATCGTAGTCTCGACCCCAATCCTCCTCAGGAAACAGATCCATTCTTTCCACCCTGACTTGCAAAATCAAAACAAAAACGTTCGCCAAAAAGGCGTAAAGTCCATGATAGGGCCCTGCGAAGCTTTGAGATTCGATTCGATTTCGGATCTTGATTTGATATTCGGTTCGATTCGAAATCGGCTGCCCTATTCGTTTCCTCTCGAATCTTTTTCATTGGAAGAAACCCATCAGCTTCAACGTTTCACAAAACCTATTGTTCAAATGGAAATTGTACATAAATAATGTTGAATGAAAAGACCAAGTGTAACTTCAGCTACATTAACATAATTAACACATTAAAGAGTTTCCAATCGATGTTGACGATGAACAATAATCCTTACAGGGTAATATTCCAACTACATCATCAAGGCATGCCTTCTACGAAGGCATGCCTTGATGATGTAGTTGGATTATTTTTTTCAGTCGGGACTTGCGTCTTCACAATCGGAAGAAATCAGGATTGTAACACCCCAACCTCCGTCGGTTATCTTCAAGACGACACTGATTCGATTCGAGGTTCGATTCGATTTCGAATAATAAAAGTGATTCGATTCGAGATTCGATTCGAATCGAAAATGTGCGATTCGCAGGGCCCTAGTCCATGACTATTACAGACAACCGGCAATCATTTGAGGGTGAGTTGATCATCGTGCAAACAAGTCAAACAGAACTCCAACAAAATCCATGGTGGGCACCCGTGTACAGCAGCCTCTGCAGCCTAATGATCAGGCAACAAAGTAAATACCACAGGATTACATTATTACTAAACTTCACTACAAATAAAAATAAACTCATCCATTTCCGGGAATCCCACCGAAAGCAGTGCATAAGAAGATACAAGTTAGGGTGTCAGGCCTTTTGAAAGGGTTAAGTTGCGGTACCTGCACTTCAAAATGGGTCCCAAATATGGGCATCCACCACTCAACCACCCAAGGGCAGTTGAAAGGACTTGGGTCCATTTGCTTCTTTACCAGACTGAAAACTGGAGACAAAAATGTTATATACTTCTGTTTGACTTGAAATCACAACGTGCACTGTTTTACTGTTTTGACTCTTTAATTCACCAGCCCCCGTATCGTATCTTTTTTCAGAACATTATTAGCAGCAAGGTGGGCGAATATTTTTTTTGTATTTGAAGGGAGGTCTAGTCATAATTTAATCCTATAGGGTTGTAGGATTAAATTATGACTGCCCCCTCCCCTCCATTTGTTGAGTATCCTGTCGTCTTATCAATGAATGCAGACTTTTTCTTCATGCAAAACATTATGCATCCCGGGCTGAAAAAAGTTAATAACTAGATCATTTTTTAGACACCCGAGTCTTCATTTACGTAAGCAGTGCAAAGGGCGCGTGGTATTTGTTGACTGTTTTAAATGCACGATTTATTCTAGATTTGGAACGCTACCTTTACGTATCCTTCTTTTACTGTAGAAATACTGTTATATAAGGCATTGGTGAAAAAGACCACGTATATACTATATGGCTTTCGAAACTTCAGAAATAATAATGTTCTGAGCTTACCCTATTGGTCTCGACACAAACAGTTAAAATTAGAAGACTCCGGAAGTGTTCTGATTGAATTAAACAACTGAGGAAGAATACTACCTCTGGCTCTGGCTGGGATTTTCCTCTGAAGAACATTTACCCCGTATCTTTTTTGCGATGTGAATTGTACGCGTCGAAAACTTTCCCTTCCAAAACATTATTCCAAACTGTTCGAAATCTAATTTACCAACTGAAGTGATGTCAAGCCAGCGGTTTGCATCCCAAATGCTAAACACAAAATGAGAAGTGGAGAAAGTGATATTTGTAAATGTGATAGGATCACCACAAAAAGTTCTTCTGTACCCTTGTAGTTTTCTCGTCAGTTCTGGCAAGCTGGAATCCGGGAGTCCTAACTTTTCTAAATCCTTGACACGTGACGTCAATCACGAATGAAGATGTTCGAGGCAACAGTTTTAACCCTTTAAACCCGGTCTGCATAAATGTTTTGCGTGAAGAAAAAAATGGTTGTGGACGAGCAGACGATATAAAGAGCAAAAAATCTGAAGCAAGGCTTTGTAATAATTTAATCCAATAGCTCGACAGAGCTGTTGGATTAAATTATTACTGAACTTCCCAACAAACCAGTATGGTTTCGCCCATTTCGCCGTAGACAATATTGACTGAAATGATTTCTGCCAGGTCGCCAGTGTTGAAAAGGTTAGGACGTGAAATAAAAACGCGAATGCTTAATGTTGGACACCCTTGCCAAACAGCCCATAACTTTTGTTTATATTTCACGTGTCGTATTCAATACGACGTCTTGCTTGATCTGGCTGATCAGGTCACGTCAAAAGACTGAAAATAACATTTAACAAGGTGAGGTATAAAAAATTTATCATATGATAATGACATTTTTACCCTAAATATCACTACTGTTTGACGATGTTTTCCAAACTGTTGTATCACACCGGGTGAGATTTTTCCGGATCAAAAGTCCATATCACACTCTTACGGAAATCAAAAATTCATATCACACTCCCACGGAAATATCCGAGAGTTTCCGTGAATAGTTTTCGTAACTAGGGAAGTCGTTGTTGTTTCGTCTGCTATTTTGTAACCGGCTTTTCACCGCATATTAATTAAAATGGCAAATTTGGGTGAATTTGACATCGAAACAATGTCATATGATAAACACATCATCATAACAGTGTGTTGATCCGTGTTGTCGCATCACGTCTCGTTGAGGTGGCCAGATTTTCGGATCACACTCGCTGCCTGTGGCAGCTCGTGTGATCCGAAAATCTGACCACCTCCACTCGACGTCATACTACGACACGGATCAACACTCTGTTATGATAATATCTATGTAACACAAACATTTTATTTTTAGCTCAACTTTGGCGAAGCCAAAGTTGAGCTTATGCCATGGCCAGTCGTCCGTCTGTCCGTCAACAATTCAATACGGCTCGGGCTAGAGGCCGTATTTATGAACCGATTTTTACGAAACTTCTTGGGTACCTTTGTTATGACCGTGGGACGAGAACGAGTGTTTGGGAGTCCGATCCGAAATTCAAGTTGGCCGCTGGCGGCCATTTTGTACAGACTTAGGTGAAATCAGATTTTTGCGCAGAACTTCCATATGAAAGCGCTGATTTGAATAATTTTTTGTATGAATGTTTAGTACCATGGGATACATCACATATAATACGGGTTTTTTTCTCGTACGTAAATTATGCAAATTAGACTTTGATGTATTTAGTATTACTTTCAGCACTGTAAGTGCAAATGCCAATGCGGCTCGGGCTAGAAGCCGTATTTATAAACCGATCTTTACGAAACTTCTTGGGTACCTTTGGTATCACCGTGGGACGAGAACGAGTGTTTTGGGGTGCGGTCCGAAATTCAAGATGGCCGATGGCAGCCATTTTGTACAAAATTAGGTGCAATCAGATTTTTGCACAGAACGTCCATATGAAAGCGCTGATTTGAAAAAAAAAATGTGTGAATGTTTAGTACCATGGGATACATCACATATAATACGTTTTTTTTCTCGTTCAGAAATTATGCAAATTAGATGAACTTTGATTTTTTCAGTGCTACTAACACACAGTAAGTACACATGTCAATACGGCTCGGGCTAGAGGCTGTATTTATCAACCGATCTTCACGAAACTTCTTGGGTACCTTTGTTATCATCTTGGGACGAGAACGAGTGTTTCTGAGTGTGGTCCAAAATTCAAGATGGCTGCCAGTGGCCATTTTGTACCGAAATTAGGCCCAATCAGTTTTTTGTCACAACTTCTATACAGCTCGTATTTATGAACTGATCTTCACGAAACTTCTTGGGTACCTATGTTTTCACCTTGGGACAGGAATGAGTGTGTTTTGGGGTGCCTTTGTTATCACTGTGCTATGAGAACAAATATTTTGTTTGGGGTTCAGTCAGACCCCCCCCCCCCCCCCCACCCTGGGACTCAAAGATTTCTTTTCTAGTTTAGCATCTGACTGTCACCCACCTTTACAATACTTTACCTATACATTTGTTACAGGCTACGGTCAGTATTTATGTACAGACCGTTACAATACTTTATATGTACCTTTGTTATCAGGTCATTACCTAGATGTTTGTCATTGCTGTGTCACATACTATACAGGTACATGTCTTGACAAGTTGAGCGACAGTGTCATTGACACTTTCATTTTTAACTGATATAGATAAACACAAAATAGAAAAATCTTCACTGTTGTGTGGCGTTGGCTTGGACATTTATCATTGTTGGATGCACCGGAAACTGGAAACAGGAAGCAAATCCTGAATTTTGAAGGCACACAGCCACAAACAAGGAAATAGTATAGTTTTTAATAAAAACGATGATTAAAACTACGAAAATGAGTAGATCTGCAAATCTCGTTTGGCTTTTATTAGTAAACGGAGGGTAAGGAGTGGATTGACGCAAAAAGAAAGAAAAAATAGAAAAAATAGAAAATTACATTTATCTTGGAGACGGAATCTTAAGAGGTCACCTATTTTCATCCGATTGGAAAAAAGGCTGAAAAAGTAGCAAATAACGTAATTTGAAACTTATCTTATTTGCAGTAAAAATAATTTATATGCGAGATGGAATATCTCAGAGTCATGGTAAAGACTTTGATATGGTTTTTTTTCATCTCGAGTCTTCTACAACCATAGATAACAAACGCGAAAATTGGGTGAAATAGTGAAAATTACGGTTTTTTACTGTTTTTTATCGGATCCCAATGTAACGGTATAAAACAGAAATTGTTTACCACAGTAAACAAGTACTGTTCCCGTTCCAGGGATTCGCACGGAGAACACTACTTTCAAATACCATGCAGGAAATTCAAAGCAAGAGAGTACCATACTAGCCTCTAGTCACGCTAATTAACCCTTTACCCAACGTAACGGCCAAAACCGTTCAGCGCTATTCTCAAAATTCGCCAATTAATTTTCATTATTTTTTCATTTTTTGTCTCAAAAACATAGGTTATGACCCCTCTTTGAAACGAGCTCGTCGAGCTCGTTCCAATAAGGGTCATAACCTATGTTTTTGAGACAAAAAATGAAAAAAATAGGTAGTAAAAGAATTTTGTTTGCAAGTGTCGTCTGCTTTTCATGTTAGGTAAAGGGTTAAACAAGCTTAAATGATAATTACTCCCCTATATCTATCAAATAATAGGCATACATGGTCATTGGGATACCTATCGAGGAAACTCTTTTGTGTCCGAATTTGGCATATCTAATGAAATGCAATACAGAATATCAACAATGAAAAACCTCTTTGTGACAAATCCTGGGGCGACATTTTCAACAAACTTTGAAATAGGCAATAACTTACGACCTTGTACGGCCAACTGACGTGCAATGTACAGAGTTGCAGTGGTAACAGGAACTGGTTGGGCGAGAAGTGACTTTCATAATCAACCGCTTTTTTCAATTTGTTCTCTTCGTTGAGTCCAATACAGGTTATTATCATATGACTATGACATTTTTACCCTAAATATCACTACTGTTTGACGATGTTATCCAAACTGTTGTATCACACCGGGTGAGATTTTTCCGGATCAAAAGTCCATATCACACTCTTACGGAAATCAAAAATCCATATCACACTCCCACGGAAATATCCGAGAGTTTCCGTGAATAGTTTTCGTAACCAGGGAAGTCGTTGTTGTTTCGTCTGCTATTTTGTAACCGGCTTTTCACCGCATATTAATTAAAATGGCAAATTTGAGTGAATTTGACATCGAAACAATGTCATATGATAAACATATAATCATAACAGTGTGTTGATCCGTGTCGTCGCATCACGTCGAGTTGAGGTGGCCAGATTTTCGGATCACACGAGCTGCCGCAAGCAGCTCGTGTGATCCGAAAATCTGGCCACCTCAACTCGACGTGATACTACGACACGGATCAACACACTGTTATGATAATATCTATTTACAATAGCCGACCGAGCGGGGTCATGCATATTCCATCAAATTCACGAGACCAGATCAACTAGTTCAAAAACTAGTTTTTGCTCACATTTCTAGCGTCGTATTCAATTTACAGCGAAATATCCAGTCTTGTATAATAAATAGATTTTTACAGAAGTCAGTCTGGATTGTCATAAATTGAATACGACGCTGGAAATGTGAACAAAAAAAAGCATGAAATTACGGAATGTATGTCCCGAGTGTCCAACGCAAAAGTTTCCATTTCACGTTTGTAAATTGTAGCCTCGAAACTTTTCGCAAGCCAGTGGCGTTACGCGAGCTCGTTTTTTCACGGGCATGATATGGATTTGTAAAGTAGGGACTCTTTGCCATCCAGCGAACCATAACGGCTGAGCAACCTACAGCGATTTTGAAAAGCTATTTGTAGTAGTCAGGTAATAAAAAGAATTATTTATTTATTTATTTATTTATTTATTTTATTTATTTATTTATTTATTTATTTATTTATTGAGGCTTAACGATGCTTTCGACAGCCAGGGTCAATTCGAGTCGGACAGTTTTACGGGTGTGGGAAGCCGGAGTACCCAGAGAGAACCACTGAACAACGGCGAGCAACTGTCAGACTCCCCAACATAGTAACTCCACACAGGCAGGGTAAGCATTGGTTGAAGACAAGTGCACCATCGGCGTACAGTACGTCTTAGTACATAGTGCCAACGTGCCCCTGCGAATAAAAAGAATTACTGCCCACCGGGTGAATCCGATACTCACGCAATGAATAACCTTCCGTTTGCTGATTTGTCGACAGCCTATAGCACCACACTACTTTGACTATCAGGACAATGTTCTTCCTCAGTGTTATGTTGCGTTGGGCGACCACAAACCAACGTGGACAAGGTGACATCAGATGAGAGGGAGTTTGAATAAGGCATCAGTGAGGATATTAAAAACTGGTGGATGGTTACTAATGCATTTTGATATCATTTTCATCGATTTTATATATACAAGTGATTCCGATTTTTGACAATGCGGAGGAAAGCCAAACCCCAAAAGCTATCTATTTGGCGGGAGACATCAATGAAGACAGGCATAGAATGATTAATGTACCAAAAGTCTGCCCAACACACGATAAAAGCCAGGACAACATCTGCGAAGCATTGATAAAGTGTCCACAACTGGCAGCCGCCATTCGATAAAATGAACTTCTCATACCCCGTCCTAAGAGACCAGATGGTACACAGATATGAGACTAAATGAGATGCATCTGGCCCTTTTGTAATTTGCTTTGTCAACTTCAGTGTATTTCAGAGCATCTGAAAATAAATCAGCACGCTGTGTCCTCCATCAGCATCATGCTATATATACTTATGGATCCTCTACTTAGAGAGAAGACAAAAATGCCGTTTGAATTTGGTACACAAAGAAAGCCACTTGAATTTTGTCAGTTGTTCGTTTCTTCTTTCAAACTATAGCTCACCATAGGAGCGAGCTTGACGAGATCAAACCAATGAAGCTGCTGTTTGTAGGTCGAAAAAATGAAATTTTGAAGAATAAAAAAAGAATTTTTTAGTTATTTGACTCCTTCCATAAAGTAACAATCAAACCGACCAGCGCTATTCACTAAAGTCGCCCTTCAAATTTTATTATATTTTCAGTTTTTGCATTAAAAGCATAGCTTGTGACCCCTTACTGGAACGAGCTCGTCAAGCTCGTTCCAACGAGGGATCATTAGCTATGTTTTAGGGGCAAAATTTAAGTTATTCAAGAATTTTTTTCAAGTGTCGTCTGCTATTCGTGTTCGATCAATTGTTTAGAAACGTATTAACGACGACATAATTTGATTGTAAAGTGTATGTGCAGTGAATACATTAATATTATATATACGAATACACTACGCAACTTGATAAATCTCACGAACAATAAAATGTCACCTCCAAATTTTGGCCTATATCCTAAATGCCAATACTGCAAAGAAAAATTGAGAATATTGCGGGCAGGAAACTTCATGTAAAAGCAACAATAACAATTGAAAGGCCGGAGACGGAAAGGCGAACAAAAGTCATTCCCAGTAAAAACCAAATACATAAAATAAAAAAAATACAACAACAGCAAAAAAAAAAAAAAAAAAAAAAATAGAATATCAGAATGTTCATATCTCTCCAAACCACGTTTTCATAGCATTATTTTTTAGGTTCATAGTTTCTAGGATTTCTTGAAAATTTCAGGAAAAAATATATCCGTTTTTACGTACTCACTTTGTTCAAGTAAATACTTACATAAGGTATGGGCATTTGTAATTTTATACGACAGAACAACCATAAGATAAGAAGGCTATCATAGACTTCCACCAGCCATGCGCATATAATACAATTGCATTACTAAGTGCACGAGGGAGCTGAGCCAGACAAAATGTTAAAATGGTCCCTCATAAAATCGATTTCGAGGACAAACGTCACCAGCATTTCCGTGTCGCTAGTCACGTGCAGGCATCTGATACCAGGTGCGCGTCTGGAAACTTCGATTAAGCGGAATAATGGTAATGAAGCTACGAGAAAACTCAATTATCCACGTAGAAATTCAGCGCCATTTCCTATATTGGAAAATTAAACCTTGACGTCTACTTATTATCGTTGGGTAGTTTTTAAATTGATGCAACTGCAATGATTTTACTTCGCCGTTTCACCAGTTTAACACCCACTGATCAGTGAATATACATTTCAGAAAGCATATACACTTGCCTTTGACAAAAAATAAATTGGGTTTGAAAAATTAATTTCAGCCGAAAATTTAGGACACAGGAAAAACTGTTCGTCATTCTACCAAAGGACGAGAGCATGTCAAAATGTACTCTCATAACGTGTTTATACTATTACAATATAATTGTAGGCATAAGTCACAAAAATGGGACAACAACGAACAGGGACGTGGCTAGAGGTTTCAGATTGGGGGGAGGGGTGTAGGGTAGTGAATTTCCAACTAGGGGAGGGACGGGAGGGGGAAACCCCCCTCCCGGTCCCTTCCCCTACTTGGAAATTCGCTACCGAGAAACCTTTTGAAAATGAAGCCATGAAAGGAGGCAAAAATTGATTCTAGTAACTGAAATGCCAACACATTTATGACAGAATTATCAGGTTATTATTATTTGGTATTATTCTGGGAACTAAATATGTTCTAAACAAATGCTCAAGCTGAGAACTTAGAGCAATTCACACTGTCCTAACATTAAATCAGATCTTATGCAGGAATGATCAATTTTCGATGTTTCATCATTTTGTAACTGTGAATTATGAAATTAACCCAGGTAACGATTTTACATAATGAGATTTTCTTGAAGTGCATTTCGAGGATTTTTTTTTTATTACGATAAATAACGTACTATAGAAATCTCGTACCGATTGACATCATGCATACTTATGAAGCTCGATATTGCGTACACTGTAGTTGTAAATAATAAAAGTAGGACTTTTGAGTTGGGATTTTGGGAAGTAAAGGAGACATCAGCATCACAAAAGAAGTCTAAAATCCAGATAGATGGAATTTCCAACTACTCATGACTTGCCCTCCGAATTCCCAACTATACGTAATTTTTGCCAGGATTGTGGAGGTGACACCCCCACACCCTGTCGTCAAGTCCATGGCAACGAAAAACTGTGATATGCTTGAATCGCGATATATTGCTCACGATTCAATACGTATCGTTATGGTCTGTGTATCGGGAAACGATAAATGTAAATATGTCAGGCAAAACAACGTCTTTGATTTTGAAGTCAGGTGCGGTTACACCCTGTTATTCGTATACCAACTTTGACAGTGATAAATATAAGAATTCTATGCTATTTTAGTGAAAGTCGGGAATTGTCTCATAAGTGTTGACATGGAAGTTTTATTTATGAAAAATAAAAAGTTTAGGTCCACACGAATGAGATAATTCCCGATATTCACCAAAATTGCGTAGATTTTCTTTTTATTATATGCCACCGTTGCCACGTGACAATTTAGTGCGCAATATTCAACCCAATTCGACTGCAAACAAAGAAGTTTCAAAACAATATCAAAGATCAGCTGATCGTTCTTTCAAGTCTGTTGTTGCCAAATCACTCAAAATAAAAACTAGTCCCACTTCCCCACGATAATTTAATCTACTAACTGTCCAACTGACAGAAGACATTTAATAATTATAAAACTACAAATAAGAATATTCCCATATTTTTCATTAATGTTAATTTGTTGAAACATTTTAAATGTCAGTTTGCAACAAGGAATTTGAAATTTAGTGCGCCGACTCATCCAAAAAAAAAACCTCCAAAACATCCTTGGTGAATCGATCACCAAGGTTTTTCGGAAAAGTTAGCAAAAGTGGTCAGTTCCCTCTATTTTGAAAAATAATTATTTGATTAATCACTTAAATCTTATTTGTTGTTTGACAGAGCTCTGTCAAACAAGATATAGGGGATTAAATGGATACAAAATAGGAAAAAGTACTAGAAAATGGGTCATAAAATCAAATACTAAAATTGCTGAATATCATTGG
This sequence comes from Pictodentalium vernedei, assembly GCA_031216915.1. Classification (NCBI taxonomy): domain Eukaryota; kingdom Metazoa; phylum Mollusca; class Scaphopoda; order Dentaliida; family Dentaliidae; genus Pictodentalium; species Pictodentalium vernedei. The sequence continues at coordinate 159,204,083 of CM062293.1, forward strand.
TTATCACATTGAGAAACATGGGTACAAACGATTGGCTGGACTTGACTTTATCTCCATGATGCGGTCAGGATTAGCCATTGTGCAGAAATGTGTGACACGAAACGCCAATAAATAATCACATTGAGAAGATACATTTGTTTACGGTGTGCATTCAAAAACTTGAATTAGCCTTTTACTGAACGTAACGGCCAAAACCGGCCAGCGCTATTCATAAAAATCGCCAATTAATTTTCATTATTTATTCATTTTTTGTCTCAAAACATTGGTTATGACCCCTCATTGGAACGAGCTCGACGAGCTCGTTCCAATGAGGGGGTCATTACCTATGTTTTTGAGACAAAAAATGAAAAAATTAGTTATTCAAGAATTTTGTTTGCAAGTGTCGTCTGCTTTTCAGGTTAGGTAAAGGGTTAAATGTGAGCTACTGGAAATGAATACATGTCTCAAGTGTTTGTTAGCTGTAGTTTTATGTCACGAGTAATAAGATATATCATGATACGTATTGTATCGAAGAAACTAAATTGTGATACATATTGTATCGTGGCGTATGCATATAGTTGCATCCCTACCAAATAAGCTCTGAGATTTCTGTTGAATGTCCCCTTTAACATGTATTTCTGTCTTTTGTCTTGCTGTTTAATATTGTATCCTATTATGTAATGTGTAAGTATTCCATGTTGTAATCTAAATACATTAACCCTGCTTGTGTGGAGTTAGTACGTTAGAGAGTCTGACAGTTGCTCGTCGTTGCACAGTGGTTCTCTCCGGGTACTCTGGCTTCCTCCACCCGTAAAACTCTCCGACACGAGGTGACCCTGCTTGTCGAAAGTGTCGTTAAACCCCAATAAAAAAATAAATAATGTGCTGGATACCAGGCCATCCCATACTATCAGAACAGAGCCTGTTTACCACATTCAGCAAGTACTCTGACTTTCTTCCATGCGTAAGCGGGATGTCAAACAACTAAGAAAACAAATTTAAGAAAAGTTGATTGAATTTTAACACTTTAGTCCCCATTCAGCCACAAACTGTCCGTTTTATATTGCTCTGTAAAAGTTGTCCCATGTGTATTCTTCCTTCAGCATTCTACTTGTAGTATGCATTTATCTTGACATTGTTTCTATTTTATTGTTGGCTGCCTGCACAGGCAGCTAACAGTAAAATAGAAACACTGTTAACCCTTAGAACTCGTAAGACCGTTTTTCGGTCCAAGGCATAATTTCGTCCCATTTATGTCTCATTATAAAAGGCTTATACACGGGGCATTGATGAAAAAATCATAACTGCAGTCCGCATGCAGACGGCTGAAGACTACAGTTATTATTTTATCCTCCCTGTATATTAATATTGGGGTGACCCATCTCACTGTAAGAGCACACAAAGGCGATACCATTCCAGGAAACGGGGGTTCAAAGGGTTAAGTCATCTGCAACTATGTAAATGTATATACGGTAGACATTAACGAAAAATTAATCTGTGTACTTTAGGGTTAAACTAATTTAATTTTATTTACGATTTGCTCGCACATGTTTGACACATGATGTGATTTTTTTATATAATACACCCCCCCCCCCCCCACCACACACACACACTCATTTGTAAAAAAAAATACGGCCGTGTCCAAAGGTGCATTTGAACTGTAAAATTGCTGCAGGTATACTGTTAAGTCTTTGGTTTTCATTTACTAATTAAAACAGAACAATCGTAATTGTCCATTGAAATGTGATTCGATGTTGAAACCTAACAAACCTGTTCATTATAATACTAATAAATTCATTAACCCTTTACCTAACACGAAAGGCAGGCGACACTTGCAAATAAAATTCTTGAATAACTGTTTTTTTTTATTTTTTGCGTCAAAAACATAATTTATGACCCCTTATTGGAACGAGCTCGGTTTTGGCCGTTACCATGTGTGTCCTTTTGAAAATCACGGGAGGGCTGTTGCTGGCTCTCCTTGACCTATATTCAGGTGGGCACAAGCCCACCCAGGCGGGCTTGAACATACCAAAATCTCCACAATCGGGCTTTTGAGGAGGACAGTTACTTGCTCTCCTCAGCAAAATTTCAGGCGGGCTATAACGATCTGCAGCCATCGCCTTCCTCAGAATGACAGACCTGCCGTTACGTTGGGCAAAGGGTTAACAAGTCAGTATTTTCGTGGGCAGTTCACTCAAGTTTTCTTCTTGATTTTTCGAGAATGTGTGTTGGCATATTATCCTAGGTTGAAAATAATAAAACTGTCGTCTGCACACAAAAGTGCTTCGATTGCAGTGATATAAGTGACGGAGACTTTAACCGCTTCAGGGTGCATTATAGTCATGCAACCCCTCAAAATTTAATTATAGGAATTGAAAGTAATTATCTGTCAATCCATTGTGGAATGAATATGGGGTGGACGAGATAAGTTTTGTGTGAGGTGCGCACTTCATACAAGAGTTAAAATGCCCATTCCACATTCATACTCCAATAAAGCGACGCATAATTCATTTCAATTCTTACAAAAGCAACAAAGACAGTTTTATCCCTTTGAACCCCGGATGTATCTTTCATGTCAGTTCAATGGCTGCAATTGGAAGAGTCCATATTTATTATTTGGGGTTAGACCAATTAATATTTTCAACGTGCAGCCTTAGGGCTGCACGCTGAAAATATTGATTGGTCTACTCACACATTTACCTTGTAGCCATCCCACTTACTGACATTATGACGTAGCTTGTGACCCTGTCTGATAAATGGCCTCTTGTGTTCAAAGGGCTAAGAATACTCTCTCGCTCTCCGTTAATCTAAGAATGCACAGTAAATTGAGCTTGGAGTACTCCAGTCCCGACCGACATGACCGGTCATTGGAAAGATGCATCCGTAAAAAACAAGACATAATTTTACTTCACAACTCAGGACATAAGTGACCGACGCGTGGAAATTCTGGGCCCTGGACATGACCAGGAAGGTTGAAAGAGCAGTCTTGTCCAATAAAGAAAGCCTACCAAACATATGTTATGCCCCCCCCCTCCCCCCCCCCCCCCCGTTGGAAAGAGCTGGCCGAGCGCGTCCCAATGGTGGAAGGAGGCTATAAGCTATGTTTATTTTGAAGTCAAAAAGGAACATTTTAAGTTATTTAAAAAATATTTTTGTAAGTGCCGTGTTCTAACAGTGTTAAGTAAAGGCTAAGAACAGGCATTTTAAAGGGCCCCATCAGAACACAAAAGGAAGGGATATGATCTAAACAATGTAATAATTGCAACCTAGAGGGCCGAAAACAAAACTAAGTTGCAACAAGAACTTGAGGGTGTGTTCATGACTGCTAACATATAACTGTCATAACAATTTTGTCACTACCCCGCGTCAAGAAAAACGACTTGAACGAAGAGTAATTTTGGGCGCTCGGTCAATGAAGTGTACGATGAATTTTAGGCGCCCCCCCCCCCCCCCCCCACACACACACACCCCAAGGGGTCTTTCACATTTTCAACAAAATTCGTTGGGGTAATATTCTCCAACAAGGAGGTGATGTTTGTTTTTCCTCAGGGGTGTGGAGAAAGGGCTTCCCCCGGCCACCACTCTTTGATGCGTCGTTAAAAAATCTACGTAAACCGATCTGTTTGTGATTTTACCCGTCACACAGCAGTGCTAGTTTTACATTTATCGCACTACACAAAACTTTCAAACGGAGTCGGGATATGTGAATAATGAAAATGTACGTGGTGATTGTTCTTTCACCAGCGCCCTTTTTATATCCGCGGATGATGGTTTGTTCGCGGACTATTTGGACTTGGATATGTACACAACCGCCCCTGTAAGTTAGTGCGTTCTCGGAAAGCAAAAAGGTGGCATCTACAATAACGAAGCATTGTAGTTGGCACCTTTCTGATTCCAAGGCACGAAGTTCATTGTCCTCTTTTCAGAGGATGTTTGTTCCCAAAAGTGCATGCAATATAGATCAGTTTTGAATGGAAACGTACATTTTATAATTTCATCGCGAATAAATATCGTACTTATATCAGACGTTGTGATAGGCCGAGGTCCAGACAGTGATGCGCTCCAAATTTAAAGAATGGGGGACGGCCTGCATCTGCCATAACTGCGCGTTGAGCGCCCGTTCAGAACGGGCGCTCAAAGGGCACCGACGGCCGACGCGTGGCACGTCGTTGAGGCATAGAGACTCGATGTGAACAAACCCGATTCTGACTCCCCTGGAGAAGTTGTATACCAAATATGAAACGATTCTGACCAGTGGTTCTGAAGAAGAAAATGTTTTTGAATTTTGGAAACAAATTTATGACTGCTATAAGAGTTATGCCCTTTGTGGTGGGCCCCGTGGTCGTGACAACCTTATTTGAACAAACTTGAATTGACATATGCTGGGGAACATGCACACCAGATTTTGTTCAATTTGGTCAAGTAGTTTGTGAGAAGAAGTCGATAATGTGAAGTCAACGCCGGACGAGGACGGACGGACAGAAAGTGATTAGTAAAGCTCCCCTTGAGTTTCGCTCGGGTGAGCTGATGAATAAAGTACATACGCCACCCGGTCATATGGTCTTGCTTTTTTATTCCAATCGTTTCAATGAAATTTAAAAAAAAGCGATAGGGTAGAGGGTGTGGTTGGGGTTGGAGGGCAAAACCCGGAAACAGTCTGTTTTGAGACAGTATTGTGCTCTTCCGATTCTGATTATAGTACCGTTCACGAGGCACTACCCGAACCGTCCCAAGTCAAGTTCAAGAAAATGTATATACTTTCCCCCGAGTCTGGTAATTTTAGTCACCAACATAATTTTTGTTCAACGCTCCATGTGACAGAAGTTGAAAAATAGAAAAATATGAGGCCTTGTCACGTGACCTCTAATAGTGTTTACTTAACCCTTTACCCAACGTAACGGCCAAAACCGGCCAGCGCTATTCACAAAAATCGCCAATTAATTTTCATTATTTTTTTCATTTTTTGTCTCATAAACATAGGTTATGACCCCTCTTTGGAACGAGCTCGGCGAGCTCGTTCCAACGAGGGGTCATAACCTATGTTTTTGAGACAAAAAATTTAAAAAAAGTTATTCAAGAATTCTATTTGCAAGTGTCGTCTGCTTTTCATGTTGGGTAAAGGGTTAATCCGGTATGACAGGAATGGAAGTCCGTAGGAAAATTAGTCCCTCTGGACTATTATTCCGCGGAATTATAGTCCTAGGTCTACATTTCTAGGAATAGTAGTCGGACTACTATTCCTAGAAATGTTAGACCTAGGACTATAATTCCGCGGAATAATTGTCCAGAGGGACTAATTTTCCTACGGACTATCATTCCTGTCACACCGGCAATATTTATTTCTTCGTTGAAGCTCAAGACTGCGGAGAAGGTGCTGAATTTGGGTACAATATTACGATATCTTGAGACCATGCATGCGACTGACAAATGTCCAACGATTTTTGCTTTTATAATACTCATGATCATTCATCAATCAGTAATGTTCCCCCGAAAATGTCCTCGTGCATGCGAACGAATTCGGTTGTTATAGGACTTGTCACAGTTTCGGTTCCCATTTCCTGCCAAGTTCCGGTTTTTTGATCGATTTCCATTTCCTCTCTCGACTCCGTGAATATGCGTTTCCTGACTTCGTCTGCAGAATTTAATGGAACCTTGTTTACTGGGCTTTTGAAACATCCACTATATCGACGATCAACGCTTCTCCCATCGAGCTGGTTCCGCCACACCTGCAGCTAACATATACTGAAGAGAATGGACGGATCGATAAAATCTTTACCCATTACGAATGCATAATGGACCTTCTCAGAGTTACTATTCTCTTTGCGTTGAGTTTAAACACGTGTAATGTTTGATTCGATGGCGTGCAATTGTCACACGGGAAAACCGCCTTCCTGAATTTACTATAAATTGGAGAGACAATAGCTCTAATGGTATTTAACGGGACGATATAGAAAAGAGGCCATTGATTACTATCTAAAACCAATATAGTTCGGTGTGTATTAGAAGCAGGAGTGAATTAGATAAAAAACTCTTCCATTGATTGACGGGATACATAGTGTTGTTATCTTACGACTGCGTTTATTGAGTTATTTTAACCCCCCAACCACAGTGTCCCAACAAAAGAGGAGAGAAAAATGAGAATATAAATATCCTGTAACGGTTTCTGGTCAATTTGCTTATGGGGGCACTACAGATTGTAGTGCCCCTACTGGGGCACTAGAGTCTGGTGATCCAATAATACTCTAATTATATAAAACTCGCCTGATGTGTGTAAATGTGTTTGTTTATCGGGTTTAACGACACTTTCAACAGCTTGGATCACTACAGTATCTAGTGTCCCAATTTTAACACTACAGTATGCAGTGCTTCCATAATCCTATCATATAAAACTCGTGTTATGTGTGTATATTTGATTATTCGTTGGCATTTAATGACACTTTCAACTGCCATTGTCATCTCGAGTTGAACAGGTTTACGAGTGGGGAAAGTCGGAGGAACCGGAGACGGATTAAAATTCGATTATGAGAATCAACTTTCAGTCTCGCAAAATGTGCATTTCATTTTGGTCATAGATTCTAACGTGTTGTTAAAAGCATGGGGAATGCTACTTATTTTTTTCCCTCATATTAAGGTCACACACTGACTTGGCAGTGGCGTCTAGTGAAGTCTTGGCTGCCTTTACGGGCAGCCAAAACTTCAATAGACACCACTGTTAAGCTGTTAAGATACTGGAACTTCCATCACCAAGACCACCCAAAGCCTGTATATTGGAACATGTGTTCTAAATGTATATGCAAGAGTAGTAGGAGATGTATGAAACGACCCTTATTGGGGGGATCTCATGGGGGATCTCATATGTGACGTCATAGTCACGTGACCCAGTGGCGCCATGTTGTGTTGTAATGGTAACCCGCGTGAGCGGCCATCTTGTGACGTCATCTCCATAGTGATACGTGGTTTGAGTGCGCATGTGCAGCACGTGTTGTTAGGGTGATACGTGTTTCCGTCGTCCATTTTGTATACTGGAGGCCGCCATCTTGGTTTCTATGGTAGGTAGCACGTGGTTGCTATGTGACCTAAAGTCTTACAACAAGACGGGGGTATGTTCGGAGGATGTGTTCCTTTGTATAAGAGTAAATTCCCGATTCGCAGAATTACCACAAACAACCCGACAATCCCCCCAAATCACAGAAAACGACTTTATTTACTATGGAATCTCCAATTTATCGGTGTAGCACGTAGTGCTATAGTACCAAGGGGGTACAAGGGGTGCGTTCGATTGAACAGGAGTACACTCGAGTAGCGCAGAAAAGCCTATCAACTGGAACACTATACTATATTTAGCTTTTCTGGTCTATTCTTGTTAGTTCTGGCCCTATTCCGAATACTCTTGTAGTTTCCTTTATCTAGATCCTTTATATAGATTATAACCAACCAATCAGGTTGCTTGATTTCCCGTAATTTGTATGCAGAGTTATCTCCCCTTATAACAACGAAGTTCTATCCGATTCTCACCACCTCTATATCCAATGGCCATATCCCATGGAATCCCTTGTGAAACGTCTCTGGTTATTGAATCCCTTTTTGTCGTATGAGGCCATGAGGGCTATGTAAAAGCCCTCAATGAGGCCTCATATATTATGCCTCATAGCCTCATTGAATTTTGAGGTTATGAGGACCATTAAAAATCCCTCAATGAGGTATAATTTACTACGACTCTTAGCCTGATTTCAGTATTTGAGGATACCTATGGCCTGGCATTGTATTATTCGAGGATACCTATCGAGGATACCTTTTGGAGAATCCCTTTTTTGTCGTATGAGGCAATGAGGGCTATGTAATAGCTCTCAATGAGGCCTCATTCAATATCCCTCAAAACCTCATTGAATTTTGAGGTCATGAGGACCATGAAAAATCCCTCAATGAGGTATAATTTACTACGACTCTTGGCCTCATTTCAGTATTTGAGGATACCTATGGCCTGGTATTGTATTATTCGAGGATACCTATCGAGGATACCTTTTGGAGAATCCCTTTTTTTGTCGTATGAGGCCATGAGGGCTATGTAAAAGCCCTCAATGAGTCCTCATTTATTATGCCTCATAACCTCATTGAATTTTGAGGTTATGAGGACCATTAAAAATCCCTCAATGAGGTTTAATTTACTCGACTCTTAGCCTCATTTCAGTATTTGAGGATACCTATGGCCTGGTATTGTATTATTCGAGGATACCTATCGAGGATACCTTTTGGAGAATCCCTTTTTTGTCGTATGAGGCCATGAGGACCATGAGTAATCCCTCAATGGGGTCTAATGTAGTCTTACCAACCGCTTCCATCTTGTCGTCAAAGCTCCAATGCCACTACAGGTTTATGACCTATCTGTCCTATCATTAGCTTCTACAACAGGCTTGTTCCATTGCGGCCTTGTACCAGTACTATTGACTAAACTATCATCCATTAATATTTACTTGTATCACTACGTCATAGCTTTACGCTTTCAAAATGTTCAATCAGGTTTCCCCTGCATACATATAAGGCATTCCGTAATTGAGATTCCTAGCCGAGTCCGTAAAATTTGGATTCCGTGATTTGACATCAACACACAAGGGTATTCCCATTCCCTATTGGAAGAGTTTAGTTTAATGGGTTATAATTCATTCAGATCACTTTCGTTATATTTTTATTAAGTTTAAAACGCTGTTCAGTTCAAAAGGGAGTGTCTACAAAGGAACACATCCTCCGAACATACCCCCGTCTTGTTGTAAGACTTTAATAGGTCACATAGCAACCACGTGCTACCACAGAAACCAAGATGGCGGCCTCCAGTATACAAAATGGACGACGGAAACACGTATCACCCTAACAACATGTGCTGCGCATGCGCACTCAAACCACGTATCACTATGGAGATGACGTCACAAGATGGCCGCTCACGCGGGTTACCATACAACACAACATGGCGCCACTGGGTCACATGACTATGACGTCACATATGAGATCCCCCATGAGATACCCCCAATAAGGGTCGTTTCATACATCTCCTACTACTTACAAGGGAAGAAACTCACAAAAATGGAACTACACCCTAAGGGTTAAACTGTATTAAATATATAAATATCGAGTTTGTTTTTTATTAGGGATCATAAACTGGCTGCACTCACAAGGACAAGGGTATACCAGAACTACCAAATTCTAAATTGGGAACTGAAAATTGATTCTCGAGGTTGGAGTTGACGAAAATCAAAACTGATTCTCGTGAATTGGGACGAATTTTAAGGCCTGGGGAGAATCAGCGAGCAACAGTAAGTAACTGTCAGACTCTTCAGCTGATTAACGTTGCACGAGCAGAATTGGCATCAGCTGAAGGCAGGTGTACCGTCGTCGTGTCCCACGCCGTGGTACAAAGCGTCAGCGTGCTCCTACTTTGGCAATAGGGATGAAGTGTCTTGCCCAAGGACACAATGCAGATGCAGGGCTTGTATTTCGAAGAGAATTAAGAATCGATTCACGCAAAGATTCGCGCAACAAAACCAGCGAAAATCCATGTAGATTCTCGATGGACCTCGGCTAGGATTCGCGTGAAAAGAATTGAGTCAGTTTAACCCTTACACAGCGGCAGTAAATTAACCAAAACAAGGCTAATATGACCTGAAATATCCTGACACCGTGTCTCTAAAATTGTGCAATTAGGGCTGTCATTTGAACCGGCTCAATGAGCCGGTTCCAATGACATCCATATTTTAAAGATTTTATTGGTAAATATTGTTTATTTTTTTTAAAATTCGGTTGAAATTTAAAAAATTAAAAAGCTGTGTTGGGTAAAGGGTTAGCATGTGTTATCAGTACACAGCAGGATTTCAACCATGGCGGCCTCGTGAGATCCTGTGACACTCACAACACGTATGGATTCTCGCAACCATTTTCACGAGAATCCAAATGAGTTCTCCAACATTTAGACTAAATAAAAATCCTGAGATGAAGCGGATCGCGTTTGACCAGTTGACTTTTCGAACCAATGATTTAACCAATATGCCTCCACGCCACCTGTCATGTGTGTAAGTTTATTTGCCAATAAGTGTATCCGTTAAGCAGCTGGACTTCATCAATATATAAAACAGTGAGATTGCACTACCATCCACAGGTTGAGGTTGGATTGTAAACGACGAGAATGTATTCCCAACCACGGATATTAGAACACGTATGACATACGAACTAAATTGGTTTATTTTTGCTTTTCGGCTTGGAAAGCCGTGTTCCGTCATTTTTTACCTCACTTTTCATTCATTAACATTATTTTTTTCATCTTTTGAGAATGAATAATCTAATTTGCTTTACTTTCACTCTATTTGGTTGAAATACCGAAAACGACCATTATTGATGGACATTACTCCAGTTCATTATAAAACAGGATGCTGAACATATATATAGAATAAACGTAAGTAGTATGTCATGTTCCCCTACACCTCCAGGTTGCCGGACCTCGATGCCGGACCACGGAAGTGACGTCATGTCACGTGACGTAGTGGCGCCATGTTGTGTTGTCATGGTAACCCGCGTGAGCGGTCATCTTGTGACGTCGTCTCCATAGTGATACATGGTGTGAGTGCGCATGCGCAGCGCGTGTTGTTAGGGTGATACGTGTTTCCGTCGTCCATTTTGTATACTGGAGGCCGCCATCTTGGTTTCTATGGTAGCTCGTGATTGCTATGTTACCAATGGCTTCTAACAAGACAGGGGTATGTTCGGGGGTGTGTTCCTTTGTAGAAGAGGAAATCTGATTACCACAAACAACCCGACAATCCTTCGAAATCACCAAAATCCACCCAAAATCATCGAAATTGGCTTTATTTCCCTAATTTATCGGCTTAGCACGTAGTGCTATAGTACTAAGGGGGTGCCGGGGGTGCGTTCGATTGAACAGGAGTAATGTTCTGGCTTAGAATTCTCCCAGAATCCCTTTTTGGATCCCATGACGTGTTATTTTCCCTATTAAGAATTGCACGTAGTGCTATAGAACAAATTTACCCAGAATTGTCTGCTTCTATCTATATATGCAATAGTTTACGTCTATCTGGCCATGTTCCTTATTTCTAGAGTATACCCCAGTAACGTAGAACAGCCTATTAGTTGGAACAACTTTGCTTATTATTACTATATTTAGCTATTCTAGTCTATTCTTGTTAGTTCTAACCCTATTCCGTGTACTCTTGTTGTTTCATTTATCTAGATCATTTATATAAATTATAACTAACCAATCAGATTGCCTGATTTCCCATAACCTGTACTTAATCGTATAGAGTTATCTCCCCTTATTACAACGAAGTTGTATCAGATTCTCATCACATCTACATCCATTGGCAATATCCCCGGGCACCCCAATTTCGGCACCCCTTTTTTGAAAAACATATGACCTTCGGCACCCCTTTTTTAAGTAGTAAGTTTTAAGTACAGGTTATGGGAAATCAGGCAATCTGATTGGTTAGTTATAATTTATATAAATGATCTAGATAAATGAAACAACAAGAGTACACGGAATAGGGTTAGAACTAACAAGACTAGACTAGAATAGCTAAATATAGTAATAATAAGCAAAGTTGTTCCAACTAATAGGCTGTTCTACGTTACTGGGGTATACTCTAGAAATAAGGAACATGGCCAGATAGACGTAAACTATTGCATATATAGATAGAAGCAGACAATTCTGGGTAAATTTGTTCTATAGCACTACGTGCTATTCTTAATAGGGAAATAACACGTCATGGGATCCAAAAAGGGATTCTGGGAGAATTCTAAGTCAGAACATTACTCCTGTTCAATCGAACACACCCCCGGTACCCCCTTAGTACTATAGCACTACGCGCTAAGCCGATAAATTGGGGAAATAAAGTCAATTTCGGTGATTTTGGGCGGATTTTGGTGATTTGGAAGGATTGTCGGCTTGTTTGTGGTAATCAGATTTCCTCTTCTACAAAGGAACACACCCCCGAACATACCCCTGTCTTGTTAGAAGCCATTGGTAACATAGCAATCACGTGCTACCATAGAAACCAAGATGGCGGCCTCCAGTATACAAAATGGACGACGGAAACACGTATCACCCAACACGCGCTGCGCATGCGCATGCGCACTCACACCACGTATCACTATGGAGATGACGTCACAAGATGGCCGCTCACGCGGGTTACCATGACAACACAACACGGCGCCACGTGACATGACGTCACTTCCGAGGTCCGTCACCGATGTCCGGCAACCTGGAGGTGTAGGGGAACATGACATACTACTAACGTATAGTGTTTTCAAGTAAAAAATTATTCTACGAGTAGGATTAAGAATGAAACCGACGAGCCTCTCTGGCTCGTCGGTTTCATTCTGAATCCTAATCGTAGAATAAATTTTTTACTTGAAAACACTATACGTTTATTTTGTTTATCCCATAAATCTTTTACAGGGCTGTCGCGGAGAAATCGTTCTGTTACTCGCTACAAAACACAGCGAGAAGTGAGGAGCACATTGGTCCAATTCGATCGACCAGCAAAATTGGCAAAAATAAACAAGGCGCAGTAATACATTTCTGTCTAAAAATAATTCCCCTACAAACTTGAGCTAAACTTGCAAAAATACTTTATTAAATGAACAGTGTGCGGTGTTTTCTATTGGAATTGTGTAATACTTTCAAAAAGATTTAAAGAAAACAACAATTGAACTATTAATTATACTCCACGAATGTGGTAGAGGTCAGAGGTCAACAAGTCCGTCTCAACTGCAGGAATAAATTCTTTCAGTGTTAAACCTGTGGAGAAAATTTATCACTCTACTAGGTGAATAAAGCAAAAATTTATCCAAGGCTTTTATTGTACGAATAAACGACCATTTATGGGATAAAAAGATATAAAGCATGCTATATAGCTCCAACTTCAATAAAAACACTACAGGCCTCCATTTGTTCATCTCAAATTTGAACAGCACCAGACACTGCCGTATGTCCGGTGCCAGTTGAAAAAAGAGACAAAAACGTTGCAGTGTGATGTATCACTCGACCGTCGAACGCTCACCGGTTGCCTATAATTACTGAGGATTTCGCATAAAATGCCATGGGACCTAATGTTGTTCAGTGAATAAATTGTTGGGTCACTGGGTATATTTCTCGCCTTTGAGATCAGATCATTCCCATCAGACCTGTGTTTCGTATCTTTGGGTTTAAAAATCAAATCAGCTTTATTTCATGTTAACATATCAACACTTACACTATTTTTATCACTCACCTCCAAACTGCTGCTACGAGAAGCCATCAAGCTCACTATCAAGCTCAGCCACACAGCCGCCCGCTTTAACAAAGCTGTACCCGTCTTCTATTAGGCTACTATTTCTTGATGATGGAATATCAGCCTAGTGGCTAGGTGGCACTGGCTGTGGATTGGAAAGGAAAAAAGACTGAATAGTAAAATTTTGCACATCGATTTTTTATGCGTGTGGTGCTAGTAGGGCTGCACGGTATATCGATAAACCGATATATACCGGTATTCAAACCAATATCGATTGAATACCGGTGTAACTACAAAAATGTCGGTTTATCGTCATTATTTATTTGCTCACAATTTAATTTTCAAGACGTCTTGAGTTTTTTAACTGTAGCCCCAAATGAATAATATTATCCCTGTATCCAAGGAATCGTCTGCTTGTGCCCTCCTAATATACAAATTCAGCAGTTGAAAAAATCATTTTCAAAAATGTCAACAAAACTATATCATGTGACCCCTCATTGGAACGAGCTCGTTCAAATGAGGGGTCACATGATATAGTTTTGTTGAAATTTTTGGGGAAAATCTGATAAATTAATTTTGAAAATAATAAATTTTGATATCGTCTGCGTTGGGTAAAGGTTTTTCGAAGCACATCATCAAGGTATGCTAATTCATTCCGACTGTGATGCCTCGAGTCTCGATTTTGATACTTGTGTTCATATATCTGAACAGATTTCGATACCGCGGTATTTTTTGAATACCGATACCGGTATTCAGTTTTGAATATCGTGCAGCCCTAGGTGCCGGTGTTGGGTGGGATAGTTCGACTTATTGGGTCAGAAATTGACTAATGCTTCGAACTAAAATAATTGTGCTGAAATTTCGATGGTTTTTGTGCGTGGGGTAAGTTTGTTAAGTACAACACTTAACACTTGAGCGTATTTTCCTTATTAGATGGCATTTTCGAGGAGGGTGGCTGATTTTGGCAACTTAACAAGCTTCTTTTATTTCGGAACCGACTGTGCTACGTCGTTATTTATATTTATTAGTGTTTAAGGTCACATATTTCTGCACAATGGCTAATCATGACCACGACAGTTTTACGGGTGGAGGAAGCCGGAGTACCCGGAGAGAACTACCGAGCAACGGCGAGCAACTGTCAGCACCCCAACATACTAACTCCACACAAGCAGGGTTAGCATTGGTTGAAGACAGCTGCACCATCGACGTTCAGTACGCCTTAGTACACAGCGTCACCGTGCCCCCACGTGGGCAATGGGGGTGAAGTGTCTTGCCCAAGGACACAACGCGGTTGCCGCAGGTGGGATTGTGCTGCGTCGTTTTATAGAGTGTGTGCATACTGTAGTAAAGTGGCCCGCCATGTGCGACGATTATGTGCCAAAGCATTGCAGATAGCGCCTTGATGCACATAATGGGCGCTTAATAATGCTAGCAGAGACCCACAATATTTACGAATCTCATGCTGCTCCCCCGTCAGACAAGACACATCTAAGTCTGTGTCCGAGTATCGAGACAACTTTACATTCTTGACCATTTGGGATTGTGTCCAAGACCTAGGTTTGAAATAACTTCCATTTGAGTCGTTTCGGCAATACTGAAGATTCTTTACATGTGCCGGAAAGAAGAAAATGGAATCCGCGCGGAAGACACACGAACGGAGAATTGCACTTGTCCATTGAAGAAAATTTCTGTGAAAGAATCAAATGCGTTACTTTGCACAACATGGAATTAGCATAATACAGCATCACAATAATAATTTCACGTTACCAGTGAAACTTTTGGCATTATCTTCAGCATTCGGTGGGTGGAATGTTAAAAAAAACCAATTCCAGAAATTCGAAGAGTTTTATTGGGAAGAAACACAAAATATAATAAATAACAAATGAAAAGAATTAAGTATAGGAACACCATGTGGTTCTAATAATTGTGTTCTACTAATAACACATAATTTATTCTTGGAATTAACAATATAGACAGTACTTTATTCATTACGTTATTTTTATATAGCAGAGCTCAACATAGAACCGAGTATCTCTTTAAGATATCCCCTCACAACATGCTTACCTTGGTAGAGCCCAGGTTACCTTGGGTTGGGCGGATTTTTGAAGTACCGCGAATGTCGCTCTCATGTTTATCGTGTGTTTCGACTGACTTCCTTCCGGTCGGTTGAGTGATATGACTTGGAACCCTTGGCTGCCTGATTGCATTTTCTTCCACCACTAAGGTACTGAGACATGTATAAAGTCGCGTGAGACAGCTGGGAGAGATATGCCTGTCTCACCCCACCCTCGAGACAGCTATCTCACCCCACCCACGTGACCCACAGAGAACCGAGTATCTCTTAAGATATCCACTCACGACAGCCGACAGGCCTACCTAGGCAGAGCCCAGGTTACCTTGGGTTGGGCGGATTTTTAAAGAGACACATGACATACCGCGTGTGTCGCTCTCATGTTTATCGTGCGCTTCGACTGACATCCTTCCGGTCGGTTGAGTGATATGACTTAGAACCCTTGGCTGCCCAATTGTATTTTCTCCCACCTCTAAAGATTGAGTTACAGTCAATATCAATAATGAGACATATATAAAGTCGCATGGGCTAGCTGGGAGAGATATGCCTGTCTCACTCCACCCGCGTGACAGCTATCTCACCCCACCCACGTGACCAACCTATACTGCCTTACTGGCATATTTAATGAGCGCAGGATTATTCAATCATCGCACGTTCTTCTGTAAACAAACAACATGGTGTCACGTTTCGGAAATATTAGCAGACGAACGTTTGTTGAAAAAAATAGAAATAAAAACACAGACTGCAAAACCAAAGGACACTTGACTCTTTTACATGAATTTTTGCATGAACGCCATTATGAGTGGAGAGATTCTCGTCGAAAAATTATGCGATTGCAGAATTCATAATATAACGTCATCGGAATGTGTCAACGTTCATTTCGCAATAAATATTTAACCCCTACCTTGCGGACGTTGGGATTAAATTTTGAGGTATATACCTGTGTGTATATACAGAACTTTTATGCATGCTTTCCGATAAGCAAATTGTTTTTTTTTCACAAATGGACAACAAAATTGTTCGATACAGCTGCCCGCGCCCGTGAATTACTTTTGATGACGTCAGACTGTTTTGGTGGGGGGGGGGGGGGAATTATCTCTGATGGGGGCGGGTGTGAGATGAGGAAATCTCACCCTCGGGTCAAGATATTTGGTCCAGACAATCGGCAAGCCTCATGTCTGGCCCAAATATCGATTTCCCCATCTCACCCCCGCCCCACCAGGGATAATAATAGTCTCACTGTATTTCATTTCACGTAGTTAAGAACAGACTTCAGGTCGCCAAAGTTTTTGTTTTTCATATTTTGGATGTCATCTTTTGTATTTTTAAAGAAAGGGCCACCGGAAAAATAGTGCAAACAGATCTAACGGATATAATATATACCGTACAACCCTCTTTATCTGCACCCAATCACTGTGTAATTTGGGGAGAAAATGACAAAGAGGCTGCTTCTCAATTTCGCAAACAGGGGTGTGGCAAAATGTAAAAGTTAAATATCTCCCCACGACTCGAAAATAAATATATAAGTAGGAATGGTAATTCCAAATGAAGAGCAGAAAATATATTTAAAATCCAACCGTAAATAGCTGAGATTTGACGTCATTACCGCGAGAGTAGGTGTTTATCTCACATCGCTTTTGACACCCAAATCTCATGAACTACAGAAACTACAGCGACCCAATTCCACATACGTTTGCAACAGTAAACAACGTGATGCCGTGGATGCACCTGTGACAGATAAATTCACAAACACGCACACTTAAGTTATACGTGGGTTTTGTATAGTCACATTATATTCTCAGCAGCAAAAACGCCAGAACCACGAAGTGGCTCGAGTGCCATTCAAATTATGGACCAAGGGACTTGGCGCTGCGCCTCCTCCCATACTTTCATACTTCTAGCCTTATCATTTATGAAATGACTGGGTGGTTGGGTGCGAGGTCTCGGGTGAGGATGTTCCCACTTTCGGGCGTTTGCTAAAATTCTGCAATGTCTTTATTTAAAAGGGCAGGTGAAGGAACAATGATGAAATGGTGAACAAAAGAATATAGATGTCACAACCATGGTCAGGAAGCTTTGTGCCTTGGGGAGGTCATGAAGTCCTAGTCCGTCCGCCCGCCCCTGCAAGGGATTGGGATTACCGATTGATATCAGGAAAAACTTAACACGTGTGGGAGTTACCACTACTGTTCTATACACTCTAAAATCAGATGGGTTAAAAATCAACCCAAAACAGATGGGTTGAGTAAATATGAACCCATTTGGGTTCATATTCACTCAACCCAGTTGTTGCGGTTTAATTTGTAACCCAAATGATTTTAAAGTGTATATGGGGGCGCGGTGGCTCAGTAGGTAGAGATGCAGGCTGCAAGCCTAGGGGTCCTCGGTTCGAGTTAGTCTCGATATGCCTGCAGCCTACAATTAATTAGCAGTCAGTCGGGGTAAAGATTGAGTTACAGTCAATATCAATAATGATGTAAAACTCTGGTGTGAAATTCTTGTCGCACTCTCGGGTTACTGATTGAACACTCATCAACTGTAACAACAAGAGAACATTTGAAGTAATATATATTGTACTTCAACGGTTTGGTAAATAAAAATCACAGTAATGATATATATATGCCCTCTTTCTGGATATCTCCGCGCTAAAACCTTTCATTCATTCTATCTCCATTATTTGAACCGGTCTTACTCTCAGAATTATCAAATGGCAAATGCACAAGTGAATGTGAATTTCATCCCTAATAGTCGTGCGGGTAGAAACCTCGTATCTGACGGCAACTGATACCGTATCAAGTCTAGAAGAAATGACAGTACCCACTGGGTTTGTTGTATAAAGGCCTGCGGAGCGACTGTGAATGCTAAAGAAGATATCATCTCATCGATCGACTCTCCATTTAACCATCCGACCGACATAGACAAACTTTCGGTGGACACCTTCTTAGCCAATCTGAAGAAAACAGTTCAACATGACCCGCAAACCGTCTACTCTATCTACAAAGATCAAGTTTCATCTCTCAGAGCTGACGATACTCACTCGGCATTGATCAGTAAAATACCAACATTCTACAGTGCCAGATTAGCTTTGTATAGGCCCCGTTCCAAGTCCAGACCACCTCTTCCAAAAAGCCGTTCCGACGTTGACCTTCCAGAACAATATAAGAAAACTACAGCCGGCGATGACTTCCTTTTAGCCGCAGATGGCACCAATGACAAAATACTAATTTTCTCCACTGACAACAACCTCCAGTTTACTATTTTCGGATGGCACCTTCGACAAATGTCCTAAAGTATTCCATCAACTTTACACTATCCACGTTTTACAGAGAGCAAGATGGTTCCACTTGTATATGGACTTCTTCCAGATAAGAGTGAGGCAACGTACCGACATACATATATGTATGCGAAAAATATGTGATAAATATTTTTGTATATATTGTATGATGTATGCGAAAAATATTGTTAACCCCCTGCACACCGATGTCAAAATATCTAAATTTCAGATAGAAAAAAATTCCCATAATGCAACTAGAAATTTAACCAATTCAATCTCGTTTGACAGAGCTCATTGAGCTCTGTCAAACGAGATTGAATTGGTTAAATTTCTAGATGCATTATGGGAAAAAACAGCTTCCTGAATTTTTGCTATTTTGACATCAGAGTGAAGGGGGTTAAATATATTGTTTGAGATATACGAAATGAGATAATAAAAATGAAAAAAATACAGCTACTGTAGTTATAATTTCCTCCAGCAAGTCGGAAAAATAAGATACAGACTATAAGCGGTAATCCCTTGATCATCCGGATTATTCACACCTACTGACCGTACCACTGGAAACAATAGCTGTCGGCATATCCAGACGACCCCCTCGGTTCGAATCTCGCCTGCGGCAACCGCGTTGTGCCCTTGGGTAAAACACTTGATCACAATTGCCCAAGTGGGGCACCGCGGCGTTGTGTACCAAGGAGTACTGCACGTCGATGGTGCACTTGTCTTCAACCAATGCTAACCCTGCTTGTGTGGAGTTAGTATGGTGGGGTGTCTTACAGTTGCTCGCCGTTGCTCGGTGGTTCTTTCCGGGTACTCCAGCCTCCCCCAACCGTAAAACTGTCCGACACGAGGTGACCCTGGCTGTCGAAAGTGTCGTTAAACCCCAATAAATAAATAAATTTAGAGTGTATATATCTATCGTATATACAATAGCAAATTAACATCAGCGCAGACAGTGCAGCAAAACAGGCTTTAAACAAGCCTATCACTGATTTTAATATTCCTTTCAGTGATTTTAAACCACATATCGATAATTATATAATATCTGTGTGGCAGGCGGAATGGGATGGGGCGACCGATAACAAACTCCGTCGCTTCCGACCAAACGTTTTTGATCACTACCCCTCCAGTAACCTTTGCAGAAAAGATCATGTTTTTTTGACACGATGTCATGTTCGTCACACACGACTTACGCATTCCTTTTTGTTAGAGGGTAATACGCGACCAGAATGTGTTCCTTGTCAGCAAGTGCTCCCAGTGGAGCACATTCTTTTACATTGCACTAATTTTAATAATGTCAGAGGGCAATATTTTACAGTTAAATCTCTAAGAGATTTGTTTTATCATACGAGGCCGCACAAAATTCTCGCTTTTTTGAAAGTTGTCAACCTTTTTAATAAATTTTAAATTATTTTTACCTTTTTAAATTTCATCTATCCATATCTATTTCACAGGTTGATTCACACAACATTTTTTGTACAACTGGTCTCACTTACTCATTATGGCTAACACTCATTAGGTTTATTCCTCAAATTTCATATTTCAATGACCTTTATTTAATTATTTCATGGTGGATAATGGTCTTTTTTAAAATGCATACTTTCATCGCCACGATATAGACTTAGCTGCCGATGTGGCGTTAAGCACCAATAAACAACAACTACAATAGCAAATGAAAGCACAATTGGTTCTTTCAGTCTTTGCCAAAGCAGAACTTGATAGATGTAGGAAAAAAACTAATTAATTTTTTATGAATCTGAATGCCACTAATGCACACAATTTGTTGGTATGCAGTGATGATGTCATTTTTCAATGTGGATTTGTTCGAACTTATTGAACAAACCCGCCTGTTGTTTCAACAATATGCAAAAATGCGCGTTTTAAAACGTGAAACTGCGATTTATTAAAACCATGCAAACTCATAAATCTTAACCCTTCCTAAATTGACTCGCAGACGACATTTGCAGTATGATATACTCGTTCCTTAACCCTTTACCTAACGTAACGGCCAAAACCGGCCAGCGCTATTCTCAAAAATCGCCTATTAATTTTCATTATTTTTTTCATTTTTTGTCTCAAAAACATAGGTTATGACCCCTCGTTGGAACGAGCTCGTCGAGCTCGTTCCAACGAGGGGTCATAACCTATGTTTTTAAGACAAAAAATGAAAAAAATTAGTTATTCAAGAATTATTTTTGCAAGTGTCGTCTGCTTTTCGTGTTAGGTAAAGGGTTGAGGAACATACATTTTTATTTTTTTTATTTAAAAAAAATGGCCTATGACCACTCATCGAAGCAAGCATAAACAGCTCATCACAAAAAGCTATGCCTTGGAAATGAAGAAAAGGAAGAAAAAAAAAATCAAATGGCATTGTTTGTTTTGTTTTTGTTTCTAAAACGCTGAGCGTACGAGCCAATTTGATACAGGTGGAGGAGAGGAAGATTGTTTCAGCCGCTGGTATAGTCACGACAACACCAAACTCTAGTAAATGCAGCATGAATATCCGCGGTTTTCTTAGTTTATTTGCTGAACGAAAATGACTTCTGAAAATAAGTTAATTCACTCCAGTGCATGGATATTTTTCAGGAAGGGTACGAGGGAAACGTTGGAATGGCCCCCAACATACAATCTCGGATAGAGCTATTTATGCAATAAACAAAGCAAAACATATACTCCCACCCGAAGGCTTGAACACGTTGTATTTATTATTCATTAGTACACAGCCATAAGCTATATGCTATTCAAGTTTGGGATCATGTCCCGGCCACTCAAAGAATATTTTTATTATAAAAAGTGTCTCTGGTACTATCAATTACAGCAATTTTCAGGCGCATTCTGACCCATGTTTTTGAAACTTCACATTTTGATGTTCTGAGAGCCACGTTTACCGCCCAAGTGTGCGCGACTTGTAATTTTACTTCGACCCCAGTCAACAACTTCCGTTCAAGTTTAACAATGTGGAAAATGTTCAGATCAATGTAATTCTTTCGAGCCTCGACTTGTCTAGTAGTGCATGATATTACAATCGGAATCGGTATCAGAATCGGCCGATTGTGGGCTTAAATAACCGGTAATCGCTCAGCGACAATTTTTGGTAATCGACTGAACACTAGTGCTTTTGTATCAGAATCACTGTGAGCATTCGAGTTGGAACAACACGCAGCGAAACTATTAAAGCCTTGGTCACAACTGGCCGTGCGTGTTTGGAGATCGTGCGTCCTCTGCGATTTTTGACTGCCGTGGTTGCCGTGGGTGGTCGTAGGGCTCGAGAACAGTTGAGAAGGAGTTGCAAGTGCATCGTAAGACAGGAGTAAGTCTGACGTGCGAGTCGCAGGGCCACGTGCGATGTTCTTAGGAACAGGCATGCACTCCACTTGCAACGTGCGATGCCCGTGGGATTCGTACTCACTTCTTGCGATTCTCTTGCAACCAGCGTACGTTGGCAGTGGGAATTGTATGATTAACATACGGGTCGTGCGTCACTTGCAAGACATTCGCACCGACGCCCTACGTCGGTTTTACGAAGGTCGCGCGAAAGTCGCACGAGCTATCGCCAATTTCCCTCTGGGTATATATACTGATGAAGTGAAGGCCTCGTCATCATTGGACGTCATATAGGTCAAACAGTGAATTCAAAGTCATAATCAACTCCGCTCTTTAATGTGAATAATTAATTTAATTTGAATACTTAAAGAATAAAAAACGCAAAGAAAAACTTTCAAAACTGAATCTCTTAACTTGTCGAAATACAAGAGCAAACTGATAACTTTGTACGGCGCGCGCATTCTTTTTATAGTCGGCGGTGCAAGCGCAATCGGTGCGACGCAGGTGTCACGCACTAACGCCGTGCTTGCGCCGTGCGATCGATTACATTCGTGAGCGGCAAGTACGAGCAACTTGCGGGCAACGTACGTCGGACACAAGGGATATGTGCCCTCTCCTTGCGTTCTTTTTATGTCTTAGACGCGAGACTTTCTTTTCACTTGCATTTCAAATCGTACGGTTAACCTGCGGACCCCTTGCGTCAAACGTGCGTTCTCAGATTTCGCAAGGAAATCGCAGAGTTTGCTGTGCATGTTCATCAGCCTCCTTGTGTGCTAACGGGCGCCGTACGACTCCGAAAAATCGCAAGATGTCATTGCGTGCCGCGCACGATTTTCACAAAAAATGCCCGCAGATGCACGTACGGCCAGTTGTGACCAAGGCTTAAGTGCACAGTCTTTCGGAATGTTGAACATGGATTGTACGCGATCAATAAGTTTATCAAAGGATCGAAGAAAGTTCAAGACAGCCGCATAGGTTTCAACCGAAACAAGCATTTTTATGAAGCTAAAAATAAAATTTGAAATTAAAATGCTTGTCAACCCTCAACGCACGTGGTATCATTATTTAGTATTTTAATTATTTTTGTAAAAAATATTTTCAAGAAATTCAAGAAAACCATATCACGTGACCCCTCAATTGAACGAGCTCGTTCTAGTGGGGAAGTCACATGATTTAGTCTTATTGAAATGTTTGGAAAAATAATGTGTTATCAACTGAGCAGTATGTAAAGTATGTGGGAGGATGCGACATTAGGTAAAAGTGTTAATCAAGTTATACCAGTTGTGAATTGTTAGATAAATCTATCATCACCTTTATGCAGAGAATGGGGGGCGCGGTGGCTCAATGGGTAGAGGTGCAGGCTGCAAGCCGAGAGGTCCTCGGTTCGAATCCCACCTGCGGCAGCCGCGTTGTGTCCTTGGGCAAGACACTTCACCCCCATTGCCCATGTGGGGGCACGGTGACGTTGTGCACTAAGGCGTACTGCACGTCGATTCAAGAAAACATATCACGTGACAAGCAGGGTTAGCATTGGTTGACCTGTCTTCAACCAATGCTAACCCTGCTTGTGTGGAGTTAGTATGTTGAGGAGCTGGCAGCTGCTCGCCGTTGCTCGGTGGTTTTCTCCGGGTACTCCGGCTTCCTTCATCCGTAAAACGGTCGTGGTCATGATTAGCCATTGTGCAGAAATATGTGACCTTAAACACCAATAAATAAATAAATAAATATGCAGAGAATAAAATTTCGAAGTTTGAGATAACCTATTTACCGGTGATCTGGATATAATAAAGAGGACCGATTACAGTACAGCCAACGTGGATGGGTCAAAAACAGTGGGTGGGCATGTTTTCAGTATATAATTCAGAGATGATCTGCTATGACACCGAGTGAAATTTCCACCAATGAAGCACCGGGGTAATCCCGGCGCTTCATTGGTGGCAATTTTGCTAGGTGTCACAGCGGATCATCTCTGAAATATGTGCAGAGAAAAAAATGACAACCCATGGATTTTGCCCCGTCCACGACGGCCATACTGTATGACAGTTCACAGATTTCGAAAGTATCTGCTGCAAGCACAGGATGGGGGGGGGGGGGGGGGGGGGGGCACCTGTCTTAGGGAGTTTGAACATTGAAGAGAGGGGTCTTTCTATAGGAACATTTTAAAACAGTGCTATCAAAATCAAACAAGGTGATAAGACACAACTTTTTGATGAACTATTTGTTGTTCCAGACGAACAACTTTTCGGGTTGTCTGTTTTTTTCATTTAGATTACCACCTGAGGAACGATAAAATCATTCCTCTCAAATTGTATGGCCTGTTTATGTTTATGCACAAAATGTTGTATCAGAGACTTGCTCTTCTTTTATTCAATTCTTGTTTTTTTTTGCACGTGACGAAAGTTGCCTTGATTCTGAAGATTAAGTTTTTTAACCCTTTACCCAACGTAACGCCCCAAACCGGCCAGCGCTATTCTCAAAAATCGCCAATTAATTTTCATTATTTTTTTCATTTTTTTGTCTCAAAAACATAGGTTATGACCCCCTGAGCGGGGGGTGAGCGTTAATAAGCCATGTTGCCAATTTTAGAGAGGGTTTGCACCTCCCAAGTATTGGTGACTGGGTCCTATTTTACCCGTAAAACAGAGCCTGTTTACCGCAGTGAGCAGGCATTGCTTCACTTCCCGGGGTTCCCGCGGGGAAAAAAATTAGTTAATCAAGAATTTTTTGTTGCAAGTGTCGTCTGCTTTCCATGTTAAGTAAAGGGTTAAAGATAGAGTAAGTACTTTTTACCTGCAATAATATGTTGAAGATATTAATTTGTCTACTCTGTGTGTGAGACGAACAGCCTTCTTGTGCAATGAAGTCAAACGAAGTATCAGCTCCTTCGCTCTTGCTCTCGATCAAATAAAAAAAGTCGGCATTGCCAGTTCTCGCCGAAATATTTCACGGTAGAAATACCGGCAACTGGACTGCCAGTACTTTTACCGTTTTCTTAACGGTATTTTTTAACAGTGTGACTTATAGATAGTGTCACAATTGCAAAATTTCTATTATTCTTGTGCACTGATTTTAACGTCGTCTGTCTTTAAAAAGAAAACATGGACAAAAAATGCTGTCTTAAAAACAAAGACAATAAAGTGGAGAACAAAATCTACAATGCCAATAAAAAGCCCTTCTGATAACTTCTTTACTTAACTGGGGATAATATTCTGGAAGTAAATGTATACACGGATCAAAGAGATTCGCTCTGTCCGCGGTAGGAAAGCAGGAAAGTAAATGTAGATACTGACTTGCCACCCCCACCACTAGCTTCGGCCGCCATTGCTACCAACTTAGCCCACTTTCAAACAAGAGCGATAATACAACTGACTCAACAATCATATTTTGTGGTTGAAATAAACTGCTTTCAAACAAGAGCGGCAATACAATGTTAGAAAAGTGTTTCTTTTCTGAGCAATTGATGGTGACTGATCCTACCACCACCATTACTGCTCCTTGTATGAGCCGTGGGTGGAAATAGGGCTGCACGATATTCAAAACTGAATACCGGTATCGGTATTGAAAAAAATACTGCGGTATAACGGTATATCGAAAACTGTTCAGATATATGAACACAAGTATCACAATCGAGACTCGAGGCATCACAGTCGGAACGAATTAGCATGCCTTGATGATGAACTTCGAAAAACCTTTACCCAACGCAGACGATATCAAATCTTCCTTCAATAATTTATATATTCTTCCCTTACTTGAGGTATTTACATTGTTATGCCAATCTTGTGAAAACTGATCTTTAAGTGACGTTTCAATTATTAACTTTGACACCTTAGGATTCAGTTCGGCGAATTGTTGCTGCCAGAAATATGAGACACCACAGTCGTTTAATATTTTTCTTATTTCACCGACCCAGGGGAAACTAAAATTTTCTTGATTTATCAATTTAAGGGCTAGTTGGTAAATTACCGATGATAGTTTATTGTTCTTATCATTTATTAGTTGGAACCAGAATTTAATCATCCGCATTTTAATAGTTATTGTGATCGGGTATCTGCCCAATTCACCATAATTATAAAACTTGGAGTTGAGGCTTTTATTTAGGTGCAGTAACAGTTTGCAAAATTTTAAATGTAGCCTTTAAATTGCGGAGTTATCTCCCATGCCCCAAACCTCGCACCCGTAAAGTAAAACAGGTACGACAACTTTATCAAACAAGTCAAGATGTGCTCTTATGGACAACGTATTGATTCGACCTATTCTGAAAACCTCATACATAGCCTTTGTGGCCTTGGCTATCAACTGCCGCTTCGCTTCTCCAAATGTACCAGTTCGACAAAGGGTAACACCAAGATAGTTAAAATGCTTTACAATTTCAAGCTCGCAGTTGTTATATATGAATTTAAGATTCTTCGGAGGGTTCCCTCTACCAAACAGCATGATTTTTGACTTGTTAATATTAACCTTACGTTTCCAAGTGTTGCAATAGAATTCGGAACATTCTAATTGGTACTGCAGCTCTTTCGGTGATTCTGCAAATAAAACAGTGCCGTCTGCGTACAATATCACAAGGAGTTTAATATAAACATTTAACTTTGTTTCAAGTTCTGATGATATTGCATACCTGTGGTATTACAGTTCAGTAGGAAATCGGCCAGGTCATTTATATACAGGCAGAAGAGGAAAGGGGATAAGTTTTCACCCTGCTGTAGACCGGCAAGTGATGGGAAAAATTCCGAGGGCTCACCATTGACAACTACCCGTGATTTAATTCCATTGCACATACTAAGTATTAAATTATATATTTTTCCATCTGCTCGATTCAGGACAAGTTTGTACCACAAGCAAATTTAAATCAACGCGAATGGACGACCAGTTAGCCAAATATTGCATCTTGAATGGTAAAGTCTGAGTAACTTAACTGGTAGAGTGCTAAATTTGTTCTCACCCTCAAGATTTGTTCACATGTTTTTGTCTTGTTACAATTTACTCTCCCATAAATTGTAACAATGCAAATCGATGGAGACGAAGTAATTTTACTTCCAAGATAATATGAAGAATGACATCCACAGAATGTGAAGTCTTTAACTTTAGATACCTGCAGTTCAGAATAAAGCCCAAATATGGGCTTCTATCACTCTTCCTGTTAACCAGCATTTTTGTGTCTTGATAGATTTTTAGACTTTTGCCTTGAGAGGCTATATATATTTAAATTCCACGCAATATATGAATACTTGTTAATGGTAAAGAAGAAGTTTCCCCGAGAACCTTTAACAATGTGAATATATGTACAACAATAGAAAACAGACAGACAAAATACAATCATACAATAAGATTTTAGAATGGGAATATGTGTACCCGGTACTAGGACTGGACGATATTCAAAACTGAATACCGGTATCGGTATTCAAAAAAATACCGCGGTATACCGGTATATCGAAAAATATTCAGATATATGAATACAAGTATCACAATCGAGACTCGAGGCATCACAGTCGGAACGAATTAGCATGCCTTGATGATGCGCTTCGAAAAACCTTTTCCCAACGCAGACGATATCAAAATTTATTATTTTCAAAATTAATTTATCAGATTTTCAACCAAAATTTCAACAAAACTATATCATGTGACCCCTCATTTTTGAAAATTATTTTTTCAACTGCTGAATTTGTATATTATGAGGGCACAAGCAGACGATTCCTTGGATACGGGGATAATATTATTCATTCGGGGCTACAGTTAAAAAACTCAAGACATCTTGAAAATTAAATTGTGGGTGAATAAATAATGACGATAAACCGATATTTTTGTAATTACACCGGGATTCAATCGATATTGGTTTGAATACCGGTATATATCGATTTATCGATATATCTTGCAGCCCTACCCGGTAGTAGCAATATCTTGAGTCTCTTTTTATTTTATTTTTTTTTTAACTTTTTGCAGTTGTCTGGGCAACCACGAGTTTTTGGAACGAATTGTGGACTTACCGCATGACTTCAGGTGTTATGTCGGAATCAAAAGATCCGATTGACGTCATTGCTAGATCCTTGTGACTCATGCCATTAACGCCGGGTAGAATGGGTTCAATTTCCTGTAGGAGTGCTTCCCTGTCTCCAGAGTAAAGAAAGCACTCGAACATTTTTGAAATGTTGCACACTGGTTTGTGTGATTTTGCCTTGGAATAATTTATGGGAGAGCACCTGAACTCTCACTTAAACTGAAACAGGGTAAAAAGACGTGAAGAAAAATAAAAAATAATTTGGCTTTCTACCGGTTAGGGTCACGTTTAGCATCTTAGGCTATATCACGGCCTCCTTATTTTGTAGTTAATACACTGCACTATTTGAATGGTGCTGTTGTGCTAATAAATTAGGGTTAAGCATCTTAACAGCTGTGGGCACTTTCTTGAGCACATGTCACAGTCTTTTTGCCTTTGTATCTATTATAACGAGAGGACGAGCGTACAGCTGGTATCATCATGACAAAATTTGATGTTCCGGTCGATGGCATACTCCTCAGTAACTGGCAACATTGGAAGCAATTTCTTTTGCAATTAGAGGCACACATCTGGCACCTGTGTTCCATCAGCCCTGACATGCAAATAGCTCATTACGCGATATTGTTTAAAATTTTCTCCAGTCCAAAGTCAATATACCAGCTTTTATGGAGTGACTTCGATTTTTTGTTCCATTCTGTCGGAGAAGAAAATTTATTTTGTAGAATGAGTTCACAGGTTCTATCGATCGATGATTTTCAGCGTTGGTTTTTACAAGGCTTTGGAGGGCAAATTATGACTTTTAATTTTCTTCTAAGATGATGTATTACGCCGGGTCTTTTTTGGAATATCTATTCACATTGACAGGTCTTGTTATACGAGAGTGGAATTTCTTTTCACATTCCAACAATATGAACCAGTTTTGGAATTTCTGAGTCTCTAGCAATCCTTTCCATTTAATTGGTTTCTTAGAAGTCAATTCACCTCTGTCCTTTATAAATTATTGTCAGTTCTATAACCCTTTACCCAACGAATCGGCCGCATTCGCCCGCGTAATATGCAAATTCAGCAGTTGAAAAAATATTATTTTTAAAAAAATTTCAACAAAACCATATCATGTGACCCCTCGTTAGAACGAGCTCGTTCCAACGAGGGGTCATATAATATGGTTTTGTTGACATTTTTTTGAAAAAATGGTATTTAAAATAATAAATTTTGATATCGTCTGCGTTGGGTAAAGGGTTATATAACGCGGGAGCGCAGTGGCTCAGTGGTTACAGAATTGGATTTCAAAAAGAAAGATCCACGGTTCATTCTCCGTCAGGGGTAACTGTGTTGTGTCCTTGGGCAGGGCACTTCATCCCGATTGCCCACGTGGGACACGGTGGCGGTATGTACTAAGGCCTACTGCACGTCGATGGTGCACTTGTATTCAACCAATGCTAACCTTGGGCTGCACGATATTCAAAACTGAATACCGGTATCGGTATTCAAAAAATACCGCGGTATACCGGTATATCGAAAACTGTTCAGATATATGAACACAAGTATCACAATCGAGACTCGAGGCATCACAGTCGGAACGAATTAGCAAGCTTTGATGATGCGGTTCGAAAAACCTTTACCCAACGCAGACGATATCAAAATTTATTATTTTCAAAATTAATTTATCAGATTTTCCCCAAAAATTTCAACAAAACTATAACATGTGACACCTCAGTGGAACGAGCTCGTTCCAATGAGGGGTCACATGATATTGTTTTGTTGAAATTTTTTAAAATTATTTTTTCAACTGCTGAATTTGTATATTACAAGGGCACAAGCAGACGATTCCTTGGATACGGGGATAATATTATTCATTCGGGGCTACAGTTAAAAAACTCAAGACATCTTGAAAATTAAATTGTGGGTAAATAAATAATGACGATAAACCGATATTTTTGTAATTACACCGGTATTCAATCGATATTGGTTTGAATACCGGCATATATCGGTTTATAAATATACCGTGCAGCCCTATGCTAACCCTGCTTGCGTGAAGTTAGTACGTTGGAGAGTTTGGCAGTTGTTCGCCGTTACTCGGGGGTTCTCTCCGGATAATCCGGCTTCTTCCATTCGTAAAACTGTCCGACACGAGGTGACCCTAACTATCTAAAGTGTCGTTAAATCCCAATAAATAAGTAAACAGTTCTCTAACGTGGTATGTTACTATTTTGTTGCCAACATCTACCAAGACTACCGTTTGAAAATCACGCCGTAGGAAAAGATTCAGAGGGCTACTCAAGCTCTGAGACCATCAGTCTCATTCTGCAAGGAAACCGACGCTGTTGAGGGCTGTTTGTTTACCCACTTTTCGTGGAGTTTGCGCGCAGACTACCAATGATGTAATGTGATGCTTCTTCACTCAAAGAGCTATTCTTTCGTGCTTCAGATATTCCAATCAACAAGTATATGATTCACTTTCAACCATCAATATACTAACACAATTAGTGAAACTACACGGCGTAATCATAAAACTACACCTGTGGCTCAGTCTTCATTCCTAAAGATGATGTCATCACAAATTCTGTCAAATCAAATCTTGATTGAGCAACATTCTGGCATTGATTCAAAGAAAATGAATGTTTGTGGTATTTTGGGATTCAATCGTCTGGAATATAACAGTTGACTGGAAAAGCGAACCATGGGTTCGTTTTTCGGACCAACTGGGGCTGCATGGTTTTTCGATAAACAGACATATCAAACCAATATACCGGTATTCAAACCAATATCGATTGAATACCGGTGTAATTACAAAAATATCGGTTTATCGTCATTATTTATTTACCCTCAATTTAATTTTCAAGATGTCTTGAGTTTTTTAACAGTAGCTCCAAATGAATAATATTATCCCTTTATCCAAGGAATCGTCTGCTTGAGCCCTCGAATACACAAATTCAGCAATTAAAAACATAATTTTCAAAAGTTTCAACAAAACTATATTATGTGACCCCTCATTGGAACGAGCTCGTTGAGCTCGTTCCAATGAGGGGTCACATGATATAGTTTTGTTGAATTCTTTGGTTAAAATCTGATTAACTAATTTTGAAAATAATAAATTTTGATATCGTCCGCGTTGGGTAAAGGTTTTTCGAACCGCATCATCAAGGCATGCTAATTCGTTCCGACTGTGATGCCTCGAGTCTCGATTGTGGTACTTGTGTTCATGTATCTGAACAGTTTTCGATATACCGGTATACCGCGATATTTTTTTTGAATACCGATACCGGTATTCAGTATTGAATATCGTGCAGCCCTAGGACCATCTGAAATATTCCAGACGAGTGAATCTAAACATAGATGGACTGTTAGGGGTTAGACAAGTTACATGCCATAACAGCGTCGGATTCCTTACAGAATTAGACTTGTGGCCTGAGAGCTTGGGGCGACCGTCCCCATAGTATTACAGCCATTTCACTATGACGGAAAACCGAGTAACATAGGCTTGTTCTTAATATCATCCGTTTGAAGCGGTTAATCGTTAAAATATTTAATCCGAATTTGACAAACTATGTGGTTTCAGAACAGGTACATCACTATGCGATCAAGAGGAGGTTCTGTGAACAACAGTCAAAATACCTTGGCAGTAGTTTCTAGTCAAGTCTTGGCTAAAAGGCACTGCTAAGCCTCTAGACTAACAAGGTGTCGTGTGTATTATAGATATGGGCGGTATTGAATTTTTTAGTTCGGTATCGGTTTCGGTATTTATAGGGGGTATACCACGGTATCGGTTCGGTATTCAGTACCTGACTTGACTGACATTTGCTGATAGTGCCAGAGGGGAATTCTTAGCAGGAAAATACAGAACGAGTTGTTCTTGTATCATTCTACCACACCGGCGCAAAAAAATGAACATTTTGTTTTTCAGGAACTTATTTGAAAGTGTCGTCTGCTATTCGTGTTGGGTATACAAACGTTTAAGAAACCGTAAATATTAGAGGGATCGCAAGAAATGTATAAGAAGATCAGGACAAAAAAATAACCCAGATTCAATTTGGGTATTTCCGAAGATGAGTTCCTCAATAAGTTACCAAAATACGCTCAGCAGTGGAAGGGTTAATTAACTTGGGCGTCCGCAAGGGGGTGATGTACTTTTCAAAAAATAATAGTTTGGGTGTATGTTTATCGCAGGGGCGGTCTGGGCCAAAACGCGTTGTCGGGAAACGTACCAAAAGGGTCCCGGATCCGTACAAAATTTTGATTTTTCGAAACGAAAGAACGCTGCTTCCTTGCATCTCAGCGATCAATGGCTGTCCATATAGAGGACATTTTCGATGGCATTTTTGTATCATCTTTGTCGTTCATTTGGCAAAAATGGTTGCACCAAAGGGGGTCCCGGACTCATCAGGCCGACTATAGTTAGGCCCAATGGGCGAAAAGCTTGATTTTTCGAACCGAAAGAACGCTGTTTCCTTGCATCTGACCAATCAATGGCAGACTACACTTTTGGGTATATCGATATGCCCTCTATGTGGACTGCCAATGGCAGTCCACAAAGAGGGCATTTCGATAAACCGACAGTCTTCATCCATTTCGCTTTTTGGTCATTTTCACGAAATTCCATGCGCCAACAGGTGTTGAGCTGCGTAAATTCGGGAGCCCCGATTGGCTCCCAATAAGGAGGCCCACCGGGAAATTTCCCGGTGGACCACACGGCCAGTTCGCCTTCGGTTTAATGTCATCACACATAAGGCCCAGCATATCATTCTTCATACCATGATTTTATGACATGAGAGTCAATCTTCTCGCCTCAGAGTAATAACACAGCATCTCTCAAAGTGAACTGATGCTCGTGCATCCTTGTATTAATCGGTCGGTCATTAACCCTTTACCTAAGGTAATCGAACTATTCCACCGGCGTTATTTTATAAAAAAAAATCCCCATTCAAATTTCATTATTATTCTCAATTTTCACCCCATAAATATAGCATATGACTCTCACTGAAACAATCGCGTCGAGCTCGTTGCAATGAGAGGGTCAGAAGCTATGTTTTTTGAGGCACTAATTGATACATTTTGGTCAATCAAGAAATAATTTTGCAAGTATCGTTAACTGGTCGCATTAGTAAGAGCTAAGGTAACAAAAATGTGAACCAGCCACTGTTTTATAGTTTTTATTCGTATCTGAAAACAAATATTTTTATTCAATACTGATGTAAAAATACTTTTCAGTCTGAAACACTCTATTTCTTGCCAAATTCTAGACATGTTTGTAAAAATTCCACTCGCTCCCTGTCTGAAATTTCCAACTTTTTCCAATTTAGAGCTTTTCAGTTTCCAGCTATTGTAAATTTTGCGAATGGTGGTGGTGCTGTGTGTGTGTGTAGGGGGGGGGGGGTGACCCCCTCCAGCCTCATCCCCTGTGATAAAATCCCTGGCAAGTCCTTGCAGGTTTTTTCTTTTATAATTCTGATTTTTCTTAGAAATCTCAGATATTCATCTGGTTGAAAATTTTCCAAGTAATACTTTGGTTTGCCAAATGAATAAATACCTGAAGACAACCATGTTAATCAAACTCGTTCACATTGGACAGATTTGAAAAACAGTTAGAAGAGCAGTTGTAGATAACATACATGCTTTTGTTAACGGGTTGAGAGCTATAGAAGGTACTATCAGGGCTACTGAGGATACCAGAGCAAAAGCCAACATTTTCCTTGCTTATGTTTCATATCCAGTCAAACGCAAATAATGTTCTGTTTATATAAAGTTGTGTTATTACAAAATATTGGAGAGTGCCTATGGGCACTCTCCAATAATTTGTAATAAAACAATTGGGGAGGGGTGGCGTTGCGGTAACCGATTCTCGTCAGATCACTGAAGTTAAGCAACGTCGAGCCCGGTTAGTCCTTGAATGGGTGACCGTCTGAGTGATCGATTCTGACTCCCGTGTTGTGTCCTTGGGCAAGGCACTTAACCCCGATTGTCCACATGGGGGCACGATGACGCCGTGTACTAAGGCGTACTGCACGTCGATCGTGCGCATGTCTTCAACTAATCTAACCCTGCCTGTGCTGCAGTGCGAAGTTACGATGTTGGGGAGCTGGCAGCTGCTCGTCGTTGCTCGGTGGTTCTCTCCGGGTACTCTGGCTTCCTCCACCCGTAAAACTGTCACCGACACGATATGACCTTAGCCGTTAATGTGTCGTTAAACCCTAATAAATAAATAAATAAATAAATAAATAAATAAATAAATAAATAAATAAATAAATAAATAAATAAATAAATAAAACAATTTTTGAATAAGAAATTCAGACCACCAAAAATAATCTGGCCCTCAACCACACTACAAAAAATATAGGTTCTCTTCAGAACCCAAACTAGTTCTAATCTTGTCCCTGAGATGGAACCAGTTCTGTTTAAACAGTATTTATTTCAAATCAAATAAATTTATAAAGATTAACATTAAATATTAACAGAATTAAACATAAATTGAGAGGGTTTCAGTCTTAAGTTTGGAGCTTATACGAGGTTGTCTCAAATCATTGTTAAGCAAAGGAGATATGAGCAGTTGGCAAATCGAACCAGTTTGGGTTCTGTATAGAACCAATATACCAGGTATTTACATTCGTTTTGTTTCAAAATGTTTGGCGACTGCGTTGAATAAGCTCCAAGTTTACTGCTGAATCTACTTCAGTTCGTGTATTATTCTGTTAAAATTGAATGCTAATCTTGGTAAATTTATTTGATTTGAAATAAATACTGTTTAAACTAAACTGGTTCCATCTCTGGGGCAAGATTAGAACCAGTTTTGGTTCTAAAGAGAACCTATATCTTTGCTGTGCAGTTACAACATACACGCTAAAAACTAAAGTGTTAAAAACTACACTTGAAGTTCAGTATTTAACTCTTACTAATTGCTGAACTAGCATTTTGTTCAAGTGTAGATATCCCAGAACTTGACAGGTGTTACAATTATACCACTTGACAAGTGTAATGTCGCGACACTTAAAAGGAAACAACGCAGATGACGCGGATCAGGCTCGAACTCTCGAGCCTGATCCGCGTCATCTGCGTTGTGTCCTTTTAATTATGTACCCACCAAGCGCAAATCAAATTATGAACGATTCTGGAAGAACCACCAATGCTAGACACATGGGAAGTGCCATCCATTCAAGTTTCAGATGTCTGACGATTGTAATGTCTAAGTGCTTAAAGCATTGCACTTTGAGTGTTAAAATCAAACCCTAAGAGTTAACACTTTTACCTAACGTAACGGCCAAAACCGGCCAGCGCTATTATCAAAAATCGCCAATTAATTTTCATTATTTTTTTCATTTTTTGTCTCAAAAACATAGGTTATGACCCCTCGTTGGAACGAGCTCGTCGAGCTCGTTCCAACGAGGGGCCATAACCTATGTTTTTGAGACAAAAAATGAAAAAAAATAATTAGTTATTCAAGAATTATTTTTGCAAGTGTCGTCTGCTTTTCAGGTTAGGTAAAGGGTTAAAATGGGTTTAACACCTTGAAAGTGTCAGTTTTAACACTTTAGTTTTTAGTGTGTAGCAACATGCAAAAATTGAAGTATTATTATTTCTTTAATGAAGTAATTAGCATATTTAAAAAGAAAGTGAACAATTTCCCCTTGCAATCACCTGCTATTCCTACAGGATATGGAAAACTTGAGCATGTGGTACTTTTTTATTTTCAATTTTCTAATTATATAAATAATAGATATGAGCTGATGGCAGTACTCTTTTTAATACCAAAGGGACAAGAACACACGACATTCTTGCGACATCTGCTTCATTTCAGTCGGAATTACTGCAGGAAGCAGCTCCTTGTATTCGCTATCACAACCTGCAAACATCTGCAGCTT
Organism: Pictodentalium vernedei; assembly: GCA_031216915.1. NCBI lineage: Eukaryota > Metazoa > Mollusca > Scaphopoda > Dentaliida > Dentaliidae > Pictodentalium > Pictodentalium vernedei. The sequence goes on from CM062293.1 coordinate 159,239,844, forward strand.
CTTTTTCAAAAAAAGGATGGAAATAGCTTTTGTTGACGACACATGTTCGTCATATAGATTTCGCTAGCTCATCCAATCAATAATAGACAACAGCATCCGCAGTACTGACAACAAAATGCGACACAATAAATTCATTTGACAGAGACATGGTCGATAAGAAAAGAAATATGAACAATTTTAAGAAGCGACAGTTTGTGTGATCAACCTTTGACCTGAGACCATGATTGAATTTGAATTTCTATGAGAGTACAGCATTCCTCTGAAATGTTTGGTTGAAATTAATAATCATTCCTGACACCATCTCATATATGAAGAACTCAGATAAGCTAAGTGTGGTTGGCAATGCTCATCTGAATCGGCAGAGTTTCGATCGACATGTCTTGCTTATAATAATCCAATTTTCTTCTGAAGTATAGTTTTTTTGTGGATGACGTCTATAAATAGCTTCTCAAAACCGCTGCAGTTCGTGTATCAAATCTAGCTCGGCGGAAGACCAGACTCTATTTTTTTCCAAATTCGTATCATGTCTGCCTCAAGCGAGGCTCATGTGACGTCATTTACGTGCGTAGATTATCAACATTTTTTTTTCAAACTTGAAGTTCATAACATTCCCTATTTTTTTCTGTTTATATTCCATATGTCGTATTTAATTTTTAAATGACCACTATCATATAATTAACAAATTATTACAACTGTCATTTAATCTGGGTTGCCATATCCCGTCTTATTGACGAGACCACATCAGTCAGATTAAACAAGACGCCTCTGGCGTCCTGTTTGATCTGGTGGAAACGGTCTCGTCAATGAGACGCAATATAGCAATCCAGATCAATTGGGTGTTGTCAATATCTGGAGATACCAATAAAGTGAATTGTCTATTTTTATTGGGGTTTAACGACACTATTAACAGCCAGAGTCACCTCGTGTTGGGCTGTTTTACAAATGTAGGAAGTCGGAGTACCCTGGGATACCCAACGAGCAGGAGCGTGCAACTGTTAGACTCCTGTACTAACTCCACACAAGCAGGGTTAGCATTGGTTGAAGACAGGTACACCATCGACGTGCATTACGCTTTAGTACACAGCGCTGCCATGCCCTGCGCGGGCAATCAGGATTAAGTGTCTTGGCCAAGAACACAACACAGCTGCCCTTGGTGGGATCGAACCGTGGACCTTTCGCTTTAAGTCCAATGCCGTAACCACAGAGAAGCCGCGCTCCCAGAGGATAGTCTATAATTCAGAAATAAAGTACGAGGTAAACCACCTTCTATGTGATGGTCACATCAAAATGTTTCCTCCATATATAATCAGGAGTAAAATAATAGCGCATATATAATAAATTATCTAAAATAAAATCACAGTACAATAGGTAACTATGTATAGATTTAAAGTATGTATTGGAAATGTCAATGGCTGTGTTTTCGAAGAGTTTAAATGGAAAATTGAAAAGGTCACAGATGTATACAATTCAACCTAAATTCAAACTGAGAGGCGTGATTTCTTTTTCGACATATTTACGACCTGAGAGCAAAATGCGGGTAATTTGTATACCAGTCTGCATTTTATTTTGTTCAATTATGACCATTAAGATGATACAAAAAGTACTTGCTTCTCAATTTCCACCATTATCCATTTCCGACACACATCCAACTTTCCACACCAATACATTTCAGAGAAGTGATCTTTGCCTCAGTTGTCAAAAATCCAATGTTTCTGAATGCACGCCATTACGAACTACTTGATATACCAATGAATTTGGAGGGGTAAGGATATAGCTTAATATTACAATCCGTTAGGACTGCAGGTTTATGGCTAATGAATTCTCTCTCTCTCTCTCTCTCCCACCCCCTCTCTCTATCTCTGTGCGTGTGAATGTGTGTGTGTGGTAGTCAGACAATACCCCCTAATTTATCTTATCTTATCCCCACACACCCTCGTTTTCCCACTTCTCAGTTTAGGAAGGGCATCACTGGTAACATATTATTATTACCTGAAGTGCATAACAGTTTTACATCAATAAGCCTATACGATAATTATTTTCTGCCATCGGTTTGGTCGCTCTGTCAAAATTAAACAACTTTCCCTTCAGCGGGCATGACTTGTTGATCCTTGAGGGAAATAATGTCAGGCTAAGTGTGAGAGAGACTTGTATCCCCACCTTATATTTCAGTAGTTTGTAATCCTTTAGATTAGTGTCTCAGGACACAAACAACATGTCAATAATATAACCATGAAGCAAGGTTACTTAACATGAAAAGCAGACGACACTTGCAAAAAATATTATTGAATAACTATTTTTTTTCATTTTTTGTCTCAAAAACATAGGTTATGACCCCTCATTAGAACGAGCTCGTTCTAACGAGGTCATTGGCGATTTTTAAGTATAGTGCTGGTCGGTTTTTGGCCGTTACATTGGGTGAAAGGTTAATGGTGCATCCAGAGAGCATGGCGATTCGTCTGAGTTGAAATATAAATACCAAAACTGTATTCAAAAGCCGGTTTAAATTACTATTTTAGTGGTGACATTGATATGGGCTCAACCAAACCACGTCGACACCGGTCTCATATAATACCCAATTTCCGAAGTTACTGGCGTGAATAAATATACATATTTCACCATAGAGCAAGAACAAAGGTTTACATTATCATGTTCCAAGACATGGTATATTGGTATACTAAAGTGAAAAGTCATACTTCACTTAAACGTTGTTCCACAAACAAGGAGTCCAGTTTAACTGGTAGAGTGCCAGACCAACTGTAGTGCCAGAGTTTGTTCACGTGGATTTGTCTTATTGCAATTTATTGGAGAATCCTTGTGAAACACTCGGCAATGGATTGCAACAGGACGACTCCATATGGACAAAATGTTTTCTTGTTTCAACTGAGTCTGAAACATATCCACAGAACATGAAGACTTTTAGTTGTGGTACCAATGCCTTCCAGTGAGGCCAAAGTATGGGCTTCTAACACCCAATCAACAAAACGACATAACTTGTACTTCTGATGTATTGTTATATTATTGTCAACTATTACTATGTTATTTGTCATACTGTACACTTGACCGTAAAGGTGTTAAAGTTCAATAAACTGAATTGAATTGAATTGATATCACATGGGTAACTTGACCCAAGGCGATTTGTCACGTGAACGGTATAACCAATGGCAACTTTTCTACGGTAAATTTGACTTTTACTTCTGTGATACAGGGTCTGCACATTTCTCAAGAAAGCACGATAAAATTACATACAGATTTCAATATGCGTCACATTATGCGCAGGTGCGAAGATAGAAAAGCCGAATGAAAAATACAAAGATTAAATTTCTTTGTATTCATTATTTTAGTTGTAAATACATGCAGAATTATTCCGATAAGCCCATGCATCTTTCGCCGCTTGATAGTGTTTTCTCCCGGCGTCACATCTTTACATTGTTTAACCCTTTCCACACTCAAGCCGAAATATCAAAATTTCAAAATTAAAATTTTCACATAATGCAGGAATTTAAACAATTCAATCTTGTTTCACAGATCCCATTTTATTACACGCCTGTTCTTTGAAATCCCCGTCAACAGCAACAGGACAGGATAGACCTATTGAAACTCAGTTATCTTAATTATTTAGTAAATCTCCCCGATAGCCGATGGTGTAAAGTAATGTTCCTGAGAACTTTCAACTCAAATATCAAGACAGGGTGGATGGTCCAAGTGAGGGAGCTAGTAGAAAACTACTCATTGGAGATCTCAGACCTTGACGTTGGGGCAAACCAGGGCAAAAAGATCGTCAGAGAAAGGGTCATGGAGGATTGTAACCGTAATTGGCGAGAGGGGGTCAAATCAAAGAGATCTTTGGGTGGCCTGCGTGATAAAGAGAAGCCTGGTTTTGAAGAGTACCTTGATGGCACCTTTGGGGGGTCCCTGTTGTTCAAGCTGAGGTCGCGGTCCCTGGAGCTGGGGGGAAAAATTGGGAAAAACAGTGAAAAGGAGTGCCAGATGTGTAACTTGGGCGTGGTGGAGACCCTGGAACACTTTCTTATAGAATGCCCAAAATACCAGTCTAAAAGAACAAGATTCACGGGGAGTATAATGGAGAAGTGGGATGGGAGAATGAAGGACATGTGGTTAGGGGCGACTCAAAGGAGAGGGTTAATATACTAATCGGAGAGATTGGGAAGAATGGGGCAAGGGATGTCATCAAGCAGTACGTCTCAGAGTGTTGGGAGGAGAGAAGAAGCGCGGGAATAGGGAGGCAGTTGGTAGAACATGAGTAACCAAGGCCTTCTCATACGAGAACCGCGACAAATCAGCGGCCGGCCGAAGTGTTATTATTATTATCTTTGAAATCCACGTCAACAGCAACACAAAATCATGTGGAAAATGAAAACCCGTTCCGCACACATGTGCGGAAGAGAAATCGTTGACGGACTATTTTTAAATAGAAGCTAAATTTCACTGGAATTTTCTACAAGTCCTGCACCGCAATTACAATTTGAATCGCTAGCGATAGCTAAAAGTCGTCCCCTGAGTTCCAATGTGTTCAATGTGCCAGTAGGTTTTTTTCGGTCTCGGTTTTCTGTTCGAGAGACTTTGTGAGTTCGAATCTGGTTGGAGACACAAGCGCTGTTATCATTGATGTACTCATAGATCAGCCATACAAAAATAATTAGCAAAATACAATTAAAGCCACAGAGATTATGTTTTTTGGACATCCATTTTCCTGATGCTTCCAATTAAAGCTGGGCACATCTCTCACTAATGGGCCGACGATGTCGAGACCATAGATTTCAACAGACATTGATCTTACAAGACTTCGCTACATGCCAGATTTGGCAGACAACGTGCTTTGCATCGCTAGGTTCTGTAGGGATTATTTTTCTCTCACCCAAGGGCGCCAGAAGAGGGGACAGGAGTCCCCCTGCCATGATACTGGGAGAGGGAAAGGAGGTTCCCTTTTCCACCAGAAGTGCACAAGTGGAAAAGACTTTACTTTCCGAGAACTGTAACTTAGAAACTCTCGAGTATTTGTTTCTAACGTACACTACGTGTGCCAAAGCCAACAAGGGCAACGCCCCCGGTCCCCCGACCAAGATGGCAAATTCAAGGGAGCTGTTAGGATGCAATTTGTTCGCAGAGCATGGCCATTTTTTAACTTGACCTGTATTTCCAACCAATTAAACCACATACTTAGTTTCGTTTCAATCAAATGATCCAAAGTAAAGTTATCATCCGGACAACACAAAAACCGTATTTTTTAAGTCGAAAAAGGGGAATAAATCCAGTAAAAATCAGTGGAGCGTGCCCATTTTCGAACTTGACCTGCATTTCCACCCAAATAAGCGGCATACTAAATTTCGTTTCAATCAAATGATCCTAACTAAAGTTATCATCCGGACAACACAAAAACTGTATTTTTTAAGTCGAAAAAGGGGAATAAATCCAGTAGAAATCAGTGGAGCGTGCCCATTTTCGAACTTGACCTGCATTTCCACCCAAGTAAGACACATACCAAATTTAGTTTCAGTAAAATCATCCAAACTAAAGTTATCATCCGGACAAGGGTGTGACGGACAGACGCACGGACGCACGCACGCACGCACGGACAGACGGACGGACGGACACTGCTGATTACAATAGTCCCCCGAAGGGTCGGGGGACAATGAGACGGGATGGATAGGGGGGGGGGGGGGCAGATACAATGACGGAGGCTAGTCAATAATCAAACAAAGATGCCATACAATCGGCGGGGTGAGTTCTACAGCTTTATAATATATATAGTCCCTTGAGTGAAACAAGGTGCCATCATCAATGCTGTAGCATTGCAGATGACGCCTTGTTCTACGCAAGGGGCGATATATAATGCCAGTTCAATAGGGTGTCACATTACGACTTATGACACTCCCATTCTTAACTCATACCCAGATCCGAGCGCCCTTTTTGATACCCCCTACCTTCTTTGCCCTCGGATGCTTCCGATACCCCCCCCCCCCCCCCCCCCACACACACACACACACAGACACTTTGCCGCAGTGTCACAAGTTAAAAATGCGTTGACAGTACACAAGAATTTATTTATTTATTTATTTATTTATTTATTTATTTATTTATTTATTTATTTATTTATTTATTTATTTATTTATTTATTTGTGTTTAAGGAGCACACAAGAAATGCCAGCCGAGCTCAAATTCATTTTTGAGATCCGTTAACTTTTGCCCTGAAACAAGGGACAACTTTTGCAAAAACAATTTTTGAATAACAAACTTTTTTGTATATTACCCCCCAAAAACATAGCCTATCGCCCCCATGGAACGAGCACTACGGGCACGTCCCAAGATGGGTCATAACCTATGTTTTGGAGGAAAGGTGTAAATAAAATATCAAACTTTGAAAGATGACTTGTTGTGGACAGCTATGAACGGTCTTAGTCATCACGTGAGGTAATAGGTTCATAAAATTGAATATCTTGAGTAACTGGTTGCTGGTCTTTGTGTCTCTCATGTTCCCTTCAAAAACCTGTCGAAGACCGTGTAGCCATGACTGTTGTAAGCGTCGGCAATAGAAGTGCTGGAAATGAACAAAATTGACGGGTGCAGTTTTAAGCTCCCGCTACCCGCAAGAGACGAGATTAAATTGCACCCGTAAAATGTTAGTTTTGGAATTTTCGAGGGAATACCGTCATCAAACACCAGAAACCTCAACCCTTTGAACCCGAGCTGTCTTGTGCAGCCAGGAACATGATACATCACAACGTCATTATGATGGCTGTTCAGTAAATGGGTGGGGTAGAGCAATCAGTATTTTCAACGTGCAGCCTCCAGGCTGCACGTTGAAAATATTGATTGGTCTACCCCAAATAATGAATAGGGACTATTCTAATTGCTACCATTGAACTGGCATGGCAAATACCATTAGTGTCCAAAGGGTTAAATGTATAAAGAATTGCTGAATTATGACAGTCACTTGCCACTGGCCACAGAGTGCTGCTTTCTCAAAACGACACACATTTATCCTCACAGTATGTTAGTGTTCCACAATATTTTGCAACGAGTGCATTTTTTAGCTCCCGCAAAATAGAAAACACGGGTGCTGACGGGAGCAATTGCACTCGCACCCGTCTCATTTCCAGGAATGGGCAATAGTCAATAAAACAAACAAACAAAGAACAGAAAGAAAACCCAATACGGAAGATTCATAGTTTTGAAAAACCAAGCAGACTGTTCACCATTTTCGGGAAGCGATAAATTTAATTATCAACTGCACAACACTTTTAGATGAGAAAGAAAAAATATTGGACATATGGCCTATTGTTTGGCATATGGTCCAGTACTAACAGCAACTGTCTGACCAAATGGATGATATTTTCTTGATTATTCACTTTCAAAGCGTCAGATATGGCCATGGTGCACTATAGAAAACTGCACACCATATGTATTCGCTGGTAGTCAGGAAGTCGTTCGGGTCCAAGACCGCCTCCAAAGAGGTTGCATGTTGGGCTTGAAATGAAGAAGAAATAGTCACACCTAATGCTCGACTGGGTAGGAGTGACGCTATGAGTAAAACGTTTTGTGGTTTCATGAAATGAAGTTTTCTGAAACAAATTATTGAAAGGGTTCATAAAATTACAACACAATAAACAACTGGAGAAAACAGAAAGTTTCAGCAAGAATTGCCACATAATGTTTAACCCTTTACCCAATGTAACGGCCAATATCGGTCAGCGCTATTCACAAAAATCGCCAATTAATTTTCATTATTTTTTAAAAATTTTGTCTAAAAATCATAGGTTATGACCCCTCTTTGGAACGAGCTCGTCGAGCTCGTTCCAAAGAGGGGTCATAACCTATGTTTTTGAGACAAAAAATTTAAAAAATTAGAATTTTGTTTGCAAGTGTCGTCTGCTTTTCATGTAAGGGAAAGGGTTAACACAACACCTAAATTAATGTTTATATTCAGCCGATAACTGTTGAGTATGCTCGAATTTGTTATTTCTGCAGAAGTTTTTTTGCTGTGTGTAATTTGGTGTTTCGTTGCTTCAGGTGGTCCCAACTGCTTTTGAAAGTGCGTTTGGGCTATGGGCACGCATGTCTCTTCTATAGGCATACGCGAAGGTCTCTTGTTTTGTCCTCGAGCTACTGCTACTTGTACTTAAAAAATATCAGGTCATGGGAAAGAAAATTTGTCCCTCAGGGTTAATTCTATGACGGGTCCCCTTTCGAAAGTGTCGGGATACTGATGCAGGTGCCGACTGCCGCGAGTGCCAAAGGCACGAACGATGATAGGGGGTGGGGGTGGGTGGGGGGGGGGGGTGCCTGGGTAGTGGAGTGGGGTGGGGCGGGGTTGGTTCTCTCCCAAGACAATTTTGAAAGAGGTTATTAAATGGAGAATTCTGGCGGCTTTGGGAATGGAAAATCACGTTAATTTCTGGCCTCAAAATGACGTTTTTAGCAGAATGTTTCAAATTTGAAAGTTCATCAGTGAGTATTCAGTGACCTGGATTTATTGCTTTTGACTGCACAATTCTTGAAGTGATATCACCGAGTCTGGTGCGTGTGTATACAGATAACAGTTTATGAACAAATTGGGCATCTCCACGGGGCACCCCATTCCTTTTTTTGATAAGTGGCAACTTATCTTGCTGGTTCTCGCTCGGGGATCGGGGGCCAGGCTTCGCACATGAGCCAGATCTTTGAGGGCCCAGACCTGACTAAAGAATCCAGGACTCCTGAGCCAAGCCCGGGCCCTCAAAACTTCCGGGGCCCAAGTTACTCCCCAGCCCCCCCCCCCCCCACCACCCTCTCCACTGGACCTGGAGAAAGAACCGCATCCCCTGATTTGATAAAAGTTACTTAGTTCCACAGATGCCTATACCAGGACTCTGTCTACAGATTTTGCACATCCAATACTGCTTCTACCTACAACTCATATCGTTATTTATCCACGCTTAACTCAAAAACACACAATTTTAACCCTTTACCTAACGTAACAGCCCTCTGAATCAAACAAACAAGTGAGTATTTTATCTCGGATACATCTTGTAGGCAAATGATACCATTGAGTGTTTACGTTGGATATACACTCTAAAATCAGTCGGGGTTAAAAATCAACCCAAATCAAATGGGTTGAGTGAATATGAACCTAATTGGGTTCATATTCACTTAACTCAGTTGATTTGGTTTGATTTTTAACCCAGCTGATTTTAGAGTGTAAGTCCCACTAAGTTTCAGCAAGTTCCAATTTTTTAGAATTGCTCCAGGATATTCTCAAACAATTTGACTTAGATATCACCATACCCATATACCAAACTCTGACATATTTGCTCGTGGTGTTATTGTGAACGGATATATAAATTGGACATTGTTTATGTGTGGAAATCAAGTTCCCAGTACTTTCCACAATATCATCTATATTGGAGAGCTGTGGTATTACAGTACGTGGAGAGTGGATTGTTACAAAATCACCCGCGGAGTGAAGTTATCACCCAAGCTATAACTTTCAAATAAAATTTCAAATTCGACAAAAAACACAAGCAATGGGTTGAGTGCTGGTGCCGGTTATACTTTGCAACAAATTTGCAATTATTGCTCAGGTGGAATCTCCACTCTGAGGGTGATTTAGTGATAATATTATTAATACACTCTCCACGTACTGTATTTGCAACTAGAGGATTAGATGACAGATTTATAAAGATCTGGTACTACAAACGATCCCCACTCGAGGGTAATATACAATACAATTGTAAATACTAAAATGCAACTGTATGTGGAGATGGCAGTGCCGCTGGTAATTAAATGATATTTCAGTGTTGTCAGCGGATCCAGGAAGAATGTTTTCGTCAATTCAGTTTCATTTCAATTCAGCTTTTACTTCCCATATATAGAGGATATCTAGTATTTTTGAGTGGATACCAAAAATTATCTCATGAGTGACCCGAGACAAATATTTATTTTTCGCGAGCGAAAATAACCATTTATCTCGGTCACGAGTGAGATAATTTTCAAAAAAACACTAGATTTTCTTTTTATTATACGCTTTTTACAAGAATCTGATCATTCCCATCGATAATTCCACTCGTTTCAACCTTGAATTGATGCATGAAAGTAAACAGCTGATGCACATTGATACGCGGAAGTGATTTGATCGATACGCGGAACAGGCATCGTCTTGCGATCTGATTAAGCTGGCGGGTTTCATGCATCAATTGAAGGTGAATACGTGTTTAATTATTGCTGGAAATGACCGGCATCCACTCAAAAACATTAGATTTTCTTTTCATTATACGTTTTTAGAACAAATTGGTCATTTCAAGTGATAATTTGACTCGTATTCACTTTGAAGTGATGCCTTGAAAGCTGCCATTTTGATTGATACCGTGAAAGTGAAAATTTCTATATCTTCACAGTGGGGGGATACGATTTCTATCTTTCCGCAATTTTTTCAATAGTCTATCGTTTAGCGTATAATAAAAATCACTATAAAGAGGTGCAGATGGTGCAAAAATAGAACATAACATTTGGCGGAAGTTTCCAAAGCAATCCCCCCCCCCTTGCTTTTATTTACGGGTGGCTTCAGCCGCCTGTAATTCAAGTCCGTGAAAGGTTAACTGCAGCAACACAATATACTATAGGTTTGTTTGTTTTATTGGGATTTAACGATACTTGCAACAGCCAGAGTCACATCGTGTCGGGCAGTTTTACGGGTGGAGGATCCGGACTAACTCTCTCTGAACAATCAGTGTCAGCATTGTTTGAAGAGAGTAAAACCATCGGCGTGCAGTTCGCCTTAACCCTTTACCTGACATGAAAAGCAGACGACATTTGCAAACAAAATTCTTGAATAACTAATTGTTTTCATTTTTTGTCTCAAAAACATAGGTTATGACCCCTCGTTGGAACGAGCTCGTTCCAAAGATGTGCCATAACCTATGTTTTTGAGACAAAAAATGAAAAAATTGGAGATTTTTATGAATAGAGCTGGCCGGTTTTTTCCGTTACGTTGGGTAAAGGGTTAATACACAGCGCCACCGTGCTCTTGTGTGGGCAATCGGGATAAAATGCACTGTCCAATGAGCACGAGAGAATGGAACGTTAAAGTCATCTTCCAAGAACAAAATGTTCCCAGACTGCCATTCCATACCATTTATTGCCCATTTGTCAGTAAAGCTCGAAACGTAATTGAGGCCTCATGAGTCATTTCTAGAAAAGTGACTTCAGTGGAGGATAGTTTCAGAGCGCAGGGACGTATAGTGGGGTAGTTCCACCCTTCCTGACCCTGTTAATGGTGTTCTTTGATTGGCGCAGAATATGGTGCTACAAACATCAGACAAGTAGAGTATGCCGCTTGTGGTGCGCTTGTTGTTGGGTTGGGCAATCATGAGCAAGTATATATAGTCTGCTTGCTAATTTCCTATATTTTGGAGTGATTTGTTTTCGAGGCAAGTGTAGTCTGCCATTTATATTTAGTTGTAAAGGTCATCATAAGTAAGTAGAGTCTGCTTTTGGCCTTCTGTTTCGCGTCTGAGGAGAGAAGTTCCAGCCAAAGAGGTGTAGATGGATTGAAGATACGGCGTGGTGCGGGAAAAAAAGTGACTTGCCTCCTCAGCCGATGGTTTCATAATCGAGAATTCGAGATGATGAAAAAGAATCACGCCATGTGTCTCTAATTCCTTGTTGATATATATAGTACTTGCCTCTAAAAGCTGAGTCGCCATCTGGTCGAATTCTCCGTTCGCTTTCCTCTCTACAACACTACCCAATCTCACCTAAACACAACGAAATGCGAGAACATTGCCCTCAGTGTCATCGCTACGGGAGGGGGACCTTGGCTCCTAAAAGGTTCGCGGCGCCCCAAAACATTGGCTCAATGCCAGTTTCACACAACATAGAGCCAGCAAATGGTCTCCAATATAGGGGCTACACACGTCCAAATGCCTCTGATTCGCTCTTAGTGCACTAAATGTTGGAATTTTTTCTCGTGTGAGTGGGGGATAGTCCTAACTAGGACCCTCCGGTCGTTGCTCCCCCCCCCCCTCCAAAAACTGACTAGGGCATCCCTATTATAGAATCCTGGCTGCGCGCCTGATTGCCCTCAGATGCAATTTCATCTTTTCTTGATATGGCCTTTAGTTCGCTCTATTTATTTAGGAAATCTCGGACAACTGGTACAAGTGTGTCGCGAATTGATCTTGATCAGATCGTTAACGAGATCATTTGAGCGATCACAATACTGTATACGGCAGGCAGGTAGGCTTTCTTGTCCTACACTCTTTCTACACCTCGTTACGAGCACACTTGAGAGTGCGGCCATTACTCTAAAACCCCCTGCATTTCGTTGACATTTTGTCACTAATCTGCAGGCCAGTGATGGCGAAACTATTGGTGATGTATTCTGCAAAAATTATCTATCTTCTTCGCCTCCGAAGAGGCCTGGGCTCAGGTGTTTGCAGAAAAATCCTATTATTCCTGTGCTTTTTATTCGGCAAAATGAATTTCAATTTGATTGCCAATCATTTTGTCCTTTGAAAATGTTGATGATATATGAAAAAAAACTACCATCGACATTGTACTGGAGATATTTCTGAAGGTTAAGTGATATCGAATTTCCAGATTATATATTGCAAAAATGAGAAGAATCGCTCCCTAAGTCATTAACATTATCTTTGCGAGTGAGCAAATTGATCACCCGAATACCATTACTGTCTATCGTTCGTGACGAGTACGGACGTCAGAAGCAAACTGGACGATTAGTGCGCCAACTTCATATAGGAATGACTTAGTTTGGGGTCGGGAGACATGTTTATCTGGGAAACCGAAAGAAGTTCTTGTTGGTCATCACTTTAAAGTGAATTCAGAACATTCCCAACCACCTCAAACGTGATCCCCAACAAAACGGCCCATCTGTGTTCAGAAGTACAAGCACAGAGGTTCAACAGCAGATGGCTAAGTGTAATGCTTCGATTTTTTATTTTCTTTATAGTCATGGATAAATATTGAAGAAACCGTTTCGCCGGCCCTGAAATGCCTTCTTTTTCCACGAGATTGTTCGAAGTGAGCACAAGGCGCAGAATCTCTAAAAGTACTGCATAGCGATAATTATAGTTAACCCTGTACCTACCACCGTACCAAGGGAACCGTTAAAACTGGCGGGCGTTATTCACACAAAAAAGCATGAACAAAAACTGCCATTCTGATTTTGTTATTTTACTATTTTGGGGTTAAATAACACAACTTATGACTCCTCATCGAAATGAGCTCGTTCCAATGAGTGCCCATACGCTACATATTTGAAGCAAAAATATTGAAATGTTTCACTTATTCACGAATTTTCATTCGCATGTATCGTCTGCAATTCGCGAAAGGTTAAAGCAGGGGCGTCGCGAAAATGATCAATTGAGGTGTTTGTAAGCCTGATTTGTTCCAACGGTGGTGGCTTAAGTCCTGACTGATTAATATTACAACTGCATCATCAAGGCATGCCTTTGTTGAAGGCATGCCTTGATGATGTAGTTGGAATATTAGTTAGCCGGGATCGGGATTATAGTTAACCCTTTACCAAACGAATCGCCCGCATCCGCCCGCGTAATATGCAAATTCAGCAGTTGAAAAAGTATTATTTTTCAAAAACTTTCCACAAAACCATATCATGTGACCCCTCGTTGGAACGAGCTCATCGAGCTCGTTCCAACGAGGGGTAACATGATATGGTTTTGTTGAAATTTTTTGAAAAATTTGAAAAAATGATATTTAAAATAATAAATTTTGATATCGTCTGCGTTGGGTAAAGGGTTAACAAACTTCAGACTTTTTAGAAATGACGCGACTTCTAATTTAATTAACAGATACTGTACTGATTTTCCCGACTGGTTGTGCCGATCTCCAACAGCCCGAATCGAGTACTACAGACCTGCAGACCTCCATCTGAATGTGACACACATCCAGATATCAAATCTAGTCTTTTCTGAGAAAGTACATAATTAGTAACAAGAAAGAATTGATATCTTACATTCCAGTCCTGACGAAAATGTCCCGACTGGAAAATGACCCCCCCCCCCCCTTACCCCCAGTTACGCCACTTTAAAGGATTAAAGGAATTCCCGCGCTGGCGTGTTCATTAGAGATGGGCATTATTACACCTAAACCCAAACCGATACCGATATCCTGGGAATACCGAACCGAACCAATAGTTGATTACAGAAACGGTCTGAATTTTCAAATTTTTCGGACTTTCGCTATTTATAAGGCCCTGTTGATGTTTAATAACGGTTGAAAGGTTCATTTTTATGAAAGAAGTGACTAATTTTCATTTCAGTTTCTTTAACCCTCATGGGTCTGGCAATTCCCACTAGACTACATCATGCACGTGTCCAGTTATTTGCAGTTATTTCTGGTCAAGTCTTGGCTACCTGTTGTGGCAGCTGAGACCTGACTAGAAATCACTGCCCAAATGATTTGTCTATTGTCAGTAGGACCTTCTAAAGATGGTGTGACCAGGGCACGTGCTCTGAGATCGCAAAAAACTTCTAAAAGATCTTTTAAACAGGAGAATGTAAACCAGTTTAAGTCTCTTTTATCTAACAGTGACTTCACAAATGTAATGAATGCACTCTGTCCCAACGAAGCCTACAGTATCCTTGTCGAGATAATTCATGTAGCCTTTGACCAAGCTTTTCCAGAACAACTTGTAAGAGTTCCCCATAAGTTTGTGAAAGGGGAACCATGGATGACTTCAGGCCTTTTGCAGTCGGCATTGGAAAAAAACAAAACTATACGTCAAAAAATTAAAATCCCCGACCACACAAAATAAAATGAGATACAAAAAGTATTGCACCATTTTTAACAGTTTGAAAAGGGCTCGCAAATCTGATTATTACAAGACTATACTTTACGAAAATAAATACAATATGAAAAAAACTTGGGAAATCTTGAAGAAAGCAATTAACGAATGTAATTCTACATTTACGTACCCATCCACATTTGTCGCTGGCAATGTGGAAATATCAGACCCTAAAGAGATAGCTGACAAATTTAACTCCTACTTCGTTAACATTGGTTCAAAATTAAGCGAGTCAGTACCTACCTCCTCTCGTCGTTTCACTGATCACGCTCAGGGAAATAACCATGAGTCATTTTTTATTTTGCCAACTACTCCGCAAGAAGTAATACAATGTACAAAAAACCTGAAATCCAAAACAAGTAGAGACCTTGACAATATGTCCTCAAAAATGGTAAAGGAGATAATATATGAGATAGCTGACCCTTTAACGCACGTAAATAATTTATCTTTCTCAACCGGTATTGTCCCAAGCAAAATGAAAATTGCAAAAGTAATTCCCGTCTTTAAATCTGGCGATCAACGACTATTTAACAATTATAGGCCCATTAGCATCCTACCAACCTTTTCTAAAGTATTAGAAAAATTAATGTACTCTAGGTTAATATCTTTCTTAGAAGATAATAAGATAATTCATCAATATCAATTTGGCTTTAGAAAGGCACACTCAACAATACATCCGGTATTGCATCTCATAAACAATGTTGCTGAAATGAACGATAAGTCAACAAAGGATTGTACTTTAGCTCTATTTCTCGATTTCTCCAAAGCATTTGATACTATAAATCACTCGATCTTACTAAAAAAGCTAGAACTCTATGGAATACGGGGCCAGGCAAACGCCTGGTTCGAGGATTATTTGACACACAGATGCCAATTGGTGTCCCTTCCAAAGGCCAGTTCCGACTTCAAGGTCATACCAACTGGTGTCCCTCAGGGATCTATTCTTGGTCCTCTTCTTTTTATAATTTACATAAAAGATATTATAAATTCGACACGTTTGAAAATGTTATCATATGCAGACGATACTACTGCCTATACATCTGGTAATAATATAGATACTATTATAGAATTAGTTAACAATGAACTCAATAACATATACTGTTGGTGTACGGCTAATAAACTTGCCCTAAATGAGAGTAAAACAAAATTTATTATTTTTCACCCTCAGAGTGACATGTACTCCACTGAAAGCGACAGAATTGTGCTTAATAATTCAACGATCTCACTCGTTGCAAATAATCAAGAGGAAAAATCTGTAAAATTCTTAGGAATCCACGTAGATGAAAATTTGAATTTCAAAAAGCAAATTTCAGAAATCTGTTCTAAAATTTCCAGAGCAATTTATGCCATAAACAAAGTTAAGCGGATTCTACCGAAAAAGTGCCTAAAAAATATTATACTACTCTCTGATCCAGAGTCACGTGATGTATGGTATTCATATCTGCGGTCACTCGTCATCAACTCGAAAGATTACAAAATTACAAAAGAAAGCCATCCGAATTATATCTAACAAAAAAAATACAATGCTCATACAGACCCCCTGTTTAGAGAACATGGCATTTTAAAATTTACAGACCTGTATAAACTCCAGATCTCTCTGTTTATGCACGACTGGTACAACAACATGCTACCCGAAAGCTTTGTGGACACTTTTAGAATTTACCAAAACCTCTCAGAAATGGACACAAGACAGTCGGGTAAATTACATACATTAAAACCAAGAACTCAGTTCTCCGCAAACTTTCCAATTCATACTTTCCTAGGATGTGGAATTCATTAGAACCATCGATTCAAAACTCTTCCAGATCATCATTCAAAAATTCTCTAACGGAGCAATTCTTGAATTCGTACTCTTTTCGCGTCAGGTGTAATAATCCAGTTTGCCCCGACTGTTGGTCCTAGCTCTGTAATATCATCCTTATCTATTAACTACCACTAAATTGTTTCATTTTCTAAAAACGATGAAAAATTATTTTTATTTATATGGAAAGAACCATTTTAAAAATTAATCCATTCATTTTTCTCTTCATTAACAAAGCCGTTGTCAGGATTGTCTCACACTTTAATCTTTGTTTTTATTGGGAATGGCGGGAAGACAGCCCTAGTGGCTATGCCATCTCCCTGTAGTGCAACCTTGTATTTGAAATAATTGTATGTTGTTGTATTTAGTTTGTATTTGTATACATGTTGTATTACAAAATAAAATCATTCATTCCCACTAGACTACATCATGCACATGTCCAGTTATTTGCAGTTATTTCTGGTCAAGTCTTGGCTACCTGTTGTGGCAGCTGAGACCTGACTAGAAATCACTGCCCAAATGATTTGTTTATTGTCAGTAGGACCTCCTAAAGATGGTGTGACCAGGGCACGTGCTGAGATCGCAAAAACCTGAAATAGGTCTTTGAACGTTAAGGTGCGTTTAGAACAAGTCACAAAATTACTGGAGATATGATTTATGATCATAAAAGAATGTCATTATTGAGCTCATTGGCAGTGGCATTTATAGCGTTGTTGTAGAGTGATACAAGAACAACTTATTCTGTTTTTTCTTGGCGTGAATTCCCCTTTGGTACTATCAGCAAATTTCAGTATACCGAATACCGAACAGATACCGAGGTATACCCCCTAAAAATACCAAAACCGATACCGATGCATGTGTAAGTTTCTCCAGCCTTCCCCAGGCGTGGCAATCTAGAAGATCAAGGAGTGCAAAACAGTTGCCCTTCTCAGATTGCTTTGGAGTGCAATTGCACCTGAAATTTTTAATGCAAAAACTTGTATGCTATTTTGGTTATATTCACTTCAAGGTATTAATATTGTGACTGAAAAATTGAACTACATTCAGCTACATAGTGAAAAAGTTGGCACACACATCTTCTCATTATTCAAAATGTTGCATTCAATTCTTATGTGACTGTCTTCTATACTCAAAATGTATCGAAATGCGACACAGAAAGGGCCATGAATTATTGCGAATCAATGCAACATTGACAAATCGTCCCCCGAGTTCCAGTGTGTTCTTTGTGCCAGTAGGCACAGAGAACACATTGGAACTCAGGGGAAGAAATGATAACAGAGTTTAAAGGCAGTCCCAAACAGGTCTGGCATTCCAGAAAATCATGGGGTGCAAAAAATTGCTCTCCTCAATTTTTTTAGGCGTGCAGTAGGCGTGCAACGCTCCTGCACTCCTAAAGATTGCCAGGCCTGCTTCCCTCTCCCTCCGGTCCACAAGTGCTGTATTTCACATGGAAAAACTTGACAAAGAGGAAGTGGGGCAAAATCATACTGGTTAAATCCTTAACTTTAACAGGGTATGTAAGCTGGACAAGTTTTAGTTTATGGGGAATGAATATTTCAAATAGAAAGTCAAAAGTCGTACAGAATGGGGGTACACACGGTATGACAACATTATACTATTACGATGCTGAATTGTGCACCAATTAGATCTTGAGAAATTCTAACAGACGTCTGTATTTTGAGATAACTACTTTTGGAACACTGAGTGGGTCAATGGAAACTCCAAATATTGCTTCCAAAGGAGAATCGGGATAAATAGTGAGCTTTTAACAGCCCGAACCATCGATATATCAATTGAACGGTGTTTTTTTCGTACTCCAAATACATGCTTTGCTCTTATTTATTTATTTATTTATTTATTTATTTATTTATTTATTTTTTTTTTTTATTTATTGGTGTTTTAAGGTCACATACGTATGCACAGTGGCTAATCGTGAGCGTGACAGTTTTATGGGTGGAGGAAGCCGGAGTACCCGGAGAGAACCACCGAGCATCGACGAGCAGCTGTCAGCTCCTCAACATTCTAACTCCGTCCAAGCTCCGCTCAAGCAGGGTTACAGCGGTTGAAGACATGCGCACCATCGACGTGCAGTACGCCTTAGTACATGGCGTCATCGTGCCCCCTTGTGGGCAATGGGAATAAAGGACACAACGCGGGTCGTTGGGTTGCTCGTTAACTGGTAGCTCATATCTGGGCTTTATTCTGAAGTGTAGGTACAACATAAAGGCTTCATGTTCTGTGGATGTGCTTCATATTATCTTTAAAGTGAACTTACTTAATCTGCATGCTTTATAACAATTTATGGGAGAGTGCCTATCGGCACTCCCCCATAAATTGTTACACGACAAAGAGACACGTGAACAAAATTTCGACGACCAAAAACATTTCGCATTCTTTCAGTTAAATAAGGCTACATCAAGCAACCCGTTTTACCCGAGGGAGGGGGAGATATGGACAGGGTCTGAAAAGAGACGGAAACGGGAACTGTTTACGAAATTCTAGAAAGTATCAACACGGGGATTCAATTTCTGTGAAGGTGGAAATTGAATGATCTGTTTGCAAATTATATATTCTCAGAAAATGTCGAGACATTTGAAATTTTCCATGTGAATATGAATACTATTTGCTCTGACTTGTGACATTAATAATGTGTGTTATTTTATTTATTCTACATCTATAATTTTATATCTTGAATCTTGTATATTTTCAGTGCGACAGATGCATTGACACTTGTCCCAGATATTACAGAACGTCTAGCTAGCAGTGATGCACGGGGATGACATCTGCTCTGCCAAATGGTAATCAGACAAGATGGTTTCATCTGGGAGCAGAAACACATTGCACATCTGGCAAGAACAGATGGCGTGATTTGTTTATTCCGTTGCCCTCTCGGGATATTTCCCCTTATAGATGTTCCATGTAGTTTTAGTTCTCACAACAATCGAGTTCTTCAATGATTGATCTATTCGATATCCTAGTTTTATAGATATATTTGTAAAATTATCTCTCTTCGAATGGAGTAAATAAATAAACAAACACAAAAATAATAAATAAATAAATAAATAAATAAATAAACATTTTTTCCTCTTTTATGGATAATCATTCAAACTGTTGTTCAGTGGAGATAATTTTTCGATCGGGATGAGAAAATCACCCTTGGAATATGCAAGTGTGTACAAATAAATAATTAAGGCAATCCGAAAAAGGGTTACGCTCAGTTTTTTTCAGGCAACCTTTTTCTGATTTTTAGACTAAAATATAGAATATACCCATAGTAGCTTGGTGTGCCAAATGCTCACCAGGAGTGGTGAAGTGGTATTAACCGCGAGCCTTCGGCGCGCGGTTAACACCACTTCACCACGAGTGATGAACATTTGGTACACCAAGCTACTTTGGGTATATTTTATTTATACAATGATCGTCAGATTATTAAGAGTCGCTATTATTTTTTCTCGATTTAACTGAGCAGAAGCCGTACACACGTGCGAATTTGTTTTTGTTTACATGAGCATCGGTGGGCGGTGCTTCCGTTGTCAATTTTATCACCGAAAGGAAATAGAAAAAGAAACAGGGCCTTTTTCATTTTAATAATATAATAACATACTATTTTGAGATATGGATGCTTTATTAACATGAGACAATGCGTGTTTGTTAATTTTGGGTGTTTTATGGGGGTAAACTCATTTAAAAACGTAATAAATAACTGCCACTTTCATTTCACTCTTCGCGAGGCGACGTGCGATAAATTTAAACAAGTTCGCATTCAGGTCGACGTGCAGTGACGTAAATCCTGGGGTGGGAATGGGTTGTAACGCATCCTGAAAATTCTTGAGTTATGCGTTTACAGGGTAATGATTGATCAGGTCGTGCCCAGCAGGACAATCAACAGTCCACGAACAGGGGTTATAATTTTAAGATGTAGGAATACTGGCTTTTGTGAATGTTAATAATCTATCTCGGAAGTTTGATGCCTTGCAATCAATGCACTTGACATGTACCGGTGCAATTCAGAAATTACAAATCCATTTATTTTATAGGAATTAGGCATTTAAATTACATGATAATGGTTGGTGCGGTTTTGGGAGAGTGTTGGGTAAAGAGGACAATTTGAGCTATCGGCAGGGCAACACAGATCCCCCCCCCCCCCCCATACACACACACACACACACACGGGCCTGGTGAGGTGTTGCAATGTAAACCACTGCTGGAAAGGTGGAAAGGGCTCTGAGCACCCTTTCACGCAGTGTTTTACATCACTGCACTTTATCTATAACAAGCCAAACAACATTATGTTTTAAGATCATCCTAAACTAGAGCATGGTTCGGAAAGAGTTAACAAATGAATACAAACGGTAAATCGAGTATACATTGTTATTTGTCTAATTTCACGTAATGCAGGCGAACGAAAATTATTCCTTTTACATGGCGAACCATAAGTGACTGAAACAATCGTTCGCCCAATTTGTGCAGGCCTGAATTTGTAGAAGCACTTGGAAAATCGGCCCCTGAGGTCTCTTGCGTCGCCTTTCCAGTCTGTTACTCTGATAAATCTTATCTTTGAGATCATGGCATATCAGGTTGCTGGACCGGAAAAGCGGTCTCTCTATTTCAAAGGGTTAATCAAGGCCTTCTCAAACATGAATACCAATTTGGCGCAAAGTGTTATAATAATAATAATAATAATAATAATAATAATAATAATAATAATAATAATAATAATTATTATTATTATTATTAGTATTATAATAATAATAATAATAATAATAATAATAATAATAATAATAATAATAATAATAATAATAATAATAATAATAATTATTATTATTATTATTATTATTAGTATTATAATAATAATAATAATAATAATAATAATAATAATAATAATAATAATAATAATAATAATTCATGGTAGTGAACATTTATGCCACATTTCAAAGAAATCGGCCCATAAACATCTGATCTGAGAAACTCTCCGGACAAAATTCAGGCATTTTAAGACGAAAAGGGGCATTACTCTGGAAAAAAAGTCCGATCGAAACTATAATCACGGGTGCACAGGTTCCCATGGTATTGAACATACATACCCAGTTTCGAAGGAATCGACCCATAAACATTTGAGAACATCTCCAGAAAAATTCTACGCAATTCAGGCATTCTAAGAAGAAAAGTGGCCTAATTCTGGCCAAAAAAGTCCGATCGAAACTATAATCGTAGGTGCACAGGATACCATGGTAGTGAACATCCATACCAAGTTTCAATGAAACCGACCCATACAGCTCTAAGAAAATCTCCGTATAAAATTCAGCCATTCTAAGACGGAAAGGGACATAACTCTGGCAAAAAAGTCCCATCAAAACTATGATCGCAGGTGCTCAGGTTCCCATGGTAGCAAACATCCATACCAAGTTTCATAGGACTAAATTATGTCTGCGGACAGACGGACGGACGGACTGACAGAGGGACATACGGACAAGATGATTCCAGTATATCCCCCACACAACTCGTTGCAGGGGTATAATAATAATAATAATAATAATAATAATAATATTAATATTATTATTATTATTATTATTATTATTATTATACGATATGCAAATACTCAGGTTTTTAATGATTACTCAAAATTAATGGAGACCTGACACATTATTATTATTATTATTATTATTATTATTATTATTATTATTATTATTATTATTATTATTATACGATATGCAAATACTCAGGTTTTTAATGATTATTCTAAATAAATGGAGACCTGACACAGAGTGTTCCGGACAGAAAGTCACGCAGATAAAAGTCGCCACCATTGGGGAGTGTAATTAAATACAATGGGACGGCGGGAGCATTTTAGCCAAAATGTGAATGGAGGAAAAATGACATAGGGAATATGGCAAGGAAAATATGACACAGGAAAATGTGGCACACGAAACAATGGCACGGCACATTTGTCACTTTGAGAGGGGAAGAAAAATGGCACAACAGGGTAGAAAAGAATGGCACACGAGTTGTAGGAGAAGAGGTAACCGACCCATACAGCTCTAAGAAAATTGGGAGGGGATCTCATATGTGACGTCATAGTCACGTGACCTGGTGGCGCTATGTTGTGTTGTTATGGTAACCCGCGTGAGCGGCCATCTTGTGACATCATCCCCATAGTGATACGTGATGTGAGTGCGCATGCGCAGCGCATGTTGTTAGGGTGATACAATGGCTCATTTGCTTGATGGGCTTCGAGTCGTTCGAGCAATTGCTCATGGAGCAATTACTCTCTTGGCTCTTAAGCTTATTTGGGAAAATCCTACTTACAGAATCCCTTTTTTTAAAATGACTGGTCTTAGGCACCCATTTTTTCTGAAATGAGTCGAAGAGTCGTATGTGCGGGTCACTTCAACGAGCAATTAATTACTCGTTAGGTCATTTGCTCGATGGACTTCGAGTCGTTCGAGCAGTATGTGGAGTCACTCGATCGAGCAATTGCTCTAAGGCTCATTTGCTCGATGGGTTTCGAGTCGTTCTAGCAATTGCTCATGGAGCAATTACTCTCTTGGCTCTTTAGCTTATAGGGGGGAAATCATCAACCCGGTTTCTAGGTATCCTACTTCGTCGGGGGTTAGCAGAATCCCTTTTTTCCGAAATGAGGCTAAGAGTCGTATGTGCGCGTCACTCGAACGAGCAATTGCTCCATAGCTCATTTGCTCGATGGGCGACGGAAACACGTATCACCCTAACAATACGCAATGCGCATGCGCACTCACATCACGCTTCACTATGGGGATGACGTCACAAGATGGCCGCTCACGCGGGTTACCATGACAACACAACACCGGGTCACGTGACTATGACGTCACATATGAGATCCCCCATGAGATCCCCCCAATATGGCCCGGTTACCTCATATTCTACTACTCACACGGGAACAAACACATTAGATATGTGACATGTGATCTTTTGGACAAAGGAAAAATGTACAAGGGAGTTAATAACAAATGATAAAATTCATAAAGTTTTAAAATCAATACTTTTATTATATATAAAGCACAGCTATTTTTCAAGTTCCCCTCGGGTCCATGAAATATTAATACTGCTTGGGCCAACCCGTGCCATATTTTCCTGTCTCGTTTCTTTTCAAGGAACTTCCAAATTTGGACAACCTGCATTTTTCACCAGAGGTGACACCATTTTCTCATATTTTGGGGCGGTTGAAGGCGGGTCATTCTGAGGACATTTTGTTCAGGTGTGTTTCTCTCCTACATTCAAGCTGCACGAATGCCTCGTGTACGACGCTCTCAAAACCAAATACACAGTGAATGGAAGATATTTCAGCATGGTTTATCTACATGACATATACATGAATAAAAACAGTGAAAGTTCAGTTATCTACTTCTATTCACCAGTCACTTCCATCAATAACAAATGGCATGCACGTGTTCAGAACAGGGGACTGACAAAAGAATATATGAATGCCGATTGTTAATACCCCTGTATTATCTACTCACACATACGTGCTATTAAGATAGAGGTCGGTGGACACAGGTGTTTTCCCTAAATAAATACAGTTGCTGTTAGAAGACAACGTAAATTTACAAACGCACGGTTCAAAGCATATTTCACCCCTGGTCAATTGTCATTGATTTTGTCTCCCTTCGATCAAGAGCTCTCTCCGAAAGCTTTGCAACAAATGATGACACAGTTTCGCATCATCGGTTTAATTTTTAAGTGATTTTTTCCCCCGACTTTTGGGGTCTTTTAATTTCAGTTTGATTGTACCTAAGTAAAGCCATCTTCTCTTTTAAGCACTTTCTCCACGTAAACACAGCGCTGCTATTATTTTGAGCGGTCCGTCAATTGATCTATGTGATTTGATATATTGTGCAAACATGTCTTAATATTTTCCTATTACCTGATAAAGGTAAGACAAACTCCTTCTTTGAATAACATCAAAGATAACACGTGCGTTTCAGTACACCACCCTAGGTAATTAGTGGTAAATGAATGTTCATAGCGCATTATTCCCTTTTGTATATGAATTCCGAACAGAACCCCGTCGAACAAAATGTCAAAAGGACAAAACACCATCGGATAAAACCCCAAGGGAACAAAACCCCATTATAGGATGACAAAACCCGATGCATCTTTGAAAGATGGGTTTAGAGCAGGGTTTAAACAATAAGAGCTGATGGTACTCCTACGTTGTAACGCGAGGCTGGGGCGGATGCGGTTCAATGTGAGTTTTGGAATATACATTAGAGAAGGACTGGTCTGAAAAATAACTTTTATTCAATAATATTAACAAAATAAACATTACCAAAATATAGATTAGTTAGTCAACATGTTTACAAAAATAAAAATTACAACAACAGCAACCACAACAACAACAACACTGATTAGTGAGCAGATACACTCTAAAAAACTGGGAGGTTGTGGGTAAACCCAACTGATTTTAGAGTGCAGAATAAAATAACGCTAATAATCATAGGATAGGCGGTTCAAAATAATCGAAAAGTGAGAAGCTGCTAAAGTACAACAACAAACTTAATATCACTTCTTACGAGAGTCTGGCTATAAAAAAGGCATGGCGTTTTGTCCTGACTGTAGCGGCATGATGTTTTGTCCGCATAGTGTTGTCCGCATGGTGTTTTGTCCGGGCTGTAGTGGTATGGTGTTTTGTCCTCATGGATTTTTATCCGCGCGCCTAGTATATGGCTAACCCTCAGAAATTCGTCTATGGCAGAGATCAAAGTTTCCCAAAAAACCCCTAATGGAACACCCTACGGAAAAAAACCTAATTGTTTTTAAAACTTATTTGCGTCGAATTCAAAGAAAATAAACGAAAATAACAAAAATTCTAATGGCATCAATATTTGTGCAGTTTGAACAAAGTTCCAATCACCTGTTACCTATATACCGATTAACTGGTTGAGTGATAGAAGCCACCATCAGGGCTTTCCAAATATGAGGGTGTCAGAGCAAAAGCCAACATTTTCCTTGCTCATGTTTCATAAGCAGTCAAACGCAAATGATATTTTGTTTACATACATTTGTTTTATTTTTACAAATTTTTGGAGCGCACTCTCCAATAATTTGTAATAAAACAAATATTGAATAACAAATTCAGACCACCAAAAATAATTTAGGCCTCGACCAGTTAACCCTTTACCCAACGTAACGGCCCAAACAGGTCAGCACTATTCACAAAAATCGCCAATTAATTTTCATTATTTTTTCATTTTTTGTCTCAAAAACATAGGTTAATACCCCTCTTTGGAACGAGCTCGTCGAGCTCGTTCTAATGAGTGGTCATAACCTATGTTTTTGAGACAAAAAATGAAAAAAATTAGTTATTCAAGAATTTTGTTTGCAAGTGTCGTCTGTTTTTTCTGTAAGGTAAAGGGTTAATTGGAAAATTACGAAATCAACTAAAATTGAACTAAATTAATCATTTGCTATCTATGTTATAAATCAAAAATATTGCAGGTTTTGTGTGTCTTATGAAATGAAATTACCATATTTGTAAAACAATATTCAAGAATTAAAAAGTAAAAATCAAATTTTGTAGTTAGGTAATGATTAAACAAAACTAAATAAACTCATATGAGCCCCATCCATTTTCCTTTACCCATCTTTTTTCTTGTATCCGATTGCGGTATTTTGTCGTCGCTGCAAAATGACCTGCGGCTTAATGTCGAGCGGGAAAACTTAAAAAAGACAGATCTTGTAATAACGCTACAACAAAAATTAACTTTGAATTGGAACTGGAATTGCACAAAAGGAAAATACGTAAAAATATATATTAGGTTAACAATAAAAACAATTTGGGTTTTTTTCAACCTATGCAATTACTTTAGGGCTCTTTTCCAAGAAGACTACAGGAAAAAACCGTAATGAAACAAAAAAAACCAAATGACAAAATCACGAAGGAAAAAAAGAACACCTCTAGAAAAAAATTCGAATGTCTTGCATGGGCAGGAAAGGACCCTGTTTCTTTCGTTGTTAACCCTTACAATACACTTACACAAGTTTTTTTTATATTCAGTTGCAATTCCAATTCATGTTTTTGTTAGTTCGTTTATCTGCATATAGAATAATGGGAGACCATCGTTATTGTGAAATATGTTGATTGGGGATTGAACTTATCCAAGGATATGACAACACTACTATTCTTAACCCCCTCCAATTTGACGCCAAAATATCCAAAATTTCGAGCAGCAAATGTTTCCCATGCTTCTAGGAAGTTAAGCAATTCAATCTTGTTTGACGGAGCATATATATATATTTATTTAAATTACTTTTGGTGGCTAACATAAACATAAATATGGAAATGTCGTGACTTGTACATTTGTTCAAACCATACAGACGTGAGTGGAGGCCATTGGAGTCAGATCATTCAGCTTGTTTTAAATGAATCCATATTAGCGTGGTTTTATCTACATAGCATGGAATTTATACCACGATTGTTGTGCGTGTTCAACATCATGGGATACAATACAGACATTGGGAAATGCGCTGGATACTCCA
This sequence comes from Pictodentalium vernedei, assembly GCA_031216915.1. Classification (NCBI taxonomy): domain Eukaryota; kingdom Metazoa; phylum Mollusca; class Scaphopoda; order Dentaliida; family Dentaliidae; genus Pictodentalium; species Pictodentalium vernedei. Next base: position 159,266,981 of record CM062293.1, read on the forward strand.
CAAGTGGTATCCAGATTACGCGTAAGAACGTCATATAAGAAGGCATCTGATTGGACGTTACTGGTCTGAGTGACGTTATGACGCGAATGAAATGCTTCTGCACAAAAGAGTGTCAAGCAAGACGGTTATCAGACCATCGAAGGTGATATTTTTCTTTAAAATTTCAGCTTCATTTAATTAATTCAAATTTAATCGTGGTATAACCCTTGTCGGTTTTCTTGTATTTCACGCGCGCCTTCGGCGCTCGTGAAATGCAAGAAAAACACACCCCCCGGGTGGTTGATTCCAGTCCCCAGTACGCCACCCCATTGTATTCTGTCTTATTACTGAGACTGCTATACAATATTAGGTCTCTAACAGTGTCATTAACAATACTAGACTTTATGATTCTGGAGAATCATGGCTTTTCCCGATGAGATTCCCTGATTTTTTATGACCCCACAGTGTCTGATGAATTGTTTTTAACTGTCTCACTGAAGTTCCTTCATTGATGTTATGACAAAGCTGAGTATAGTAGTCTTTAAATGACTCAGTTTGATAAAAAAATTTTTTTAGGTAAAACCCATCATTAACGGTGGAGTTGGTTAATGTCAATATCGTCGTCCAACAAGTTAATGACCGACAAAAGGAGTTATGTTTGTTTGACACTTACCTTCTGAGTTCTGTGTCTATTTGAAAATGGTCCATTTTATCGCAAATGTATCCAAAATATTGATGTCTGGCAGCTTGTTGAGGGTTAACAAGTACTAACAGGAATATTTATTCATGCAACTTGTAATGTCACACCAAGAACTGCGAATGGCCATTTTTTCTTTAAAATCTACAAGATGTTTTCAGAGAAATCCAGGGAGAATATGAATTTTAAGCTTTTGATGGGTATCATTGTTTATCCAGCCCAAAACGGGTTAAGTCTTGATTTTTGAATACTCTTATTACTTCCCAAAATAATTCTCAGTGAATTCTACTTCCACTTGTTTTGATCTCTCCTCTCAAATTCGGGTGCTGTGGGTACACAAACACAGCCCATTTTATCAACATTTTGATGTTTGAGAACCTGCATAGGGTTAACAAATGCTCACAGGAATATTTTGTACATGCAACTTGTAATGTCACACTAAGATCTGAGAATGGCCATTTTTTCTTGAAAATCTGCGAGATGCTTTTGAGAAATCCTCGGATAACATGAATTTTTAATCTTTTGTGGGGTATCTCTCTGCAACCAGCCCTAAACGAGTTAAAGCTTGGTTTTGTGAATACCTTCATTACTTACAAAAATGATCGTCGGTGAATTCCACTTCCAAAGAAGGAGGTTATGTTTATCTCGCAGGTACACATTTGGTGTTATGGTTGCCCAAGAACAGCCCATTTTCTCAAAATGTCTATGCTTGGCACCCTCTGGAGGGTTAACAAATGCTTACCGAAATATTTTGTCCATGCAACTTGTAATGTCACTCCAAGACCTGTGAATGGTCAATTTTTCTTGAAATTTGTTTTTGAGAAATCCACAGAAAACTGGAATTTTAAGCTTTTAAGGGGTATATCTCCTTAACTAGTCAAAAATGGGTTAAGACCTCGATTTTTGAATACACTCACTACTTACAAAAATGTTTCCCTGTCAGCTTTGCGTCCGGTAAAAGAAGTTTGGTTTCTCTGTTGCATTCCCATTTGATGTTGTTGGTGTCCAAAAATAGACTATTTTTTTCAAAATGTTGACATTTAGCAGCTTATGGAGAGTTAACCAATGCTTACCAGAATAATTTATCCAATCAAGTGGTAATGTGACACCAAGACCTATCAATGGCCATTTTCTCTTGAAAACCCTACCAGATGTTTGTGAAGAAATCCGGGAAAAACATAAATTTTTAAGCTTTTGATGGGTATCACTATTAACAACCCCAAAATGGGGTTAACGCTTGGTTTTTTGAATACCCTTATTACTTACAAAAATGGTCCTCGGTGAATTCCACTTCCAACAAAGGAGATTATGTTTATTTCTCAGGTACACATTGGGTGCTGTGCGTGTCAAAAAAGCCCATTTCAACGGTGCTTGGCAGCCTGTAGAGGGTTAATAAATGCTCACCGGAATATTTCGTCCCTACAACTTGTAATGTCACACAAAGACCTGCGAGTGGTCATTTTTTCTTGAAAACCTACAACCTGTTTTTTAGAGAAATCCACAGAAAATGGGAATTTTAAGATTTTAAGGGGTCTCTCTCTTTAGCCTGCCCAAAATGGGTTAAGACTTCGACTTTTGAATACCCTTACTACTTACAAAAATGTTTCCGTATAGAGTGTGCGCTCCATAAAAGAAGGAACTTTTCTTTGTGGCGTACCCATTGGGCATTTTATCACAATTTTGACTTTCAGCTGTCCGTGGAGGGTTAACAAATGGTCACCGCAGTATTTTGTCCATGCAACTTCTATTGTCACACCAAGACCTGGGAGTGACAAATTTTTCTTGAAAATCTACAAGACTCGTTTAGAGAAATCCACGGAAAACATGAATTTTTTTAGCTTTATGGGGTATTGCTATTTAACCAGCCCAAAACGGGTTAACGCTTGGTTTTAAGAACACCCTTATTACTTACAAAAATGATCCTCGGTGAACTCCACTTCCAATAAAGGAAGTTATGTTTATCTCTCCTGTATCGTTTGGGTGCTGAGGGGGCGTGAAACCGACCCATTTCATCAAAATTTCGATGTTTGGGAGCCTGTGGAGAGTTACCATATGCATCGCCGAATATGTCGTGTGTATCAAAGGGTCGTGTCACAAGCAGGTCTAGAAATGATGAATGTTTAAAAAATCTACGAGACGTGTTTCGAGAAAGTGCCGATAAACCCCAATTTTGACAGTTTTTTGCCAATTCTGACAAAAGAAGGGTTAAATCGAAAATTCCGCTTCGGTACATTTTTTTTGCCCCTCTATGCGTGTGCAAAATTTGGTTAAAATCGGTTCGAAAATGGCTTCTGAATCGTGCGGACAAAATGCGTGGAAAAAAAAAATAATAATAATCCGTAGAAAAACAATAGTCTTTTCCAGAGGGAAAATCCTAATGATACACGTATAGTTTACGAGGGTTAAGTGATCGCCCCGTATAAGGTTCACAAAACAAATTTGAAGGCTAATCAACGTGTAATGATCGTAATAATGCGAGGACTGCTAATTCCAATGTCAACTTCTATTGTTAGTGCAACATGTTCTCTGATATAGTATTTCATGAAACCTACAGCTGCACTTGTCCATCTATCGATGGCGTATTAACCACTCTTGTCGCAGTGTTGATTAAAACAGGAATTATATTTTTCTGGTCTTCTCGCCTTGCTGTCCTCACAGACGAAGGGCGTAGATTTATTTATTGGGGTTTAACGATACTTTCGAAAGCCAGGTTCATCTCGGGTCAGACAATTTTACGGGTGGAGGAAGCCGGAGAACCTGAGAGAACCACCAAGCAACGGCGAGCAACTGTCAAGACCCCCCACGTACGAACTGTACACAAGCGGGGTTAGCATTGGTTGAAGACCAAGTGCACCATCGACGTGCAGTATGCGTTAGTACACAGCGCTACCGTGTCCCACATGTGCAATCAGGATGAAGTGCCTTGCCCAAGGACACAAGGCAGTTACCCTTGGCGGGGATCGAACCTTAGACCTTCCGGTTTGAGGTCCAATGCCGTAACCACAGAGCCAATGCGATCCCTAAGGGCGTAGATATAGGAGAAACTGGGAAGGAGTACCAAAAACGCTCCCCTATCAAGGCTTCGATGAAAATCGAGAGTTCTGTTGGAAATACTCATTTACAGGATAGCCCATGCTAACATTTATTGCCAATTGTTAGAAGCAAGTTTGTTTGTTTGTTTGTTTGTTTGGGTTTAACGACACTTACAAAAGCCAAAATTTGTTTTTACAAGCATCGTCTGCTTGCCGTATTTGGTAAATGGGTTAACCCTTTACCCAACGAATCATCCGCATCCGCCCGCGTAATATGCAAATTCAGCAGTTGAAAAAATATTGCGTTGCAACGAGGGGTCACATGATATGGTTTTGTTGATATTTTTTGAAAAATTTAAAAAAAGGATTTTTAAAATAATAAATTTTGATATCGTCTGCGTTGGGTAAAGGGTTAAAGGATGACGACGAGTGATACTGCGGTTTAGACATCAGTGAGCTTTTTTGAGGACTACCACGCGTCGAAGCTAAGCATAACCACAGTTTTCGGTCTCCGAATCCCACTTGAAAAAATGTCTAAGCGATGACCCGACAGGAAATAAAATTCATCTCACACCGTGTTCGATTGACACTGTCAGGGCGAAGGCATGACTGTGTGTGTGCCTTTAGCATGCAGTAAACCTGAACGCGCTGTGGAATCAAGCTGTCGATAGTACAGGCGTGATAAAGTGTTTTACAAGAAGTTTAACGAATAAGGCTTGGGCATGGTTTACATTACCAACCAGCTGACATTCAAAACCAAAGGATGGGTCCCAGAATCAGTGATTTTACACCCTTGCTAATGTTGCAAGATTAATGCGGAATTCCAGAGAATGCATTTCTACACTATATGTCTGTTTTTTTCTACTTGTTCCACCACCCTGCAGTACAGAGGTGGCACAGGAGTGGGAGGAGCTAAATATACAGCCTCCCTGTCGGGCGGTATACCCCACCCCATCGGGAATACTGTCTAGGCTTGTTGGGAAATACTCTTGCCCCCCCCCCCCCCCCCACCCCATTCGGAGAGCGTATGCCCCTTTGTCGGGTTAAACCTCTGCAATGATCATTAAAATATAACAAGGTGCCAAAGTAAACTAAAAGCATAAACATCATCCAAATGGAACCCATTCTTTTCTTATACTTCCCATCACAACACTCTGTTCTTTATACAGGCCACGTTTACAGTTATTAATACATACAGCTAAATTTCAATTAAAAATCTTAATCACAATAGAGATAATCTCCAAAGAGTTCGCGATATATTGTGGAATTTACAATCCAAACCCAATTTACTTGAACAAGTTTCGTAAATTTCACACTAACCTGGGGACTTATAGCCGATTCTATTTATGACTTGACCCAACAAGTGTAAGACCATGAGATGGTTAATCTCCACCCTCTGCCACCTAAGTCTAACAAGGGTAATAACTCGCAAAAAATACTTGGACACATCTGACCCCATTCCTGATATTATCATAAAAAACTATCGATTAAATTTGGAGAAACAAATCTTGAAAGTTTTCTTTGAAATGTGATGACAAGAAATGGTAATGTGATTACAAGAAAATACAAGTCCAACAAGGGCAAAAACTCTTGGAGAAATACTTAGACAGCGCTGTTACGCAATCCCATTCATGATAATATGACCTCCGACACGAGGTGACCTTGGCTATCGAAAGTGTCGTTAAACCCTAATAAATAAATAAAATAAATAAATAAATAAATATCACCAAAAAGCTATACATCAAATTGATAAAAATATTTTGAACGTTTTTTTTAAATGTGATGACAAGAAATGGGAACGGACTGATCGACGGACTATACCCCTCCCACACTACGTGACGAGGGATCAAAAGATGTCTAAATGGATCTAGAACACTGGTCTCTATACAACTGGAGTGCTAGAACGTCAGGGAAAAACGTCGCGACTCAATCTGACCACGCCCATCAACACCCCCCTTCAAGGTGGCGTCAGGTCAATCAACGCAGTAAATCCTCCCAATGACGTTTGATGAAAGCCCCCCCCCCCTCACCCCCCACCCATCCACCTAAAAACGAAAACTACGATTACATTCCAGATAGGCGAGTCTAGATAGACGTTTCCCAGATCGACGTGTCCCTTATAGACGGTCCCAGTTAGATATTTTCCAGAAAGACGTGTTCCAGATAGACGCTGCCCTGAGAGACGTTTTCCAGATGGACACTTCCTAGAGAGACGTGTTCTAGATGGACACTTCCCGGGTAGGCCTGTAGACCTGTCCCTGGTGGATGCTTTCCAGATCTACGTTTCCCAGATAGACGGGTCCTAGATGGACGCTTTCATGATAGACGCCATATGATATAGACTCTTCCCGTTTAGGAGTCACATGATATACAAGCCACTCAATCAAAAACTGGATGAGAAAGTTATTTGACTTCCATTCCGCCCACTGCAAGACGTAAGACCCTCATTTTCCGTCTTGCAAGGGGGTGGAGCCACTAAAAAACACCCGCTTTAACCGCTAGTTAACTATTCTTGAGATGTGGAATGTTTATCAGGTAAACGCACAAGAACAGTTATTTTGAAGATTGGCATTCAAAGTTAAACAAGACAATTAACCCTTTACCTAACATGAAAAGCAGACGACACATGCAAAAAAAATTCTTGAATAACTAATTTTTTTCATTTTTTGTCTCAAAAACATAGGTTATGACCCCTCGTTGGAACGAGCTCGACGAGCTCGTTCCAACGAGGGGTCATAACCTATGTTTTTGAGACAAAAAATGAAAATATTTTGAAAATTAATTGGCGATTTTAGAGAATAGCGCTGGCCGGTTTTGGCCGTTACGTTGGGTAAAGGGTTAAGCGTCATCGTCACAATTTTCACACAATTGTGTATTTTTTTTAAAAATTATAAATTAAAGACAGAACTTACAAAAAGAAGAGCTAGATATTGTTGTCATGATGTGAAGTTGTAATGACCCGAGAAGAAAAAAGTGAAGGAAATTAAATAAATAGAGGATATGGAATGAGTGTTTTTCTCATATAATATTTATGAAACGAGTCTAAGAATTTTCCGTTTTGGCGAGCCTCTGGCGAGCCCAAACGGAAAATTCGGACGAGTTTGATAAATATTATATGAGAAAAACACTCATTTCATATTCTATTTATCATATGACACACACACGCACAAATTAGCCTCTTAGTATGACTTTTTAACCCATCACCTAACTTGAGTTGCAGACGGCACTTGGAAAAAACATCCTCGTGTAACAAAAAATTTCCATTTTTTGCTTCCAAAACATAGGTTATGACCCCTCATTGGAACGAGCTCGACGAGCTCGTTCCAATGAGGGGTCATAACCTATGTTTTGGAAGCAAAAAGTGAAAGTATAAAAAAAATGAATGGCGTTTTTCTTGTAGGTGAAAGATTAATACAATATAACCCACCCTAAATAGGACAGATAAGGTAAATTCTCCCTACTGAAATTATGCAAATGGCCAATTCCATCGTGACGGACGGGACAAAAGATAAAAAAACAAATTTTAACATTAACATATTTCTAATGTGTCAGTGGAACAGCTTATGTATACTACTATTTCTCAAAGATTACAACTGCTAGAATAAAGAAATACCAAGTTAAACTTACTGGAACGGGGAATATTTTTGTGCTGATCAATCAAACACAGCGTGACGGACGGGACAGGATAAATGTACTTTTTGACGGTACCTTCAGATGTTTGAACAATTCTATCTCATGAATCCTGATACAGTAAAGATATTTTATGTGCTTTTGACCGAGATATGTCTTGCTGTATTACCCTTATTTTCATTGCATTTGCTCAAACCATATATTGGTTAACTAAGTTAAAGTAGTGTGACGGACAGGACAGAGAATTGTGACGGACGGGACATTATCTAAAAAAAAACATACTTTTGACACGTCATGTTTTATAAAAATGCCTTATAGTTGTTTCTTTGTGTTTTTAATTAATTCAGATGGTTTTTTAAAGTAAGTTTATGGAGGAGCATTAACCTCATTAAAAAGCTATAGTTATCTGTTTGAGTATGCCTACTATTATATGATCTCCACATAGCTATAAGACAGTTACATTTTCACATTTAGCTATTTATTGCAAATAAATTTCGAAATAAAAAAGAGTGCTAATTTTTTTACATTTAGCAATTTATTCCAAATAGATTTGATAATAAAACTATGTGAAATAATTTGCTATAATTAACAGGATAATCTTAGTATTCTTAATTTGATTTTAACCCTTTTCTAATTTTTAACTGTGTTTTCGTTGAATTCATACTGTTCTCAATTAAGTATCGAAAAGATTGCCAGCTAAAATGAATTTTTTAGTGACTAAGTTCCAACTGACATGAGATGCTAATAGAAATTTTTTTTGGATATATAAATATAATATAATGGCTTGATTAGGCACTTTCTTTATTGGATAAGGGCTATTTGATGTTTAACTGCATGCACTCTGATTACCAAAGCCCCAGATTTGTTATTCATTGCTATCGCCCCTTGTGTTGTCAGAACTTTAGCAATTTAGATTTTGGTTGACTGAGCTCCATTTGAGCTGTCAACTAAATTCTAAATTGCTGAATTTCTGACAACACAAGGGGAGATAACCATGAATGACAAATCAGGAATGCCAAATATTTTCAACATCAGAGTGCAGGGAGTTAATACCAAATAGAATATTGTGGATTTAAAAAATATTTTGTCATTTAATTTCACTGCATTTCATTTTGTGACGGACGGGACAAATTTGCGTGACGGACGGGACAAATTTGCATCATGCTTAAAGATGTGAAGGGCTCATGATATTATCTATTTTTATTTTGTTCCTACATTGAGAAACAATAGTGAAAATAATAAAATGAAAGATGTATGGAAAGTTTATAACATAAAACTGTGCAAAAACTGAATGTGCTTAAATTGTGACGGACGGGACATTGCTCGGTCAGGTATTGTCAGTGCTATTTTTACCTCTATTTCTTTCACGGCTTTGTATATAACAGTGGAAATAAATATAGCAGAAACTTCTTGTTTAGGAGGAAAATAAATACTTATCTGAAACAGCTAATTATATTTTAATTACTGTTGGTGGAACCTAGTTTAAATTTTGCGCATTTGATATGGAAAAAAACATGAAAATGTTGATGAATGTAAGTTTAGACTGAAAAAAGATGAGCACAACATTTAAAAAGTGTTATAAACTTCGACCATTCAGCTTCCAAATGATTTGTGTTAAGACTAGATATAATAAAGAGGATTCTTTTCAAAAAGTGAAACCTTTGCATGGAATTGGCCAAATGTGACCCAGTTGTATTTTGTTTAGCCATTCAAATTGTCTAGTTTTGAAATTGACCAATGAAACTGATGGAAGGCTTTATTTATCACTGATTAATATGAAAACAAAATATCAAATGTTTTGAAGTGAACAAAACGGACGAGTCATATGATAAAAAATGATATTAGGATTATTCTATTTCTACCATCGAAGCGTCCGCCTGGCACTCGCCCATTTTGATAAATTTGAATTAGGACCCTGTGTACTTAGCGTGTATTTGGGGCGCTTTCCACTCAGAGAAACATGGAATCTATCTGTGAAGCGTCCATCTGAGACACGTCTTTCTGGGAATCGTCCATCTAGGACACGTCTGTTAGGGAAACGTCTATCTGGAAATCGTCCATTTTATGTTGATGATGAGCAAAGTTGAAAAGTTGATATCGTGTGACTAGTTTTGATGTTATTCTGAATACCGTGAGACTAGTCTTGATGTCATCCCAGATACCGTGTGACTAGTTTTGATGTCATCCCAGATACTGGGCGACTAGTTTTTAGGTCATCTCGGATACCAGGTGACAAGTTTTGGTGTCATCACGGATACTGGGTGACAAGTTTTGATGTCATCCCGGATACCGTGTGACTAATTTTGATGTCACCACAGATACAATTTGATTAGTTTTGATGTCATCTCAGATACTGTGTGACTAGTTTTGATGTCAACCCAGATACCGTGTGACTAGTTTTGATGTCATCCCGGATACCAGCTGACTACTTTCGATGTCATCCCGCATACTGGGTGACTAGTTTTGATGTCATCCCGGATATGTGGTGGCCAGTTTTAATGTCATCCCAGATACCGGGTGACTAGTTTTGATGTCATCCCAGATACTGGGTGACTAGTTTTGATGTCATCCCAGAATCCATACGACTATTTTAATGTAATCATAGATATCGGGTGACTAGTTTTGATGTCATCCCAGATACTGGGTGACTAGTTTTGATGTTATCCTGGATAATGCATGACTAGTTTTGATGTCATCCTGGATAATGTGTGACTAGTTTTGATGTCATCCCGGATACCGTGTGACTAGTTTTGATGACGTCCCAGATACCGTGTGACTAGTTTTGCTGTCATCCCAGAAACCAAACCATGTGACTAGTTTTGATGTCATCCCCGATACCGTGTGACTAGTGTTGATGTTATCCCAAACACCATGTGATTAGTTTTGATGTCATCCCAGATACCGGGTGACTAGTTTATATGTCATCCCAGATACCATGTGACTAGTTTTGATGTCATCCCAGATACTGTGTGACTAGTTTTGATGTCATCCTAGAAACCATGTGACTAGTTTTGATGTCATCCTGCATACTGGGTGACTAGTTTTGATTGTCATCCTGGATACCGTGTGGCTAGTTTTGAGGTCACCCCAGATACCGGGTGACTAGTTTTGATGTCATCCCTGATACTGGGTGACTAGTTTTAAATGTCTTCCCCGATACCGTATGACTAGTCTTGATGTCATCCCAGATACCATGTGACTAGTTTTGATGTCACCCCAGATACTAAGTGACTAGTTTTTATGTCATCCCGTTTACTGGGTGACTAGTTTTGATGTCATCCTGGATACTGTATGACTAGTTTTGATGTCATCCTGGATACGGGGTGACTAGTTTTGATGTCATCTCGGATACAGTGTGACTAGTTTTGATTTCATCCCAGATACCGTTGACTAGTTTTGATGACAGCCCAGATACCATGTGACTAGTTTTGATGGAATCCCAGATACCATGTGACTAGGTTTGATGTAATCGCAGATACCATGTGACTGGTTTTGATGTTATCCCAGATACCAGGTGACTAGTTTTGATGTCATCCCAGACACCGTGTGACTAGTTTTTATGTCATCCCAGATACCGGATGACTAGTATATGTCATCCCGAATGCTGTGTGACTAAATTTGATGTCTTCCCCGATACCGCATGACTAGTCTTGATGTCATCCCAGATACCATGTGACTAGTTTTGATGTCACCCCAGACACCAAATGACTAGTTTTGATGTCATCCCGTTTACTGGGTGACTAGTTTTGATGTCATCCTGGGTACTGTATGACTAATTTTGATGTCATCCTGGATACGGGGTGACTAGTTTTAACGTCATCTCGAATACAGTGTGACTAGTTTTGATTTTATCCCAGATACCATGTGACTAGTTTTGATGTCATCCCAGATACCATACGACTGGTTTTGATGTTATCCCAGATACCAGGTGACTAGCTTTGATGTCATCCCAGACACCGTGTGACTAGTTTTTATGTCATCCCAGATACCGAATGACTAGTATATGTCATCCCGAATGCTGTGTGACTAGTTTTGATGTCATCCTGGATACTGAGGGACTAGTTTTGATGTCATCCCAGATACCGTGTGACTAGTTTTAATGTCATCCTAGATATCGTGTGAGTAGTTTTGATGTCATCCCGGATATGGGATGACATCAAAACTAGTCACACGGTATCAACTTTTCAATCTCAGCACTTGTTTCTTTTATCGATTGTAACTAAAATGTGTTGAAAATATTCAATTTGTATTGACGCAAACATTGTGCTCATCATCAACATATTCATATTTCAGAGACACCAAAAATATAATCTTTAACACGAGTACCACCAGGCGAGGCTAAGTACACCCGTTAGCCATTTGAATTGTACCTACTTGGGTTGAGATCAAATGATCCAAAGTGGAGTTATCGGTAGGAAACCAAAAATATTAATAGACTGTCGAATGCTAAGTCGAAAAATGGCCATAACACATGTAAAACTAATTGGCCGGAATCCATATTCGAACCTGATCTGTATTAGTTAGTAGCTGGGTAATACACGTACCAACTTTGGTTGAGATCAAATAATCCAGACTGGAGTTATCGATCGGAAACCAAAAATGTTAACGGACGGACATACGGGCGGATAGACAGACAGACGGACGAACAGACTTATTACATAATACGACAGATTTTTCCAAACAGGAGGACAAAAAGCGATAAGGAATTGTGAGGCGTCAGAAAATTGAAAAACTTCGAGCTTTCGTCTGTTTGTTGAGCATTGTTTATTTAAAGTAATATTTACCCCCCCCCCCCCCCGACCCCCACCCCACCCCCCCCCCCCTTTAAAGCAATATTCGCCCCCTATTTAAAGCAATATTCTCCCCCTATTTAAAGCAATATTCGCCACTAAAGTAGCGTCGGTTGAGACACTTTTCTCTATGTGACTACACAGCGTTTGAGCACCACTGTTATGTGGAGATCAGCGCTTCCTATAAGGCACCGAGTTACGTAGTTAAAATTGAGGCGTTGTTTATGCGAGATAAAAAATAGTCCCCAATGGCTTGGATATTTTGAAGCATTCAATATAATTTTAGTGAAGCTACTGTTGGGAAATAATTAAATGGTGTTACTGGAAATATTACTTTCATTAGTTATCCCCCGATTCGCTGTCAGCAATAATTATTTCGCTCAAGAATACAAGCACGTACACCAAAGTCTACGGAATGTTATTGAAAGATCGTGGTTTACCACTTTTAAAGTATGACTTTTAAATGTTTGAACATAAGGCCAGATACGTGAAAATGAAATTATCATTACGATGTGGAGGTTTTTCGCCAAGAATGGGAAAGCGTCAGCATTGTTACAAGGACGTGTACGTCTGAGCGATCGATTCGGACTCTCGCATTGTGTCCTTGGGAAAGACACTTCACCCCGATTGTCCACGTGGGGGTACGATGACGCCGTGTACTAAGGCGTACTGCACGTCGATGGTGCGCATGTCTTCAAGCAATCTAACCCTGCCTGTGCTGCAGTGCGGAATTACGATGTTGGGGAACTGGCCGATGCTCATCGTTGCTCGGTGGTTCTCTCCAGGTACTCCGGCTTCCTCCACCCATAAAACTGTCACCGACACGGTATGACCCTGACTGTTAATGTGTCGTTTAACCATAATAAATAATAAATAAATAATAAACTGGTTGAGGGCTATATTACTTTTGATGGTCTGAATTTGTTATTCAAAATTTGTTTATTGTGGGCATTCTCCAATAATTTGTAATAAAACATATTTATATAAATAAAATACTATTTGCGTTTGACCAACTATGAAACGTGAGCAAGGGTAATGTTGGCTTTTGCTCTGGTACCCTCATTTTTCTGGGAGCCTTGTTAGTGGTTTCTAGCACTCAACCATTTAATATCTGATGAATATTTCAATTGGCCGGGAAACTGAATCTATCATAGGGAGTATTTAATGTGTCCGAACACTGTACGTCAGTACCAAATATTAGGGCTGGTGCTGCCACGACGTACAATTCTATCGGAGAGCGAAGCATTCAAACTGGTGAGTGAGCTAAAGTTTTCTAAAAAGTTCTTGCGCCGTGAACGAGAAGAGCGAGGCCACAAAGATGCCACTTTGCAGGTCACTACACAGTATCTGCACCATTGGGATGAGAAGAGTTGTTGCTGTGGGCTCTGCTCTCCCGTCCATTTCTTGTAAAACTAATACGGCAAGCGACAAAATATAAATATCCTGAACACAAATGGCGCCTATAGATCCCAAATGTTGACTTCTCACATTCTTCAGCAGTCTAAATATGCACTTACAGTACGTGGAGAGTGTATTATCACTAAATCACCCACAGAGTGGAGATTCCAACCAAGCAATAATTGGAAATATGTTGCAAAACATAACCAGAACAAGCAAAGTTTCAGCCAATGGACCTCCGGGTTAATCCCGGAGGTCCATTGGCTGAAACATTGATTGTGTTTTTTTGTCGATATGAATACAATTTTAAAGTTTGGGTGATAACTCCACTCCGCGGGTGATTTAGTTGCAATTCACTCTCCGCGTACTGTACAACACCGAATGAGTTGATACTGATATCCTATTTGATTTGAAAACAAGGAACTCCCCACAAACGGCAATCTGTGTTGCTTAAAAGTGACTCTTGAAGTCAATCGCAGCAATCATCAAGATTCTCGTATAAAACAATGGTGTGGAATTGGACAGGGATTATGTGAAACAAGTAATCCGATTCAATCTACTAAATCTAGGTTGGGGCAGAACAGGGTCAGAGAGTAGCCAGTGAAGAGCACGGCATAAGCAAAGCCGAAGATTCTGGAAAACTCTGGGCGTGCAAAAGTACTCCAATACAATGGAATATACCCCCATGGCATACACCCACTATACTAGAGCCTTCCCGCAGCAATCAAGTATCATCCAAGATTACTGCCTTGTCGGGTCAATTTGAGTGTATCTGGTAATAGTCGGGTTGTTACCAAGCCAGAAGATAATCGATCTGTCATCTGCAAAATGAGGTTCCCTAAATTTACCCTCTGTGAACCTCAATCTGAATCAAGATCTCGAACATAAACAGAAAGAGGTACTCAGATAATAAACTTGCCCACTGTATAGGATAACATCAGCAAATACACCCTCTGGGGACCTCATTCTGCAAATGACTGACTGCTTATTTTCAGGCTTGGTTGTTTCAGACGATTCGACATACTCCCATATAATCGAAAGTACCTTCCGCACACGCCCCTTTACTCCTGTAAGACGTGCATGTTCATAGTCACAACGTGACACAAAGAAACTAACATTGCGGCCTTCAATAAACAACATGGACAACAGAAACACGTTTTACCCCATCAATGCGAGTTGCGCATGCCAACGGGCACCACTTGTCACAGTGAAAATGATATCACAACATACTAACGAGCACAACCCACGTGACACACATAATGCACCGCGTCAAGACATTACTTCAAAGCTCAGTAAGAAGAGCAGGGCATAATTTATCAAAAGCATACTACTTGCGTCTCTAATAATTTCCTGTTCACGTCGAAAGCTCCAGTGGCTGTACATAAATATTTCTTGTTTCCTCAAATTAAAAAAAAATGTTATGACATCTCAGACGGATTTTTGTCATTTTATCAACCGCTCATCGGCGGTTCTCTTCGAATACTCCAATTCCTCTACTTGCTTAGCTGACCGGCACAAACCAAAGTTACCGCCACATCAGGGGTCTCAAGGTGCTACGTCCCATAACACCTTCCCCGCGCTCCTACATGGACGAGTTGTGGGAGTGGGAGGATGCGTTATGGTGCTAAACACCTTGATTAGAATGCTTTGCACGACATTTTATCAGGAGCCGAGAGCTTGATCCCGGTTGATAGGGGTTGTAGTACTGAAATGGTTAACCGGATAACCGGTTTGAAACCGGCTACCTATCTAACCGATTTGAAAAAAAACGTCAACCGGTTATCCGAAATATCGATAATGATCGCCATTCAAAGGTTAAAACGTAGTAAATCTGCCGCTTCTCCTTTGGGATAGATTACACCTCGAAGCAGCGCTGCGCCGTATATATCGAGAAATAATCGACTTGGGCTTTCAAGACTTTATTTCCGTGAGTAGTGAGTAACCACAGAAAATATTCCGTAGTATGTATACAAACGAACGGTGTCGAGTACTCGACAACGTTCGTTTGTACACATACTACGGAATAGTTTCTGAGAATACAGCTTTTCAATTCCTATAGTTTTGATCCCAGATTCGGTGAAATAATAATGACTACAGATAACCGGATATTATCCGGTTATAGCTCTCGGTTAGTCGGTTGTGAAAATGAGCCAACCGTTTCAACCCTACGGGGTTGCTGAAATGCCGACGGTGGGTGAATAACACAGGTGCAATGGAGATCTCGGAAAGGGGCTTATTTCGTACACTGTACGTACTTGGACCTTTTCTTTATATAAGAAATGAAATTGTTCAGTTATGTGTTGTTATGCTAGAAATGAAGAATTTCTGGCTGTTTATAAAACTTCATTCCGGAAGATGGAAAAGGTAAAACTACGTATATTTTTGTTCGGCGGTTGTAAGCTCGATGTATATCCAAGAAGGTAGGTTATTATCTCTTACGTAGTTCACCGAATACCTCTTGTCATTGACAATTATCTCTCTTGACAGATGAATGGAAATTGGCGTACAAATAGAAAAAAACGAAAATTACTTGATCGAAAATGCATGTTGGCAGTTAGGATGAATCCAGGATTTTCAAAGGTTTACATATGTGTCAAATTGGGGGGATGTTTTTCGTCGAGTCTGTGGATAGCAAGATGAAAATTTCCAGACCTCCTTGAATTTTATATATGAAGTGTGGAATTCCTGTGTAAAGTACACAGACGTTTCGCGAACTCCGTGCAAGTGCAAAACATCTCTATTGTGATGGGGAGGTTTACAACAAAAACAAGGACTGGACGGCTTACGGGCCCTTTTTCACATACTAATGTCTGGCCCAACTTTCCATTCAAGACTGGGGTAATGCCATTCCCATTTCTCCACATTTTTGGTGATGGGTGCTCCTTCTATCTCCCCGAGCTCCACGCTATCAGGACCGTGACAAACAGTCTGAAGGTTAGGGAGATTGATCATATCATGGGCTGTGATAAATAGTTTTATTTAACTCTCAGGACTCTGGTAGTATTTCAAATTTTTCGTCATTGACTCCATATTGCTCATGCAGCGTGAAAAATTTAACAAATTATATCTTGGTTGACAAATCTCAATGAGCTCTGTCAAACAAGATATAATTTTTAAAATTTTCTGAGTTGTATTGTGAGAAAAATTTGCTGCTGAAAACGTGGGTATTTTGACATCAGAGTGCAGATGGTTAAACCCTTATCCAACGCAAGGATATCAGAATGTATTATTTTTTCAAATTTTCAAAAACATTCAACAAAACCATACCATGTGTCCCCCTCATTGGAACGAGCTCGACGACTTTTCGACCAATGATTTCTTTACAGGAACTTAGATGAATTTTTCATCAAATCTAGTTATGGCTGCTTCACAGCAGCCATGACTAGATTTGATGAAAAATATTTAAAATACTATGGGTTATGTTACTGGTACAGGGGAGGGGCCTGAGGGGAGAGAGCTTCTAGATTCAAGATCATTCAGCGGTCCTGCAACCTGCACTTAATCTTCCCCAAGCCTCCTCGTCTTTCGATGATGAATCATGTGTTTGGGGCTGGTAGTTGAAAAAGTAAGACAAATTTGTAGTCTTCGGTGCGTTTTGTCGATTGATCCTCTTGGTAGAAGATTATTAAAGATCGTAAATGTCTCGCGTGATATTTATTTTCTCTTCAACCAATGATGAGAATTGGCGGGAGGTTTCTGTGCCAAAGCATTCCATTCCAAAATCACAATACAAACAGATACCAGTTTATAACCAGACGCTCAAGTGAGCCTGAAACGATCACTTAGCTCAAGTTGCCAAAAAGATGAGTGTGTGAGTGATGGGCAGCAAGAGCAATTTTTTGATTTGCCATGACACAACCAAAGGCAATTTTTTGGGGCCATTCATTTCTGCTGGTCCCAGGAAAGCCTCCTAGGCAAAAAAACAAAGCTCTGTTCTGTGAAGTCTCAAAATAGTGTCGGAACAATTTTTTGTTTTGTTTTAAACTCCTGTGATTCTCTCTACCCCCTCTCATAGGGAGCTCAAATATTAACCTAGGGACCCGATTTGAACAAACTTGAATCTGACCCCTCTAGAGATGTTAGTAGTGTAGCATGTACCCGTTCGAGCCTCATCAGCCAGAGCTTTGCCGGTGCAGCTAGCGTTAAATTCCCAAAGGAACCGGAGCCATTGCCAGTGCAACTGTTGCCGGTGCAAAATGTCGGAACCATACATCAAGATCCGATAAATGGTGTACGTACTGCATATATAGTATGCTATGGTATGTATAGTGATATACGTAAACACAGGGCTAAGGGTATGTAGTATGGGTGTGTGATGGAAAATTAATGGTGAAGTTGGGTTTTCTTGAAAGTCTTTTTTTGCGAAACGGTTGACGTTGCTATTGACGTCGTGACGTCATTATGCGCACGCGACGTCATAGAGATGTTGACCACTGTTGTTGTCCACTATATAATCTGACATGACGTTGTTCGGGTCAGAGGGTGTCGGACTCTTCGTAAGGGTGGAGGAGGGGGGATCTGGTAGTGGTGGTATATATTTGTATTCTATTAGCCCGTGGGTCTTCATATTATCCTATGTCTGCTATAGCTAGATCAAGCAGTATTGTGGGGATGGGGGTAATGCATGGTCGCCCAGTGTGGTATTGCGAGATAATCCTCGGTGGTCTAGATTGGCAGTATAAGATGAATGGTCTGTTGGCCTTTTACCCCCTTAGTACTATTTACCTACCGAATCCTTTGTATTATCTTATGGCTGGTAATGCTAAGGTCAGGCAGTATTATAATCGTTTGTTTAGAAGTGCCGGCATTTTGCACCGGTAAGAGTTGCACCAGCAATGGCTCCGGTTCCTATGGAAATTTAACACTAGCTGCACCGGCAAAGCTCCGGCTGATGAGGGTCGAACGGGTACATGCTATACTACTTTTGCATCGGCAACAGTGGCACCGGCAATAGCTCCGGTTCCTTTGGGAATTTAACGCTAGCTGCACCGGCAAAGCTCCGACTGATGAGGGTCGAACGGGTACATGCTATACTACTATACTACTGATGTTGTACACCATATATGAAAGGATTATGACTGGTGGATCTGAAGAAGAAGATTTTTAAAGAAATGTCCTCATATTGCACTAAGTTAAAATTCGGGCTCCCACAGACATGCAGTCAGGCGAGTTCTCGAAGCAAAACTCTACACCCAAAGTAAAACTCTGTACCAAACCAAGCCAGAAAATAAGCAGACGTCATCTGCAAAATGAGGTCCCCAGAGGGTGAATTTAGTGATGCTACCCTGCATAGCAGGGTAGCATCACTAAATTTACCCTCTGTGAACCTCAATCTGAATCGGGGTCTCAAAAGTAAACAGAAAGAGGTACTCAGAGGATAAACTGGCCCACTACATGGGATAGCATCATCAAATTCACCCCCTGGGAACCTAATTTTGTAAATGTCAGGCTGCTTATTTTCAGGCCTGTACCAAACGTTGGTGAACTCAAAATATAGTATTTCAGCATTTTGAAATTGGGAATGTTTTCACATTTATCTAAATATATTTCTTGACAATCAATAGTAATTATAAACCGTTTATCGATCTAATTAGTGGGTCGTACAGTGTATTCACATCACTCACACTCTCGATGACTTTTCAGGCGACACATTTTTAAATAAATCTAGGACTTGCTTCCTGTCGCACTAGTTTGTTTGTTTACCAGGGTTCAAGCGATACTTTGAACACGCAGGTCCAGGACTGAAAATTCATGTGACGATCAGAATCGAGGAAAACAATGAGAAGCAACACTGATTCTCGGAAAATGTTCATTTGATTCCTGTCATAGATTTTGAAAGCGCTCTTAACCCTTTACCCACCATGAAAAGCAGACGACACTTGCAAAAACAATTCCTGAATAACTAATTTTTTTTCATTTTTTGACTCAAAAAGATAGGTTATGAACCCCCCCCCCCCCCCCCCCCCCCCCGTTGGAACGAGCTCGTTTCAACGAGGGGTCATAACCTATGTTTTTGCCCAGCCCAACCACGGGCCAGTTAAAACAACATTTGCTGGGGAAGATTAAGGCGGATAACTGTTGTAGTCTGGTATATTGAATTTTACGAAGAGACTTCACTGATCAAAGTTTCATTAACCCTTTACCCAACGAATCGCCCGCATCCGCTCGCGTAATATGCAAATTCAGCAGCTGAAAAAATATTATTTTCCGACAAATTTCAATAAAACCATATCATGTGACCCCTCTTTGGAACGAGGGGTCACATGATATGGTTTTGTTGAAATGTTTGAAAAAATTTAAAAAATGATATTTAAAATAATAAATTTTGAAAACGTCTGCGTTGGGTAAAGGGTTAAAATATAGAGATAAGGCCATCAAAAATCAATACCTAGAAAAAAATGATGTTCAATTTGAAAGCAAATCGTTAATAGTCCTGAAATATGATAATTACGTAATATAACGCGTCCTGTGATATATCTTCTTTTTTCCAGTAAAAATTATGTAGTAATTACTTTTTTTCCTGCGAAAATAATTGATCCATTAACATACAGAGTGGTGTTATTTTGTCCGAAGGGCTATAATTTTCAAGTCCCTCCAAGCCAGAATGCGCAACTTTGCGTAACACATCAGACACATTTATTAACATAATACTGCACAAAAAAAAATGAAAAGGATTTTGTGATTAAAAGCTTCCAACCCAATTAATGTGTTTGTTTGAACTTTATCGTCTTCCCAATACCATTGAAAATGTATCTACAAATGTAATAATCAGGTCTTAGAAAAATCATTTTCATTGTCCTACAACAATTGCCTAGCTAATGATAATAGTAACGATAATTGTAAGAGGAGAGGTCTACATATACGTCGAACAATTTACTTTTAAGATAATTTAGTCTCCGCTTATGAACTAAAACCTCCGTAATCGTAGTTGACTTTGATTTGGTAACAATGTCGTCATTGAAAGGAAAATGATTAGAGCTTCCAAAAGCTTCCTTCCGTTCTCGTGAAACAATTAAACACGTGTTCCTCTCAGAACTACAGCGACGCGCTGGGATTGATACCCAAATACTTCGATGAAAAAAACTCTGATGAGCGTTGACGCAATCTCCAACGAAAACATCGAGAAACAGGGATGGCGCCAGGATTTCCACGACACTGGGCCTATGATCCCCGGCAGGGAGGGCAGACATTCCCGCAGACCTACCGGACCGACTAGGGTCCGGCCTGGTGGGAGAAAGTTTTGTTTTATTTGGGAAAAAATCGCAATATCCATGACTCTAGAGACCTTGAGAGAATGAAAACGAAACGCAAAGAAAAAAAATGTGGCTAGTGAAACTAGGGTATCATAAACGGGTGTCATGGCGATTCGCCATGACACCCGTTTTTGATACCCTAGTTCCACAAGCCACAAATTGAATAAGTAGGATATAACTCACAACAGAGGCTAGATGAGCGTCGAACAGTGATTGTGTAGAAAGTTTCTGGTACAGGACTAAAATAAAACTATCACAACAGGGGGGGGGGGGGGGGGGGGGCAAAAATTTGCAAGACGTGACGTCCTATTTTTTATTCAGCTCCTTTTTACACCCACCCACCCCTACGTGCAAATTTTCTACTACCGTTCTCAGACACCCACCCCCACTCTCCCATTAAAATCCAAAATAAACTTATAAACTTAGTTAGCACAGCTGTCTTTAGGGGGGTTTCATAATGTTCTTAAACTGGTACCACCAATTTAAACCTCTGTGGGTTGCTGTGGGTCCCAATCTACAAATGACAAGCTGTTCATTATCAGGCTTGCTTGGCCAGAGCAAGTGTACATATACGGGAACAAATTTTCATTTGAATTGTTCTGTCAGTATTCTCAGGTGCTTGCTACTTTCCTACTAACGTGTGACATTTTCCCAGATTAAGCCCAACATTCTCACATATAAAGCCTCCTGATGTTGTATTTATGTTAAGAGTGTGATGTACAACATCATCTTTAAGGTTTGAAACACAAATGATGGTATATATTAATCTCTTAATTGTATATCCCTGTTAATTGAATATAATTTTCAAACACAAAACCATTTACCATATCTTCAGTACAAATTTGATCTGCTAATTGCATATGGGTTGTAGAGTAAACTCCTGTTAATTGTATATAAATTTTTGTAATATGTCGAAAAAATTACTGTGACATGCATCAAATTCCCCTTATTTATCAACCTTTTTGGCCTCACTACATCCAATACAGGCATTTATTTTATTATATCTTGTTTGACAGAGCTCTATGAGCTCTGTCAAACAAGATATAATAGAATAAATGCTCAGTTTACCTCCAGAACACATGAAACTGACCAAATCCCTGTTAAATCTATACTCCTGTTAATTGAATAATTTTCACTGGCAAAATGGATATTCAATTAAGAGGATTCTACTGTATTTTTAAAAAATTCCAAAAATTGCACAAGTTGGAAATGCACATTTTTGGTGCACTCAAGAGACCCACCCACCCCCACGTCACGTATTGCAAATTTTTGGTGCCCCTCCCCCCCCCCCCCGATCACAATGTAATTAATTCTGCCCTTGCCTCAGTGATTATATGCCCTTTGGGTTCTTCCTATTTTATCCGGTCTTCAAGAGTATCATGTCTTTCTTTATGATGTTTGTATAATTTTATCTCTTCCACAAATTTGACCGATTTTCCATACGGGGGGGGGGGGGGGGAGGGGAACTAAACCCCCCGACGTGGGAGGAGCTGTATCCCCACCCCACACCGGCGCCCCACTTGAAATGGAATGAAAATAAAAATAAACGGGAAGTGTTATTATATTTATCAAAGTTCGGTGAGCTCAAACAGACAAAATAGAATTGGTTCGTTAAATCTAGTTTGACAGACCTCATGGGTTGTCAAGATCATGACACACCCTTGAGTCATAAGCAATTATTGTCTCCATCATGGACCGGGTAATTAATAATGGACGAACAAACGCTTGAATGGCCTGTGACCTTGACCTCTGGGCTATGGTCAAGGCCACGACACACACTAAGACAAAAGCAATCACCGTATGAAGTATGGACAAGATAGGTCCATTGAATAGTTTTTATCCACCGAACAAAATTAGAAAGGCCCGACAAAGAAGCTAGTTTATGTCTCCCGAAAAACGAAAAAAAAATTGGGGCACATATAAATCAAACAATTCTACAGACCTGAAGGGTTACTGGTTCAAGTAATCACTGAACCTCCCAAATGACGCAAAATGTTTTTACCCATTTGATGTGTAGAGTAGTGCATGCCACGATTCTATTCGTTAACCCCCTGCACACTGAAGTGAAAGTATCTAAATTTCAGGAAGAAAAAATTTCCCATAATGCAACTAGAAATTTAACCAATTCAATCTCGTTTGACAGAGCTCATTGAGCTCTGTCAAACGGGATTGAACTGGTTAAATTTCTAGATGCATTATGGGAAAAAACAGCTTCCTGAAATTTTTGTATTTTGACATCAGAGTGAAGAGGGTTAAAGCACATTTTGAAAAGTTTAGAGGACAGTTCGGGACGTCTTCTTAAATAAGCTTAAATCAAACTTTCTATGCTAAAAACTAAGAAATTATGAAGATGACATAAGAAGGAGGCTGAAGTCATGGAAAGTCTCTTTTTCCGGAATACGACGTTGCAGACCATAAACACCTAAACACGTGCCTTTCTGCAAGATGTATGAGATCTGCTGGGAAGCCAAAATGCTTTTTAATTACCCTACCAGTTATGGTTATTTAACTGTCCCTACCACGCCCACGTTTACCTTATATGGACGTTCTATATACATATGTTTGTGTGTACAGAAGTTTAATAAAATGTGTAGCACAGTTTTCGATTGACAGGAAAAGGGTTGAATGCCCCCCCCCCAAAAAAAATTTATTTAGGGTACGAAAAAACCCTTTAGGAAAAAAACCCTACAGGAAAAAAACCCTTGTGGAAAAAAACACCTATGGAAAAAAAAAACTCTTAATAAAAATTGCACGGGAAGGTAATGTGGTCCGCCCAGGACCACTGCTTTTATGGTAAGCTAAATACAAGGCAAGAATCCAATTGTTACTGCTTGTGATCTTGATCCCCGATGATATGACAATGGGTCAAAGTCATGACACAGCACTAGGTTATGGGTAACAACTGTGTGAAGGATGAACAAGATCTGTCACATTGATTCAATTATACAGACCAGACAAGGACTGTTTCATAATATCAAAGTTTTACGGTCTGTGACCTTGGCCTTGTTATGACCTTGGAGCAAAGTCGCGACACACCTTTGGGTCACGAGTAATAATTGTACCAGGTATGAATTAGATCGATCAATCATACCAAGTTATATGGAGCAGACAAAAGTGACAGTCACCTTAACATGGGGCCTGTGACCTTGACCTTGAGGGGCACATACCATATTATAATTCACGGCACGCTGTCTTTTGATAATATATATTGTAATAAAAGTTTGTCAAAAAATATTCAGTTAAGACGTTATGGTACGGACAAACAAAATGTTGACAACGGAAGGACGGTGGACGATGGACAAATCATTACCAGAAAAGGTCCACTAAAACTTGTCAGGCGGGGCTAAAAACCCTAATGTTTTCACTCTGGCGATGATTGAAAGAAAATAAATAAAATGAATGAAAATAGGAAAACATTAATCCATGTGGTCCAGGAAATTATACACCACGCTAGCCACATGATTTAGCACAAATAAATAACTTGGAGAATTTAATCAATTCAATCTTGTTTGACAGAGCTCAAGGACCTCTGTTTAACCCTTTACCCAACGAATCGGCCGCATCCCTCCGCGTAATATGCAAATTCAGCAGTTGAAAAAATATTATTTTTCAAAATATTTGAACAAAACCATATCATGTGACCCCTCGTTGGAACGAGCCCATCGAGCTCGTTCCAACGAGGGGTCACATGATATGGTTTTGTTGACATTTTTTGGAAAATTAAAAAAAATGATATTTAAAATAATAAATTTTGATATCGTCTACGTTGGGTAAAGGGTCAAACAAAATTAAATTTGTTAAATTCTTAGTTACTTATGGGGATAATAAAGACCATAATAAAAAGGTCTTGTAAAATGAAATAACAAGAGTTAACTTTGGAATTGGGATTTTAAGTAAATAAAAATGTCGTAAAAGTACCTGCGGGGAGTAAACAAAAAGAAAAGGCTTGGTTTTTTTCCTACCCATGCGATTATTGTTAGGGACTGTTTCCTTGGATTCTTTCCTATAAGTTTTTTTTTTCCTGTACTCAATTTATTTGACCTCCATATTTGCCATATTACAATACCGTTTAATTGGCATCCGTTTTGGATACACCTGTATATTTTGTATCAATGTGTCGCTCTCAGGTTAATATAGTATCTTTGTCTCCACATCGGTACTTAACTAAAAGTACCCACTCCGTCCGTCAAGTGGTACATGGGCGATCACCCATACAAAAGTGTTTCCTGTTGTCAATAGCTCAGATAATTTTGATGACTTTTCATTTTTAATCCGCTTCAGGGATTAAATGGACACAAGAAACTCTTTAACATCTGTTTCGGAATGTAGCAATTCTCCACTTTTGTTCTGTCTTGATTCATCGTGTTTGGGAACATAATCTCATTGGCCAGACTGGGCGTCCAGACTGAACACGAATCATTATTTCCAAAACATGAGATGTCCAAAACCATTTTAAACATGAGATGTCCAATACCATTTTGGAACCATCTAGTCTAGCAAAGGAATGTAAAACAAAGTAGTTGAAGTTCTTAAATGTAAGCCAAAACGTTCCTCTAGTGCACCAAGACCCCATATGTAATGCTTTGGCATTGCATATGACGCCTTGGTGCACTCAGTGGGCGCAAATTTCTGAAAGCATCATTGACAATGTCTATTGCACTTCACGACGAAAACATATAATGTTCAAGGTGTTACAGGAATCAAGAAAGGATTCGATTCGTCAGCAAATGACATAGTGGGGGTACCATCACCTGCTGAGAGAGTATCAACCACCTTGCGAAGCTAGATATAAAATATACACCACTCGGCCGCCGGAGACCGCCACGTCAAGTTATCAGGCACTGAGGGGGGGGGGGGGGGAGTTTTTCACAATCTTATTTGCATTTGGTTTACATTGGGGATTACATTGGGTATGTAAATTTTGAATGAATGGATGACACTCTTTGGCGGCTGCCCCGCAGTGAAATTCAGTGTGAGATTGCCGGTCGTTCTGTGGTGTCAGAGAATTCCTGTAACGAAACTCCGAGTTGCCCAGACCTTCTCCGCCCTGTTCAAGTTATACAATGTACAGGTTAAAAGATGATATAAAATGTGTACATAAGACGTTAACTATGCACTTTAAAAGCAGTTGGGTTAAAAATCAACCCAAATCGACTGGGTTGAGTGAATATGAACCCAACTGGGTTTTTCAACATTCGGGGAAGGAACACAGTAACTTGATATCTCGAATGCACATGGCGATCGAATAAAACTTTAGAGCTTTCTACGCCAGAATGAGGCAAGAATTTCCGATTCAATTTTCAGAGGCCATTTGCTACATTATTAGTCATCTTATAGACTTCTGTTAGTACAAGCAATTCGTAAAATTGCTGAATTGTCCGGAACACATGAGGGACACAGCCCGAGTATCTGCTACCAATGAACCTCAATTGGACAAAATGGGTACAAGAGGTTGTTATTATACTAACAGAATACTCCCGCCTAAGCAAACGGACCCTTATATAAACCCCACACAATGTAATACACATTAACATTGAAAAGTAATACACAAGTAACGTTTGATCATTAACCTGGGAATGATTATGGCTGACAAACAGACACTAGTACTTCCGGGGCTGCTCTCTCACCTTTTGGATACAGCTAAAAACAAGCAGAAACGTCTCTGATTAAATGTGTTGCAGTCATGCTCCATTTCGTACTTACACTCCATTCCCCAATAATTAAAGGTGTGTGTAGGGGAGGGGATGCGGAGTAAACAACTTTGGATTGAAGGTAAATACTTTGTGTAAAAATGCATTAATAGCTAAGTAATTGCTAAATAAAGTTGAGAAAGTTTACTTTGTTACTGCGTTTCAGCACGTTTACCATTTACCCGAGGAATTGGTTCATTTCACCCACATAATTTCCAATGCGTTTCAATGTAGGGGTCGCAAGGTATGGCTTTGTGGAATTGTTTTGAAACATTTATAGAAAAAATAATAATGCCCGCTTTCTTATTGAATAACTATTACAATTTTCATTTAACCCTTTACCCAACGCAGACGATATCAAAATTTATTATTTTAAGTATCATTTTTTTAAAATTTTTCAAAAAATTTCAACAAAACCATATCATGTGACCCCTCGTTGGAACGAGCTCGTTCCAACGAGGGGTCACATGATATGGTTTTGTTGAAATTTTTTGAAAAATAATATTTTTTTCAGCTGCTGAATTTGCATATTACGCAGGCGGATACGGGCGATTCGTTGGGTAAAGGGTTAAAACATAGCTAAGGACTCCTCACTGGCACGTGGTCGTTAGTTTAAACAATATTTATTCAATAAGTATGCTATATGTTACAATATTGAACACCAATAAAAATGACAATATATATAGAGAACACGAAGAATATAACATATACTAACAAAAAAACATATTATTATGTAATGGGGGATCTGACAGAAAGCTGGGAGCTTATGTTAGTCATCTCCCGGGGTCATTCAGAAATTTACACAAAAAGGTGGTATAATATAGTAGATGTGCTCGTGCTCGTTGGTCTCGTTTTAATGAGGGAGGGGTCGTCAACTATATGTTAGGGTAATTGCAACATTTTATTGTCGATGGTTTTAGCCCCCCCCCCCCCCCCCACCCTCCCCCCAAGCAAAAAAGCTATCTATGCCACTGCTGCCAGTTCCTGGTTTTTCTACGCCAAAAGTTACGCATTCCGTCTTGAATATGTTAAAATTTCATTGTTTTGCATCTGTCTCTCGCGTGCACAAATTGAATCGAGAAAATGACAAACGCACATCTGCGGCGGAACTTAGAATTTCCTTTTCCCCTTTGGCTCCCCCGTGTTTTCCATATCGCTTTTTCTCACGATTCAAACCTTCATTTGCACATATCAATACGTTAAACCAGCGCGCGTCAGCTGCCCAGCTACCAAAACACAGCTGTGCTGGTAAATGTGTAGTGTTGTTATACGGTTACGTCACCATGACATATTCTGAATGACCTCCCTTCTAGGCAGATGAAATTACACCTTCATGACCAGCATAAATGAGGCTGTGTCATTCAAGTGGTTATTAATGTTTGTTCTTCGATTCTTGTATCTAATCAATTTAATGTGCATTCATGACGTAATTAACATATGTGCCAGTCATTGTACTTTCGTTTATCATACAGGTGTTGTGCTTTAATTAATGTCCAGAAGTTAATGAATGGCTCGGTATATCACAGGTAGAATAACCATTGTAGGTCAAGAAATTTGAAAGAAGTTCGGGTGAAATGGTATTAATTTTTAACGTTATTCTTTCGTCGGCCCGAGGGTATTCTACTGCACAAATTAAGATTACCAAAAAGCAACAAAAGAAATGAAGAAAGAAAAAAAAAAACAAAGACAAAAACAAAATTCAGTAAATAAAGGATAATTTGGACATTTTCCCCAGTCTGAATAAGAGACAAGACACTTTCGAAAAGAAAGTCGGTCACATTTAACTCTTACCCTGCTGAGTATTTTCAAGACATTTTTCATCAAATCTAGTCATGGCAGCTATTAAGCAGCCATGACTAGATTTGATGAAAAATTAATCTAAGTATAAGACAAGAAATCATTAGTGAAAAAATCCATTCAATTTATAGGGGAAAAATGTGATTAAATGTGCCCAAATTATATTGATTTTAATGACAAGAGAAACCATGTGCTGGGCAGGAATATCCGCAGCATACAAAGTGTTAAACATCATAATTTGTATTATGTCTTCCCATTCGGCAGTCAGTCAGACGGAGCTGGGATGGCAGTGCTTAAAATTCACGCAAGAATCAGAATCTATTCTCCCAAGGAAAACAATGAGAATCACAACTAATTCTCGTAAAATGTTCATTTGATTCTTGTCATAACTTCTGAAAGTATCCTTAACACTTTCGCTACCGAAAGCGACTACAGTCACCTATTTTATGATGATTATCTATACGATCTGGTATGTGCAGATCAAACCTACCATCTGATTAATTGTTGGATAGGGTTAAGAGAGAGCCCTTTCCACCAATTAATCAGATGACAGAGTTTCAAGTATGTCATAAAGTTTATTAAACTTCCTCGCATACAGGCGCACATAGAGGCCCTCCATATATGGCTAAGGGGGTGTGGCAGTAAAATTGTTAAAGCACTGGAGTATTCTTCTTATTTTTGCTCCCTCATAAACAGGTAACACTTTGACGTATTAGTGGTGTCTAATGAAGTCTTGCTGCCAATACAGGCAACCAATGCCAAAGTACAGTAACTTCGATCAGCAAGACCACCAAAGCCTGTACGCTGGAACAAGTGTTGTACGTGAACATGTAAGACAAGAAACTCGCCAAAATTGGAACATGATCTCAAGAATTGAACTCGAGTAAACATGAGTTGTTTTTTTTTTTTACTTGTGGAATATGTATTGGTTATACTCATACCTTGTCACAAGGCTATAACTGTACTCTCAAGTTCTAAATTAAGAACTGAAAAACGTCCATGAGAATCAAAACCTATTCTCGCGAAACTGGCCAAATTTTAAGAACTGGGTTGTCATCAACCATTATCAGTTGTTAGTTCACAAAACACATGGAAATTCGGGAGTGACCTATACGCCGGGTATACATATATACTGAGGTAACAGGCACTTTAATTAGAGAAGTTTCAACCCTGACGTCTTGGTGGGGATGAGGCGAATTTCGGTGGTTAGAAGGAAGAATTCATTGCAATCTTCTGGAGTAGTATAGCACCTGTGAATCGATCCTTGTTATCCAGAGCTTGCCGGAGTAGCTGTTGCTTGTGCACAACATCGGCTCTATCTAGCTAGATCGGGTAAGCGGTATACGTACTGCATATATAGTATAGTAAAGCACACGGTGGGCGTATAGTATGGGTGTGTTATATAGTCCAGGCACATTAGACATAAAAATGAGAAAGTAAGGAAAAAAATCGGAGAAAGCTGATTTTTTTATATGTTTCCGGGACACACATTGCGGATAAAGTGTGAAAAGTCCCCGCGAATCCGAGTTGAGCTTTTTTAGTTATAGCGTTTTTTTGATGAAAAAATTTTTTTTTTTAAAAATTCGACCCAGCTCCATATTTCTCATTCTTATTCGCCTTAGTAGGGTAGGAATCATAAATATCGTGCTGCATTATATTGAGAATACATATCCCCAACAGAAAATGCCAACTTTGTACCAGTCCTCACACTCAATGGTGAAATATTCACGAAAATGTACAAAATTACGAAAAAAAATTTATTGTTTTCATACACACAACGGTACACAACGTCCATTAAATCAAATCTACGACTACTTTGGGAGTTAAATTATATATATCAAAAATTGCAGAAAAGCAGTGGCTTTATAATGATATATAACAATAGTCATTTATTCCATAATGAACTGGTGAAACGTGTGAAATATTAACCATACCCCCTAAACTCAAATTCAAACGGCATCGACTTTTCTCATTCAAATACCGTATTATACTTTTGTCCAGTGACGTTTGACCAACCACTTTATATCAAAGCAGTGGAGATTGTGTCTTCGTCAGATAAGTTGACAAAAGTTTTCGTTAGACTCGGCGGCTTCCATATGATTATGTCATATTTAGGGGCAATTGGTTCGATCATGGCTGGTAGCGGCTTGGATGAACTTTGGGGGACTGTTTATGCTGGTGGGTCAATCCATCATTTGATCAGTGGTCATGCATATTCAAGAGCAGTTCGTGCCCATTTGCTAACACAAATTGCCATTACAAAACTTGTGTTTGAAGAAAGCCGAACACTAGATAACATAGACTGCACAGAAGGCAATGAAATATTCTGTGGACTTGCCAGAGGTGACTGTACAACAGCTGACGCTGTCAATCAAGAAAGTGTCAACCATCTACTGTCAAAATTACACGAACTGCTCCAGAATACGTCCGTAGGACGCACAGGAAAGCTTTGGGTACAATACTACGAGCAAATAGGTCTTCTCCAGTTGTTCTTGAGAGCAGAGCGCACAGGCGACTGGGAACTCCACACATATTGTGTTCGCAATAGGATTCCAGTATTTCACGCAGGTGGTCATTTTGCATACGCAAAAAGTTCTCATCTCTATTTGCAGCAGATGAATGAGCGAACAGAAATAATGCAACAGGATGATTTGAAGTTGTTCACTGAGAAAGGTTGCTTTACCATAAGGCGCTCAGATAAATTCTGGGACGGGATATATTCTGATCAGACCATAGAGCAGTGTTTAATGAGAATGTTCAAGCTCCCTGGTGGTCTCACACATGGCAGGGGAATAACCGATAGCACTGTTGCGAAATGGGTACATGGACTACCTCTTTGCCTTCCGATATGTAATGCTCTCGAAAATTTTGTTCATGTTCACACTAGTCATGGCGAACAACATCGGGATCTCCGTCAAAGTTCACAATTGACTGATGCCAATGATATCACCAAATTATTGAACTGGCTCAGAGTGCATTCCCCCTTCCAGAATAGAGATCCACTACAATTAGTCTCTATAGCGACCGGGCTTGTGGCCGACGAAACTGCGAACTGTGACCAAGTTCGCAAAATTGGTGAATGTTGCGTATCGAATGTTGTAAGCAAAACGTTCAACAGCATCAAACTACGACGTGTTGACACTGTGAAGTCTTTCGCATCGATGGCAAATAGCATCAAAGTCCGTGGAAGTAAGGTAGTGATTGACCCCACAATTCTGTTCAACCGCATCACATGTGTTATTCATTCACAAGCAGAGATGGAAGAGTATCTCAAATATGAACTCGCCCCGAAACCACCAGCATTGTTTGATTCTGCTGGAATGAGGAAGACACAGAAAAGCACGCTCGGTAAGATCCTCAAAACATACGGTTCCGAGCAAACTAAAATCCCAGAACATTCTCTGTTTGTTGTAGATGGTGGATTTTTATTGAGGGCAGATGTATGGCCTAAACAGTCGTCATATAAGGACATATGTACATCATATTCCAATTATCTAGTGAGACATTTTGGGGCGAACGTCGTGGTTGTTTTTGATGGTTATGCTTGTACAATGTCGACAAAGGGCATGGAACAAGCCCGTAGATCTAAAGACAGGTATTCCATTGATATCAATATCTCACCCGAGTTACCAGCCACCACACCCCAATCCGATTTCCTTGCAAATGCTAAGAACAAAACCCAACTGATCGATCTTCTAATGCAGGAGCTATCTGCTATCAATATTCAGTCCAAGCAGGCCGAGGCTGATGCTGATGTACTGATAGCCGAAACTGCACTTGACATCGCTCAAGATGACAACAATGTTGTCGTTGTGGGAACAGACACAGACTTGTTAGTCATTCTTACCTCTCGAGTTCAACCGGGATGTAATATTCACATGATGTATTCCATTACCCCAAACTTACTAGTTTCAGTTAGTGAAATAGCAACCAAAATGGGTGACCATAGAAGCAACCTCCTTGTAGCACATTCTATAAGTGGCTGTGACACTACTTCTGCACTCTTTCGAGTTGGTAAGAAGAAAGTATTCAGTACAATTGTCTCCGATGTTACTAGCGACTCACAACAGTATGTCAACACAATTTTGGCGGATGACAGTACACCAAGTGCAGTAGCCGCTGCCGGGGAACAACTTCTCCTGATCTTATACGGGAGTAAAACTGTTTCCTCTCTCGACCAATATAGATATGTCACTTACAAGCGTTATGTAGCAAAATCTAAACTGAATAAACCCATCGACCTAGCCTCACTCCCACCAAGCAGCGATGCTGCACAACAACATGTCTACAAATGTTATCTCCAGGTCCAACAATGGCTGGGCACTTCGCTTCCTCCGACGGATTGGGGGTGGTCGCTAGACAATGGACTTCTTGTACCGACTGCAGCCACAAAGCCATGTGCCCCCGATAACCTACTGAATCTGATCAGTTGTGGTTGCAAGAGTGCTTGTACAAAAAGGTGTGGGTGTAAGAAGGCAGGACTCTCTTGCTCAGGTTTGTGTAATTGCAGTTCGGATTCTTGTAACAACCACAGAAACACTGTCCTGTCGGAAATTTCTGAGTTCGATGAATAATATGTATATAGGTCATGTCATTTCTGTATATAGCGTTGATAATAGTCAATGTAACTTAATCCATGTTGATTGATTTGTACATTCTGTAAATATTATTTATTGATTTTTGTACATTCTGTAAATATTATTTATTGATCTAATGCTGCTAGACACAGACGTGTCTGTTCGGTCCCAAGCCCGAAAATAGTTGAGTTCTCATGCTGACGAATTTTATGCCAAAAGGGGAACTCGGCCAGAAGCAGAGGGGGTCTTCCATAATGTCTATTTTGTAAGCAATGATAAAAGTCTTCAAATGGTGGTGGATTTTTTATCGTCTGTCCAACTAACATCCCGTTCTGTACTACGACCCTTTGGGCAAATCCGTTAGGAAAATCGTCATTTTTTGCGTAAATCCGATACTTTTTTGTGAATTTTCAATAATTTTTCGCAGAAATTGTCACAGAATGCACATTTTCCTCTAGGTAAATGTATATTAGACATTATGTAGCTCGAAATACGCGTAAACAAAAAATACAGTTGGATCAATTCGAGGTTACAAAGTTCGTGCGATTTTTTTTGATTTTTTTCAAACGCGTTTTCGAAAAAAGGCTGTAGAAAAAAAAGCTCAACTGGGATTTTAGGGGACTTTTGTCTAATCGTTCAGTGACATGTACTCGACATTCCCTGAAAAAATCAGCTTTCTCCGATTTTTTTCCCTAGTGAAACCTAATGTTCTTGGGCTATATAGACGACTGATCGGTAAGGTGAGTTTACCCAGTGAAACAGTTGACGTTGCTGTTGATTTCGTGACGTCATTGTGTGAACGCGACGTCATATAGACGTTGCCCGTTATGGATGCCCATTGTACAATCCGACATTACGTTATTAGGGTCAGGGTCATGAGTCTATTGTTAGCATTTAGTACTACTAATCCACCGAATTGGGGGAGGGGGTGCTTGGTGGTTTAGTGCGGTAGTATAGGACAGACTATTTGTACCCTCGTCTGTCTATTATCCCTTTGGTTTTACTAACCCACCTAGGGAGTTATACTGTCCTACGGTTACCATGGGTAGTTGGTAATGCTAGGTCATGTAGTGTTGTGGGATATGCTTGGTTGTCTGATACGGTAGTTTAAAATGGACTGACATGTACCCAGTTGGTCTACTATTAGCATTTTGTACTACTATCCACCCAAAGCGTTATGCTGCCCAACTGTTCGTATGGGTAGTACGTAATGTTAAGTCATGCAGTATAGTCTGGGGCGGTAGTATAGGGTGTACAATATTTACCGCTGTTGGTCTACTCTTAGCCCTTAGTACCACTAAACCACCCCATGCTTTCTATTATCTTAAGTGCAGTTGCACGAGAGTGCTCGGTCAGGTGGTTGGTGGTTATGCCGTGTATGATTGGTTTCTAGTATCATAGTGGCGTATGAGTGCTCTTATGGACTTTCTGTGACTTGGTCGAGGGTAGAGGTCGAGCTTGAGGTAGCTAAGTCAATAGTTATCGTTGAAGGTTCTAGCACAGGGCAGAGAGTGGCAGTGATAAAAGTATATAATATTGGGTGAATGAAAGTAGAAGCCGATCCTAGAATAGATTGCGGTGAATATGAACACGTCGGTATAGTAGTGGCTTTCGAGTTATGAAGTCCATGAGGTGGTCTAGAAGCTAGCGTCCGGACAGTAAGTAAAGGGTCATAACTATCTCCCAAAAGGTATTCTTCGAAAGGCATCTTCCAACAGTGCATCACCATGTTGTAGGTATCCTCAAATACCCACATGAAATTATGAGGGATGATAGATTATACCTCATTGAGGGATTTTGTCATGACTCCATACGACGAAAAATGGATTTTATAACCACAGCTGCATCATGAAAGGGATTCATGTCAGTGAGATGTCGTAAGTTGGGAATCCGTCGAACGCGGCTGTTAACCCTTTACCCAACACGAAAAGAGGACGACACTTGCTCGTTCCAACGAGGGGTCATGACTTATGTTTTTGAGACAACAATGAAAAAAATAATGAAAAAGAATGAAAATTAATTGGCGATTTTTGAGAATAGCGCTGGCCGGTTTTGGTCTCTATGCTGGGTAAAGGGTTAAATACCCAAATGAGGATATGAAGGATGACGGGTGCAGCGTGCTGGGTTTCATGGACCGTGGCCGTCCAATACCTTCATGGGGATATGGGAGATAATAGATGACATCTCAATGAGGTCAATGTTTGGGCTACAGTGTGGAATGTTAACTATCCCTTGTAACCCTACTGCTGCTAATATACAGCTACCAAGCAGCATTATTTTAGCAAGCAAGCTGACATATAGTTGCTAGTTAGTGAGCTAATAAGAGAAAAATGTTGTTATAAAAATTGATCCCCATCCACAAAAATCATGGATTTCTGTCTATACTAAAAATTCAAACGTCTTCTCATTAAACAGCGCTTCGGTTATTAGAGCTACAATGGATTTGGAAGTACATGTCGTTCCTTGGGTGCAACAATGTTCCATGTTTTAGCACTGCGGGTGGCGCCTTGTTGCATCGGTAACAATCTTCAAATATTGGGAGGGAGGCATGTTTGCCCGATTGTGACATGAATTTGCCCGCACAATTATTATGTACACAAAATTTTGCGTCTTGGCAAGCTGTCCAGAGACAGAGGAGCCCCCCCCCCCCCCCCCCCACACACCTATAAAATTTACGCACCCTCGCTAAAACATTGGTCCAATGCAACTTTCACACAACAAAGCTCCAAAAGGGTCTCCAATATAGGGGCTATACATGTTACAAATGTCTCAAATTCGTTCTTAGAGCGTGAAATGTTTGCAACCTTTTCTCGGGGGTGGTGGGGGTCTAGTCATAACTAGGACCCTTCGAGAGGAAGAGGTTACGACCAGAGGGTCCTAGTTAGGACTAGGGGCGGCCCCGAAACCCCACACAACGGCCTTTCAAGTATAATCATTCGCCCCCCCCCCCAAATGGCCAGGACACCCCCTATAAAAGAATCCTGGCTACGCGCCGGGGCATGGGGATGGGGATAGGGATGCTCAGGCGTAATCACCCGAGAAGCGCGACAAATCAGCGGCCCGTCGAAGAGTTAATATTTTTATTACTGGTCTCGAAGATCAGCAAAATTGAAGAAAAAATGGTGTGGGAGACTGTCCCGACATTAGCATGGCAAATATCTATGGCAATCCGACTCATTACCAAACTAGTAACCACCTGGGACAGTTTTTCTGACTTTGTGTATGTATTTGAACATACCTGTTATTGGGCAACAGTACTTTGACCAACTAGTGCCCGAAGACACAAAAACTTGGGGGCGAGGGTGTGACATTCCCTACATCCCCATAGGATTTAAGCTCCTGCTAAAAGTATATCAAAATTTCAACTTGCAGTCTATTTTGTGGTTGCAGCAGTGTATATGCTGATTCGGCTTTCATAATTTTCTACAAATATTTTAATTACTGACTGACATGAAAGTGCACCGAGTGAATTGTGATCTCATCTCCAATAAATGCATCAACTGATGACAGAGTGAATGAAAAGTATTCAATTTGTCTGCAACACGGATAGGACACATTGCGTTCCATCTGGTAAACTTGATTTAACGATTTACTCCCATATTGAGATGTTTATTTGTTTATTAGAGTTTAACAACATTTTTGACAGCCAGGGTCACCTCGTGTCGGGCATCTTTACGGGTGGGGCTAAGCCGAACAGCGGTGAGCACCTGTCAGACTCCTCAGCGTTCTAACGCCACACAAGCAGGGTTAGCATTGCTTGAAGACAAGTGCACCATCGATGTGCAGTACGCCAACGTATACAGCGCCATCGTGCCACCAGGTGGGCTATCGGGATTAAGTACCTCGCTCAAGGACACGGCGCATTTACCCCTGGCGGAGATCTCACCGTGGACCTTCTGTTTGAAGTCCAAAGCCGTAACCACTGCGCCACCGCGCTCCCCCATATTGAGATAAAATCATTTTTAAAAACAAAACAGGGCTATCAAATGTTCCAGAATTTATACAACTCCCAAATGGTCTGATTGACGCCTTTCTGCTATGAAACGTGCACGTGGAATGAAGTGGCATCTTACTATCACCTGCGAGAGAGGAAATCTAGGTGGAAGAGCTATCTCTCTGTTGTTTTAGTAACAGAATGTGCGTGTTCCATAACGTAAATACTTAATGGAGGGTCGATTCATACGTGCTATACCATGTAATTTATTTATTTATTTATTTATTTATTTATTTATTTATTTATTTATTTATTTATTAGGGTTTAACGACACTTTAACAGCCAAGGTCATATCGTGTTGGTGACAGTTTTACGGATGGAGGAAGCCGGAGTACCCGGAGAGAACCACCAAGCAACGACGAGCAGCTGCCAGCTCCCCAACATCGTAACTCCGCGCACTGCAGCACAGGCAAGGTTAGATTGGTTGAAGACATGCGCACCATCGACGTGCAGTAGGTCCTAGTACATGGCGTCATCGTGCCCCCATGTGGACAATCGGGGTGAAGTGCCTTGCCCAAGGACACAACGCGGGAGTCCGAATCGGTAGCTCAGACGGTCACCCATCCTAGGACTAACCGGGCTCGACGTTGCTTAACTTCAGTATACCATGTAATAGATCGTACCTTGAGTGCAACAAGGCATCATCTGCAATGCTTTAGCATTGCAGATGGAGCCTTGTCGCAATGAAGGGGCGAGATATTCTTGTATTACACAGATAAATATAGTTATTTGATTGATTCAATAACGATTTGAATTTTAAGAGTACGTTTGCAAATATGGGCTTTTGTGGCGCCGGCATTAATGTTTTGTCTAACGCCTCTGAATAAATGTTCGGCTGTGCACAATTGTTGGGAATGAAGCGACATCAGTCGCCAATATCAAACATTGATGTTGTCCTTTTAATCGTCTATCTGTTCTGTTTTTTATAGTGATGTGTGTGTTGTTTTTTATGTGGTTTGCCATGTACTCTTGTTTTGGGAACAAATAGCAGTAAATAAATAAAAATAAAACAGTAGGCTAGGATTCCTTGGTTAACTCTTGTCACGACTCATTTTGGGTGACAAAAGGACAAAGCTTACAGTTGCTGGGTCAACAAGGTAAGGACTCAGATATGCCCCGTCTACACTATAATGTTTGGGCTATTCCTGCTTAAGTATTAGTATTTTTTTACAGTCCCCCACGTCCAACCACTGGCCATTCTTAGATTAGAATGTTACAGTATCTTCACTGAAAACCTTCTATAAATATATAGTTGGAGATTGTAATAATGTAATGTTGAAGCAAGCACAAAACACAGCTTCCACAGCTGTTGGCTTTTTTTTATTGGGCTTTAACCCTTTATCCAACGCTATCAAAATTTATTATTTTAAATATCATTTTTTAAAATTTTTCAAAACATTTCAACAAAATCATATCATGTGACCCCTCGTTCCAACGAGGGGTCACATGATATGGTTTTGTTGAAATATTTTGAAAAATAATATTTTTTTTCAACTGCTGAATTTGCATATTACGCGGGCGGATGCGGCCGATTCGTTGGGTAAAGGGTTAACGACACTTTCGACAGCCAGAGTCACCTCGTGTGGGACAATTTAACGAGCGGAAGCCGGAGTACCCGGAGAGAACCACCAAGCAACGACGGGCAATTGACAAACGCCCCAACAGCGGCACCGTGCCCTCTCGTGGGATTAAGTGCCTTGCCCAAGGACAGATTTTTCTATAAAAAACTTCCAATAAAACCATATTATGTGCCTCCTCGTTGGAACGAGATCGTTCCAGTGAGGCCACATGATATAGTTTTGTTGAATTTTTTTGAAAAATTTGGAAAAAAATATTTAAAATAAATTTTTATATCGTCTGCGTTGGGTAAAGGGTTAAGATAGCATATTTAACTAGATTTAGTTGATAAACTTATATTTTTAGACGACTGATGAAAAGTGAAATGGCAGGTGAAACTGATCGTGACACATCCACTGACAGAATGCATCCCGCCGTTTTGTTCTTGCGTGAAATACAACGCAGGTGTCTCTGGAGGTTCAACACATTACCTGATAACATGTGCCCCCTGAGAGATCGGCGGTTGCACTGATTTACACTCTACAGCCGCATATGTCCATCAAAGTTTATTACAAACCCAATTAAGCAGCTTCAACGTTTTGCATCTGTTTGTAGATAAACGCTATTTCTGAGAGTCAGTTTTTGAACCTTTGGTCAACATAACTGAGCGATCTCAATGTTCAAGGAGATACGGGCAACGGGGAACAATACTGTAAAAAAACGGTGCAATTGTATTTTCCAGAATTGTATTTTTCACCTGTGAATATTAATCACCGAAAACAATCAGTGTTTTTGAAAATGTTGATGATTTATTCAAACCATTTACAGCGACTGTAAACGAGCTCGTTCCAAAGAGGGGTCACATGATATGGTTTTGTTGAAATTTTTTGAAAAATTTTTAAAAATGTTTGTTCAAATAATAAATTTAGATACCGTCTGCGTTGGGTAAAACGTTAACCAATTCTAACCCTGCATGCGCGGAGTTAGTACGATGGGGAGCGGATGTGGCCGATTCGTTGGGTAAAGGGTTAAAGACAAGTGCACCATCGACGTGCAGTACGCCTTAGCACACAGCGCAACCGTTCCCTCACATGGGCAATTGGATGAAGTGCCTTGCCCAGGGACACAGCGCAATTACCCCTGGCGGGGATCGAACAGAGGACTTTTCAGTTTGAAGTTCAATCGATCGATAAGAATCTTTACATTTCGTTTAACCCTTTACCCAGCGTAACAACCAAAACCGGTTAACGCTATTCATGAAAATCGTCAATTAATTTTCATTATTTTTCAATTTTTTGTCTCAAAAACAGAGGTTATGACCCATCTTTGGAACGAACTCGTCGAGCTCGTTCCATTGAGGGGTCATAACCTTTGTTTTTTGAGACAAAAAATGAAAAAAATTAGTTATTAAAGAATTTTCTTTGCAAGTGTCGTCTGCTTTTTATGGTAGGTAAAAAGTTAAATGGATACAACTTTTCAATCAGGCGCTCATAAAATTAGGGCACGAAAAGGGCCGAGTGAGTGAGTGGGCGAATGAGGAGTTGGCTTCAGTTGAGTCTGGTGCGTCTTTGAAGTTAGTTCAAACTTGGACACAAAGGCCGTTATATATTGTTTTTCGTTCTGTTTGCCGACAGAACAAAAAGAAAAATAGACAAAAGGAAATATCTATAACGGCCTTTCGATTCAAGTTTGGTCTATCCTGAGGTTGGTTGATTTTTTTCTCTAATAAATTTTAAACACAGACATGTTGAAGCATGAACACTATTGCTGCCTGGGAACGCACCACCCGCCCCACATGTGACAGAAACTGTGAATGGATTTCTGAAATATTCCCAAGAAAGAACTAGGACGTAATGTTGAACGAATAATACATACGCCCACCCATTCTATACCACCATCGCCAACTATTTCAGCTGATCAGGTGACGTAATAACAGGAAGGAAAGCAAACGTGATTTCATCGTTCTGCGTCGATTTACACCAACAGCCGTATCAGTGTATTCGCCAAGTACCACGAGGAAATGACAAATAGAAACATGACCATTTGTCACATAAAGCCCACTTAATCTGCCTAAGTATGCCAAATACGGAATATGTAAAGAAATGAAGACAAATTCCCAGGAAAATTATTTTCTAGGCAAAGATGTTTGTAATGACTTTTTTATACACTGGATGCAATGAGATGAATAAATAACGCAGTTTCTTCGGTGTGTGGAATTTCGAAAGTGTCCTGCTTCTTATTTCAACCTTGCTGTCGAAGATAGCAAGTACTTCTAAGTCCCATGCTAACCCTTTGCAAACTGGTGTCGATATATCAAAATCAAAATTTCAACGCAACTAGGAGTTTAAACCTTTTACCTAACATGAAAAGCAGACGACACTTGCAAAAAAATTCTTGAATAACTAATTTTTTTCATTTTTTGTCTCAAAAACATAGGTTATGAACCCTCGTTGGAACGAGCTCGTTCCAACGAGGGCTTATAACCTATGTTTTTCAGACAAAAAAAATGAAAAAATAATGAAAATTAATTGGCGATTTTTGAGAATAGCGCTGGCCGGTTTTGGTCGTTACGTTGGGTAAAGGGTTAACCATTTCAATCTTGTTTGACAGAGCTCATTGAACTCTGTCAAACAATACTGAAATGGTTAGGCTAAAAAAGGGTTTTGATTATCAGGCAAGTCCTCATTGAAACTGACCCCCCCCCCCTTCACCCCCGCACTGGACGTTTTTATTGCCTTGCAGTGACTTCCAATATTTCTACAAAATCGGGCAACTCGAAACTTTTAAACTGAATTAAGAAGAGCATAACTGAAGATTCAAAACAGTTTTATTTTTAAAATTAAATGAGATTATTTGTATAATTAGGCACTTTCTATATATTCTGCGCGTGAAAAGACAGTGGAAAGCCTCTGAATCCATGCTCAATGCACGAAAGAAAAAATAATAAAACCCTACCTCAACCCCCAACTGATTTAAAAAGAAGTGCCTGAGAATCAATTAATTTATTTGATGTGGCCTTCAATTTCTAGTTGTGTTTTCACGAAAATTTAATACTTAAAGTTTCAATACATTACATCAGTGTGTTAAGAGTTAACTCCTTGCACATTTAACCACCACCTCTACCGCTATAACCACCACCTATATCCCTATAACCACCACCTCTACCCCAATAACCACCACCACTATCCCTATAACTACCACCTCTACCCCTATAACCACCACCTCTATCCCTATAACCACCACCTCTACCCTATAACCACCACCTCTATCCCTATAACCACCACCTCTACCCCTATAACCACCTCTATCCCTATAACCACCACCTCTATCCCTATAAACTGAATGAATGGACTTTTTGATCAGTGCTTTCTTGAGTTAAATTTTCAGGAAGTTTCCATCAAATCTAACCATGGCTAGAGTTGATAAAAAACAATAGTTTGAAAATCCTCAGCGTGTTAAGAGTTAAAAGTAAAACACAATAACTGAATGTAATTTTGACTCATGGGGTTGTTACGTCAAAAATTATAATCAGTTTAATATCCAGAGATGCTTAATTATTTATTTATTTATTAGGGTTTAACGACAAATTAACAGCCAGGGTCATATCGTGTCGGTGACATTTTTAAAGGCGGAGGAAGCCGGAGTACCAGTAGAATACCACCGAGCAACGACGAGCAGCTGCCAGCTCCCCAACATCTAACTCCGCACTGCAGCACAGGCAGGGTTAGATTGGTTGAAGACATGCGCACCATCGACGTGCAGTACGCCTTAGTACACGGCGTCATCGTGCCCCCATGTGGACAATCGCGGTTAAGTGCCCTGCTCAAGGACACAACGCGGGAGTCCGAATCGATCGCTCAGACGGTCACCCATCCAAGGACAAACCGGGCTCGACGTTGCTTAACTTCGGTGATCTGACGAGAGACGGTTACCGCAACGCCACCGCGACCCCATCCAGAGATGCTAGTTTTCGTGCTTTTTAGTATCCCGATAATGATATCCATGTATAAAACTTGTCTCCGGAAAGCATAATTCAGTTATTTATTCATTAGTGTTTATGGTCACTTTCAGCATGTGTGGCTATATCATGGCCGCAACACAAGTATAAAGTAAAGTTTATCCAATTGTTTATATCTATGCTGCCCACTTTAGAGCACGTCCCCCCCCCCCCCCCTCCACAGTTAGTGGTGACCGGAACTCATTTTTCCAGTAAAATATAACTTGTTTTCAGTGGTAAACAAGCATTGCTCCACTTCTCTGATCACAACAGCAATATTTAAAGCATTAAAAATGCCAACTGCAACGAAAGAATTGCATTTGGCTCCTTTATGCTATCATATTTATTTATTTATTGGGGTTTAACGTCACTTTCGACAGCCAGGGTCAGCTCGTATCGGACAGTTTTACGGGTGGGGGAAGCCGGAGCATCCGGACTCGCCGGAGAAAATCACCAAGCAACTGCGAGCAACTGTCAGGCTCCCCAACATACTGACTCCACACAAACAGGTTAGCACTGTTTGAAGACAAGTGCACCATCGACGTGCAGTACGCCTTGGTACACAACGCCTCCGTGCCCCCGCGTGGGCAATGGGGTGTATGCTATCAAGGGACAAATACAAAATGCATCTTTTAAGAAGTAACAACGCCTGTAACTTAATTCTTTACCTTACGAATCGGCCGCATCCACCACATAATTTACAAACTGCAGTTGAGAAAAATATTATATTTCAAAACATGTCAACAAAACCATATCATGTGACCCCCTCACTGGAACGAGCTTGTCCCAAACGAGGTGGGGAAGCACATGATATGTTGAGGGATTTTTGGAAAAAACTTACAAAATCGTTTTTAAAATATTAAATTTTGATACACAGTGTGTTGCTGAAGGATTAACATTTTCGCTGCCGAAAGCGTCTATTGTCACCTATTTCATGATGATTCTCTGTATGTCCTGGTATGCGCAGATCAAACCTACCATCTGATTAATTGTTGAAAAGGGCTCAGAGAGCCTTTTCCAACAATTAATCAGGTGCCAGAGCTTCAAGTATGTCATCAATTTTATTAAATTTCCTCGCATACAGGCGTACACAGAGGACCTCCATATATGGCTAAAGTGGGCGTGGCATTTAAAGGGTTAAAAAAGAGTTGTCCTTTAGAATTTTTTTTTAATATTACATGTACACTTTTTTCATGTTCAATGTAAATATGGTTCACATAATACATATCGGTGATCTGCCACAATCAATGTGTTTTTCCTGCTGTAAATTCGATATGAAAGTTTTATTATGCAACAGTGAAGGATCAACAGAAAGCTAAAGTTTATAATAAAGTCATAGTTTAGTTTGCTTGAGCATGGTC
Source organism: Pictodentalium vernedei (assembly GCA_031216915.1). NCBI lineage: Eukaryota > Metazoa > Mollusca > Scaphopoda > Dentaliida > Dentaliidae > Pictodentalium > Pictodentalium vernedei. Next base: position 159,310,733 of record CM062293.1, read on the forward strand.
AATATTTTATTCTGTTTATTGGTGTTTAAAGTCACATATTTCTGAACATTGGCTAATCGTGACCGCAACATGGATATCAATTCAACTCCAGCCAATCGTTTATGCCAATGATGCCCATTTTAGAGTACTTCGACCCCAGATATTGCTTACCAGGTTCTATTTTACCACTACATGAGAGCTTGTTCAACACAGTAATCAAGCACTGCTTCACTTCCCGGGGTTATGCTTGGACAATAGTAGAATTTTTAGGTTTTAACTAATGTGTGACAAAGAATTCTGGTGATCTTGTCAACAGGCCTGCCCTTCTGAAAATCATTGGAAAGCGACTAACGATCAGGTTCAGGAGGGCGACTGTCCCATAGTATAACAGTCATTTCACTATAGAATGTGAAACCTTTACCATGCGCTTTCCTTTAATAATAATAATAATGCAATGCAATGTTTAAATTCTTGAATCTACCACAGTGCTCTCTGACTTACATTATTACCCCGTATCATAGGCGTACACACCCTTTGTTCATTCTATGACATTCTCAGCTCAACTCAACAGAGCATACTGCTGGTGCTCCACAGACGAGCACACAAGGCAAGCGCCTCAACAGGTCCCTATTTTACACCTAGGTACCATTTGGTGTTGTTAACCACTGAAGATCTTTATCCCACTTTGACAAACTATGAGGACTTAGAACGGGTACTTTAACATACAATCACGAAGAAATCATGTGGGCAATAGACAAATTACTTTGGCAGTCATTTCTAGTCAAGTATTGGCTTCTTTTAGGGGCAGCCAAGACTTGGTTAGAAACTACTCGTAAACCGCTAGACTCACATGGTGCGGCGTAAAACTAGAACCTCTGGTAAATTACCCAAGCCCAAAGGGTTAACCCTTTACCTAACATGAAAAGCAGACGACACTTGCAAACAAAATTCTTAAATAACTATTTTTTTTCATTTTTTGTTTAAAAAAAATATGTTATGACCCATGATTGGAACGAGCTCAAAGAGCTCGTTCCAAAGAGGGGTCATATCCTACATTTTGGAGACAAAAATGAAAAAATAATGAAAATTAATTGGCGATTTTTGTGAATAGCGCTGGCCGGTTTTGACCGTTACGTTGGTTAAAGGGTTAAAAGACACTTTTATGTTTCCATTGGTCTTTTATAACGTGAACAGGGATTGTAGAATCTCTTAATTCATCAAGATTGCCCTAGTGGGCATTTGCCGCTTTCATTTTCAAATCATGTAGACTGTACAAGAGGAGATGCCGATCCTTCGCCTTAAAACGACCAGGCTGTCTCGTGTGTCATTTTATGCAGTGGTCTCAGTGTGGTCAATATTTGTGTTTGTTTTACAGCAAAGCTCAAATATGAGGTATCACACTGCGCCAAAACTGCAAACTTGGTATAAAAATGTTAACTTCAACAAAGCCGAGAAATTGACTTTATTGAAGATCAGAAATTATCAAAACTTAAGGCCAAGCAGTTGTGTCTAGTCGAGTGTCGCCTGCCTGGACACTTGACTAGAAACAGCTGCGCCAAAACTACAAACTTGGTAGAAAAATGTTAACTTCAACAAAGACGGGAAATTTACTTTATTGAAGATCAAAAATTATCAAGACTTGAGAACAAGCAGGTGTGTCCAGTCGAGTGCCGCCTGTCAGCCCAGGCAGGCGACACTTCGTCACACCTGACTAGAAACAGCTGCGCCAAAACTACAAACTTGGTAGAAAAATGTTAACTTCAACAAACCCGAGAAATTGACTTGACGGAAGATCAGAAATTATCACGACTTAAGACCAAGCAGTTGTGTCTAGTCGAGTGTCGCCTGCCAACCCTGATAGGCGACACTTGACTAGAAACAGCTGCTCATGTTATATGACTTCGCCTGCACACAATTTCCCCCAAACCCCCCGCGGGGAGCACCTGCAGTACAACATCGGGAGTGGGTAGACTCAAACTCAGGTTTCTATGTGTTGTCAACTTAAAGGATCGCGCAAAACGCTCGCATCGCGTCCAATCTGTAACAGGCATTGGATCTAAACACATTTGTCGCAATCAAAAATAATTAAGCAGTTCCATTAGACAGCAATAGTAAATCTGTAGAATCAATGAACTGATCATGAGAGAGCGTGCTGGGGTAACCGTACGCTATTCAGTAAACTCACGTGAAGATAATATTGACCATTGTTGTTGAAATGACACCTAAATAAACAAGTGACATTAGCTTGGGGCTATTAGTTACATTGGGCTATCCACCACTGTCATACAGGTGTTCCTTTGTTTATCACAGTGTCACCAATACCACGTGTATGGGTAGTACCGATCCACAAGCACTTTCTCACACCTGAATTTCAGAAGGAAAATGAAAAATATTTATTATTATTTATTGGAGTTTCAGGTCAGTTCCAGCACCTGTTGCTAAATCCTGACCGCAGCACAAACATGAAGTCAAGTTTAGTCAATCTTAAAACCTATTTCAGGTTCGCCAAATTAGGTTTCACAAAAATTCGCCTCTTCGATGCCTGGGTAAGAAGTTGGGTTCTGCGAATATTCGAGATAAGATTCGACATCGATACCATACGTCTGCTTCGAAATCGACCCCGAATCAGGCTCAAGATTCGATTTTTTTCGAATCTCTCGTACTAACTTGAATTTGATACATTTCCAACAGAAATTGGATAAAATTGACGTTAGACAATTCATTCATGTAGGCTTAATTCATATTTAATTGAGTAACTGACAAAGGTTAATTGTTAGGTAAGTAGTGAATTTGTCTGGAACATTATCCATAGTTTTAGTTTTTGAAGGCTTAACTTGTTACTATTCACGTTCTTCAGAACGTGAATAGTAACAAGTTAAGCCTTCTAAAAGTATGGATAATAGGCCTATAGGTGTTTCAGCGACAGTGCTACAGAGAATATTTATTTATTGGTGTTTAAGGTGTCAGTCAGTCTTGTTATGGTCATCACAGTGTACCGTAACTTTCGTTTGGTGCAAGATGAAATAAATTGACTATTAAGATTCGATTCGAGATTCGATTCGATATCGATAGCTCAGACACGATTCGATTCGAAAAAATGTTTGATTCGCCAATTGCTAGTGAGAAGACACATTAACCCTTTACCCAACGAATCGTCCTATCCGCCGCGTAATATGCAAATTCAGCATCTGAAAAAATATTATTTTTCGAAAAATTTCAACCAAACCATATCATATGACCCCTCTTTATATGGTTCTGTTGAAATTTTTTGAAAAAATTTAAAAAATGATATTTGAAATAATAAATTTTGATATCGTCTGCGTTGGGTAAAGGGTTAAACAACACAGGGTTCCTGCGGGCAAGGGCAGGTGATATTCAAGTCCATTTCGCTATACATTTCAGCATTTTTCAAGGCCCTACAATAGCCAACATTTTTATTTCATGAATATTCATGGCATTTCAAGGCTTCCTGGTACATTTTCCAGGATTTGGGGGCCTTGAATGACCCTTAAGAAAATTCAAGGCCGTTTCTTGAATCCAAGGCCCCGTGGGAACCCTACAACAGGCGGCATACACTATTGCATAACAGACGTTGAGAGAACCATAACCCTTTGAACCACAATAGTGTCGTTCAAGTCAGTTCAATGACAACAATTGGAAAAGTCCAAATTCATTACATTCAATATTTTGGAGTGTAGCCTTCGGGTTACCCCATACATTCACCGAGAAGTCATCCAATTTGGTGAAATTATGACTATCATCTTCCTGGATCGGAAAAGTGACCTTTAGGGGTTCGAAGGCTTTTTAAATGGCTGAAAACGTATCTTCTTGCCTGGACCCTCCAAGTAAAAGACGAGAGTGTTCAGCTCACTTTGGATTACGTGACCAACATCAACACCTCCACCACCATCCTCTTGGGGAGGGGTAGTAGTACCATTTGAGAGAGGGCCTTCCCGCACACTGGTTCTACCCAAAGGAGTCCCGTACTTCTAACATGGATGGAACTCAGACGAAGAAAAGAAAGAGTACATCAACCAAGCGTCGAGCGCAGATTCATGGGGAGGGGCTAAAGAAAAGGAAATAGGCAAGAAGGCGCGGAAGGAAGAGAAGACCTCTATCATCTTCCCACCTCCGACACATGAATGGCACTTGACTAGAAAGACGGTCCGACAAATTCCAGTCAAGTGTCATTTCAGGTTTCTAGTAGTAGATGCTCAAGAAAAAACATCGGGAGTAGATGCAAATGATTGAGCCCAAACGTTACTGGCATTTCCCCATACCTTATTCGTAGAGTTTGTTGACCCGTCACTGTAATGGGCTCGTTCTATGGAGATGTAATTAATTATTCTTTGGTTTAGAAGAAATTTTCAATTAAAAAATGGTATGGAGAACGTTGGGTAGCAAGACACCTGGAGTGTCCCGACTGAGATGCTCAAGTCCCGATTGAAAAAGTAGTCCATACCTTATTTGTTTATTTATGGTCACAAATTTGTGCACAATGGCTAATCGTAACTGCAATATGGATATAAAGTCAAGTCCATCCGTTCGTTTATACCCATGTTGCCCATTTTAGAGGACTTCCATCCCGGCCATTGGTTACAGTGTTCTATTTGACCAGTAAAACACAGGCTGTTTTCCACAGTAAACAAGCACTGCTTATGATGGATGGACAGACTGTCACAGACAGACAGATGCCTTTTGAGTTGGATAAAGGGTTAAACGCGGAGTCCACCCAACCACTTATATAACCATGGCATGCATTAGTCGAAGGCGGGCCTTGTTGATGTAGTTGGAATATTTGTTTGTCGGATTCCAGCCGGAAGACCTGTAAATGGGTTGTGTGCATGAGCCCATGAGTATATAGACTCGCCACTGGTCGAAAATCTGGTTATAGTCAGTGACTTCGACAGCCAGAGACACCTCGCGTCTGACAGTTTTAAGGGTGGAGGAAGCTGGATTAGCAGGAGAGAACCACCGAGCAACGACGAGCAACTGTCAGACTCTCTCAACGAAATAACTCAACTCCACAAATTCATTGAAGGCAAGTGGACCGTCGACGTGCAGTACGCTTTAGTACACAGTGCCACCGTGCCCAAACGTGGGCAATCTGGATTAAGTGACTTGCCCAAAAGACACAACGCAGTTACTTACCCCTGTTGGGGATCGAATCGCAGTGGACCTCTCGGTTTGAATTTCAATGCCGAAACCACCGAGCCACCGTGCTCCCAACAGTCAGTGGTATAAAAATGTCTTGTTTCGCTCAAAATTTCGTCACAACGCGTACGAAACGAGAGTAGGGGTGTTATAAGAAAACTTTGAATCGCGAAACGATGTTATCAACCAAGCTGAACGGGTGACAGAAGGAGTGGGAAGCGAGGATAGCACTGGCCCCGGGCTTTGACAGGACTGGTAATATATTTTGCCCACTGAATTGATATTTACTTATTTACTGGTGTTTAAGGTCACACATTTCTGCACAGTGACTAATCATGACCACGACCAGGCGAGCAACTGTCAGCTCCCCAACATACTAACTCCACACAAGCAGGGTTAGCATTGGTTGAAGACAGGTGCACCATCGACGTGCAGTACGCCTTAGAACACAACGCCACCGTGCCCCCACGTGGGCAATGGGGATGAAGTGTCTTGCCCAAGGACACAACGCGGTTGCCGCAGATGGGATTCGAACAGAGGACCTCTCGGCTTGCAGCCTGCACCTCTACCAACTAAGCCACCGCGACCCCACCGAACTGGTATACAAAAATAGGTCATTTAGAGGCGAAATTTGCAGGGTTCCTGTATTCAAGGCCGTCTACAATGGCCAATTTCAAGGATTTTCAAGGCCCTGTCTTGACCAGTCCTAACCAGGACCTCCGATCATTACTCCCTCCTCCCACTTCCCTATAAAAGGGAACTGGGAGGAGGGGGTAATTGACCGGAGAGTCCTAGTTAGAACTATGCCTTCACGAACTCTGGCCAAAAAGAAAATTCGTCAGCATTTTTATTTCGAGAATATTCCAGGCTTTTAGAGGCCTCCAGACACATTTTCCCGGATTTCAAGGCCTTGAATTACCCATAGTCAAATTCAAGCCCATTCCTTGAATTCATGGCCCCGCTGGAACACCGATTTGAGTGTTCCATGAAAAAGCTCAATGTTTTTTTGTTGGCGTTTATTTATTTATTTATTTATTTATTTATTTATTGGTTAAGGTCACAATGCTAATGACCACAACATGTATCAACTCAAGACCATGGGTGAGCGTTAATAAGCCAGGTTGCCCATTTTAGAGAGGGTTTGTACTTCCCAAGCATTGGTGATCGGGTCCTATTTTACTAGTGAAACAGAGCCTGCTTACCGCAGTGAACAGGCACTGCTTCACTTCCCGGGGTTCCCGCGGGGATTGTTGGCGTTTAAAGTCACAGTCAACATCTATGGCTATATCATGAACACATCTTAGGTTTGAAGTCAAGTTTAGACAATCGTTTATACCTATGCCGTGTTAACTTTAGAGGACTTCCACCCCCAGGCATTGGTTACCGGGTCCTATTATTTTATCAGTTTTTTTCTGTTTTACCGCAGGAAACAAGCATTGCTTCAATTCCCACAGGGTTCTCCGACAGAGGAATCAATTGTTTTTTATATAATTTATTTCACACTGAATGATACTCGGGGAAATGATTATTTTCGTGGTGAAAAATTCCCCGGACAATAAAAGTTGCCTGTATTTGTCATGTTCCAGGTTACCGCCTCTCATACTGTGTCCCTCTCTCGGTTCGAGACTCGAAACTGATGTCATTTCACAATGCGTTCATGACTGTCAATGGGCCCCGGAACAGAATTCATTCCACACAAGGCCCGAAATTCCTCTCACCGGCTCTGAGTGTGAGAGACCTGGACATTCAAGGATAAGGTTTGATAGGTGTAGCGGTTCTTCCATTCACGAAATGGCGAGTATATGTTTACGACACTGCAGTGGCACAATGAATTGTGCTTCAGTATTTTATGGCATTACCGATTGATTACTGTGGCTATATCCACTACTGCAAGCGTGTGTTCGTGTAAACGCAAGTTCTGAAAACTACTAAGCCCCCCCCCCCCCCCCCCCCCCCCCACTAGAATCCTATTCTATTCTAGACGTTCAACGGCCTTGAGATTGGCGGTCTGGAGCAAAGTGCGTATATTTTGCTTCTTATGTCGAAATAAAATTCATTCATTACGTATTTATTGGCATTCAGTGTCACTGTTAGCGTGTTTGGCTATATTTCTCATGATCGTAACACGAAGTTTCAAGTTTAACCCTTTACCTAACCTAAAAAACAGACACTTGCAAAAATAATTCTTGAATAACTAATTTTTTTCATTTTTTGTCTCAAAAACATAGGTTATGACCCCTCGTTGGAACGAGCTCGTTCCAACGAGGGGTCATAACCTATGTTTTTGAGACAAAAAATGAAAACAATAATGAAAATTAATTGGCGATTTTTGAGAATAGCGTGGCTGTTTTTTTCCGCTACGTTAGGTAAAGTGTTAACCATCATTTAAGAGGACTTTCACCTCAGACGTTGGTTACAGCGTGCTATATAATATTAATTACCAGCAGCAGATCAGAACTTTTATATCACACAATAAGTAAATAACCCCCTGTACTCAAAATGGCAAGTTTTCGGCAGCAAATATTTCCCATATTCAACCCTTACCTAAAAACGACACTTGCGAACAAAATTCCTGAATAACTAATTTTTTTCATTTTTGTCTCACAAACAAAGGTTATGACCACTCTTTGGAACGAGGTCGGTGACCTCGTTCCAACCAAGCTCGTTCAAAAGAGGGGTCATAACCTATGTTTTTGAGACAAAAAAAAATGAAAATTATTTGGCGATTTTTGTGAATAGCGCTGGCCGGTTTTGGCCGTTACATTGGGTAAAGGGTAACCAAATATAAACCCCCCCCCCCCCCCTGTTTGACAGAGCTCGGTGGGCTCTATCAAACAAAATATAATTGTTGGTTAAATTCAACAAGGGAAAATAGAGTGATAGAGAAAATTGTGTCACATTACCAGAATTTTTCGGGTTAATTATAAACTCTGGCTACTGAAAGTCTGTTCTGAAAAACCCAGCATGCGGGAATGTGGTCTCTCGTGTTTTCTTCTGTTTGATCCGGGGTTCCACGTGATGTTTTGATGACTCCAAAATTTTGCCAGTTGTTTATTATACTATTCTCCCCACTTTTTCAGGATCCCCACCACACAAGCATTATTGTGCGATTGGCCATCCAGCGTTAATAAATATATCCTCACAATTATTATACCAGCTTCAACTTGATTTTTTTGCCATCAAAACGTCACAAGAATATCAACACCATGGACTGGTATTATTCGTGAAGAAAACTGAAATGTCGGTTATGTATTCACAAACTACACACACTTCAGCCTTTGACGGGCCAGATAAGGTGCCCGGTCAATCAACGTGGTGCCGACGGCTCAACGTGTGGATGGATGTTTTTCAACAACCGACTTGATGATAGCTCATGGATGCTGCTCTGATCTACTGACAACTCTTATTTTTAAGTTTAGCGTATGGAGAAAATACTTGGGCGTTCTGGATGTTTTGAAGAGGGTGGCGTGGGTGAGGGTTGAGGGCTTGAGGCCAGGGATAAAGCGGACAATTATATATTCAACGGGCGTCGTAACTTGATGACCATAAACAAGCCACTTTGGAGTCAGAACATGTCGGAGCACCTGTTACTACTCTAAAAAGTGGGTCATCATGAAACACCTGCTTGCTGAATCCCAAAGGTGCACACGCAAAATGGGAAAATGGTGCATTTTATATTTTTTTTACAAGTAGCAGTCGAGACGTACTAAAAGAATTCTTGAAAACCCCAAATATTAATTTTTGGCCGCAAAAAAACATAGCTTATGACCCTTCATTGGAACGACCTCGTTCCCAAAAGTGTGTCTTGAAACATGCATGCTTGCTCAATCCCAAAGTTTCTTCCGACACACACAAAATAGGAGAGAATGGTGGATTTTTTATTTTACAAAATAGCAGGAGAGACTTCTTGTCAAAATAATTTTTGAGAGTCCGAAATATTAATTGTTGGCCCCAAAACATAGCTTATCCCCCCCCCCCCCCCCCCCCCCCCCCCCCCATTGGAACGAGGTCGCCATGAAACCTGCATGCTGAATCCCAAAGTTTCTTGTGCACACTCAGCAGAAAAATATAATAAGTGGGTTAAATAAAACTTCTTGAAAAAGCTAAAATATTAATTTTTGCCTCGAAAACATAGCTTACCACACCGATCATTGGAACAAGCTCGTCCCAGTGAGGGGGATTGTAATCTATATCTTTGGGGCCAAAATGGAAAAAAAAATTAAGTTTGAACGATTTTGTGAATAGCGCCACCGGGTGATGTTAATTAAGGCAGCCGTTACGCGATTGATTAATTAATTGAAAAAACAATTCACCAGATTCAAACAAAACCGTATCATGTGACCCCCCCCCCCCCCCCTCATTAGAACGAGGAGGGCTTTATATGGGTGTGGTTTTGTTGAAATTTTGTGAAAAATTAAAAAATAAAATTTAAGAGATATCGTGTACGGAGTATTAAAAACGAGACTGGTGTGTGTCACACAGAGTGTGAAACCTTCATGTCTCTCTCTTCCATGCCAAAACAAGCTACTATATTTCTACTTTCAATACAAAAACAGATAGGGAATTCCGACTGGGTCGCGACTGGGTCATGATCTGGTAGAAATTATGTCAGACTTCCTGCAGATAACACTGTAGAATGAATCCACCTGTCGAAAAAGGTATGTGAAAAATTGGCATCGCAGCTGCTGATACGGGGTGGAAAGGAATATTTGCACGTACGCAATAATATTAAGATTGCAATCACTATATAATTATAAATAAGAATGAATAATCATCAAAAATTTAATTAATGAAGCACCTCTTGGTACAACCCGGTGCTTCTTCATTAATTAAAATTTTGCTGATGATGATCTTTTATTACCTGGTACGCATGCGTGGACATCACTGCCCATGCGTGGAACATGTTGCGATAAATCGTGACCTGATCGAGAAAAAGACTGCTCTTGTGGAAATAGGGGGGTGGGGTTCTTTGCAATGTGATTAAAAAAGCTGTTTCTCGCTAACGAGTATTTCGCAACAAAAAAATTGTGATGATTTGGGAAAATATAATATAATAAAAAAAAACAATATAATTCATAAAAACTGATATACTTAGAATTCAATAATTTATTTTATCTTTTCTTATAAAATATACACATTTGTCTTTTTCATATAACCTCTTTTCATAGCACTTTATCACAATATACCAATATATATACATATAAACTCACTTTCTCTCTCCCTCCCACTCGCATTTTCTCTCTCACACTAATCTTACAGTACTCTCTCATCCAACACAAATTCTATTATACTTTTATACTAGGGCTGTCACGATTTTTTAATTTAGGAATCGATTAATCGTCGCAGATAATCGATGATAATCGATTGATCGTACCTAGATGACCCCCATCTCCTTCTCTTTGAAGTCGATAAAAATGAAGTTGAAGTCAGTAGTTGACCTACCTCAAGTAAACAACGAAGACGATCCTCTTTTAGTTGCATTCAAAGCTTTGATGTTCTGAACTTTTGAAACGTCAGTGTAATAATCAAGACCGGTCGGCAGTTGCGAACTTCGCAACTGCCGACCGGTCTTGATTATTACACTGACGGTTCAGAACATCAAAGCTTTGATGAATGTACACCTGAAAGACAAATGCTTCCATTATAGCTTCTTGGGGTTTAACATCGATGTTCTTAACTCTTTACCTTTAGAAACAATAGTTTTTTCAACATATTTTCTTTTAATTATTAAACGTCTAAAACGGGATATAATTTACCGATTATTCGACAACGAAAAATACTAATCGATTTCGCCGTGACCGATCAACAATCGATTAATCGATTAAATGTGACAGCCCTATTTTATACTATATATATTTTGATCAATTATCACTGTTCATAAAGTCGACTAGCTTATTAGTGTGTAATCCACACAAGGGAGGAGGAGTGTCAAAAAGCCTGTAACGGAAGATAAATTGTGCGGGGACATCAATCATCCCTATTTTTTTCACAAGATTTATTGATCTCAGTCAATCAATCATGGGGATGGATTGGAAGGTTGGAAAGAAGAAATACGTAATACACATACTGCACACAGTGTACATGGTGGGGGGATCAGAGTTAGCATTGCACCATCGACGTGAAGTATGCCTCAGTACACAGTGCCACCGTCCCCCAAAGTTGGCAATCGGGATGCTTATTGATCAATCCATCATTGGAAAGAACTCTCATTTCTGTGAGGGATCAAAAGTATACTTTGGAGGCAGAAATTGAAAAGAAAAAAAAAATTTTATTTAAATGAAAATTTTTTGATTTGCACTTGCCCGATATGGCTGTCATGTCATGTTTGGTAAAAAATGAGTTTAAAACCTTTACCTAACATGAAAAGCAGACGACGCTTGCAAAAAAAATTCTTGAATAACTATTTTTTTTCATTTTATTGTTTCAAAAACATAGGTTATGACCCTTCATTGGAACGAGCTCGTTCCAAAGAGGGGGTCATAACCTCTATGTTTTTTAAACAAAAAATGAAAATATAATGAAAATTAATTGGAAATTTTTTAGAATAGCACCGGCCGGTTTTTTGGCCGTTACGTTGGGTAAAAGGGAGCAGCTAGCTGCGTGGGGTTTTTCTGTGAGTTCTCTGGGCACTATAGGGATACTGGATGAATCATGCTCCATCTCAGCAGGGCCGAAGCCAGTGTGTTTGTGTGTGTGTGTGTGGGGGGGGGGGGGGGGGGGGGGGGGGGTGCAAGTGTGCCTCTATGACAAGTGTCCGTTGGAAATTTTCAATAGCCGTCGGAAAAAAATTTCTGACCGACAAAGCCTAGTCGTACGGATGTCCATTTTTGACAGATTCCCTCCATCGTTCGGCAAGATTCCGAATATTACCGAAAGATCGAGAGAATTTGTCGGAAATGAACATCGGTACGACATTATATTACTCCTCGTCTGCATAACAATCTATGCTACAAAACACCCGACTCCTCGCTCATTCTCAGAGGCAACGAAAAATCACTGAGCTGCTAGAAAAGCCGGATATCATAAGCCAAGATACTCTAGAGTCGTTCTCATAGGCTTGTCTTTTACAAAATTTTCTCCCACCAAATTCCAATGGGAGGGGCTATCTACAGTACGTGGAGAGTGTATTATCACTAAATCACTCGCAGAGTGGAGATTCCACCCAGGCAATAATTAAAAATTTGTTGCAAAGCATACATAACCAGCACAAGCAGAGTTTCAGCCAATGGACCTCCGGGTTAAACCCGGAGGTCCATTGGCTAAAACATTGCTTGTGTTTTTTGTCGATATGTACAGAATTTGAAAATTATAGCTTGGGTGATGACTCCACTCCGCGGGTGATGTAGTTAAAATCCACTCTCCACGTACTTGTATATCACCAAGCTGGGGGAGAGACTATGTGAGAGGGTCAACTCTGCCCCACACCTCGGTCGGTGTGCTATGCTACTTAGCCCCTCCACCCCCACCCCCACCGCCCCACCCCTCATCGGGTGATTTCAACTGCCTGCATCTCCGAGATTGCTAAAAAACATTGCTTGTACTTCTCACGTGTTTCTTCTAATGTATAGAAGAATTTGAGCTTCTGGCTGGGCGAGAAACTTCACCCTGTGGGTAATGATGGTGAGTGATTTCACGGTAATTCGTTCGGTTCAGATTTTGAATGACAACCAGACCTTTTGTTTTGGACACTCCCCCTAAGTACAGAAAACAAGTTAATCTTCATCGTCTCTCTCTCTCTCGTAGATATGTCAAACACATCCACCAAGTTACATACACGGCTGAAACATCCAAACATCTTATCACAAAACAACATATACACATGTATACAGTCCGGTCAAAACAGACTGGAAAAGTCCTCGCTCATGGATGGCCAGGTATCTGTCATCACGTGCGGTTGGTGATGTTGATAATGTTCAATGCAGACCAGCTGCGGATGAAACAACTTCGGTTACTCCAAACAATATCCTGTTGACATACATTTGGTTCTTGAGAAGTGTAGGAGTTATTTTACCAGGAATGGCACAATACAGACTCTCTCTCTCTAGAGAACCAAGTTTAGAGAGGACCTGAAATGAGACAGAAAATAAGAACTATAAAACAGCAGTTAATCAGATGGACGGCTTCACCGACATCTATTTAATGAGCAGCCCCCCCCCCCCCCCACCCACACCCACCCATTCCATAGAGCAATCAATTCCCAACGTAGATGGCATCAGTAGGAGAACAAGGAGTCCCCACCACCAGTCCCATTAGTTACTTTGGACATACATACACATACCCCACCCCAAAATCAAATACTATATTACAAACAAACAAGTCGAAATTCCACAGCAGAAAAAAATAGCACACTTGATATATAACACCACTAATTTCACCAGATTGGTGATTGTGTTTTTTTTCATCTTCCAAACCTAACGGCCAAACAAGACCTCTCAGCAAGCACTATTCACAATTGCATTTTTTTTTATTACTTTTTCATTTTTTTGTCCCCAAACATACCCTTCGATGCCTCTTTTGGAACGGGCTCATTGAGCTCATTTCAATGAGTGGTCAATCAAAAGCTATGTGTTTATGAGGAAATTTTGTTTGCTTTTTTTGTCATTCAAGAAACTACTTTTTCAGGTGTAATGGTGGTCTGCTGTTCGCGTGAAGACTTTCAGCTTATAAACCACATGGTGTGTACCAGATGAGGTACGAGCAGAAAATAATATGCAAGAACTTTCTTGTGCCGTTTGTTGAAATATTGTGAAAGAATTTTAAATGGAAAATCCACCACGCCATGATTTACGAGTAATTCACCCTCCCTGTACTGTGTACATTTACTTTCAAGTGAATTTCTCAACAGCCACCACCCAAACCCAGTGGGTTATATGCAACACTACTGTGGGGGGGGGGGGGGGGGGGGTATATTTTCTTCACACAAGTAACTTCCTAGCCAATGGTTCTTGAAAACTCCATGGGAGAGATATTATTAATTATCATCAGTGAACTCAATAAGCTGCATGTCTGTCTATTTAGAATACATAAAAAATCCATAAAATTAGTCTTGGTGGAAGACTAATACCCCCCCCCCCCCCCCCCCCCCCCCATTATCCAGCTCTTTTCGTATTACATTTTGTGATGTGTACTAAACTGTCAAAAATGTATGCACCTGGTTTAGACGAGCCGCCAGGGCTGTTTGTAACGAACCTACGAACTACTTTAATTCCAGAGACCTCAAAAGATTTGTGGTTGCGGACAACTTGCCAGCAGCACCACTGATCTTTTGGGGTCCTTGGAAATAAATTATAACGTAGTTTGCTCAATCAAACCTGACAGGTTTTGTTGGTTACCCCCCCCCCCCCCCCCCCCCAGTTCAAAGTCCCTTCTTCCAATTCCTAAGGATTATAAAACTCTGATATTTTCCCTCATTGAGCCCCCCCCCCCCCCCCCACACACACACACACTAAAGAGCATTCCACAGGTACACTCACTATCAGTGAGCCCCCCCCCCTTTAAAGAGCATTCCACAGGCACACTAATCAGTTTTCAGCGAAGGAAAAAACAAAGTTACACAGCTAACTAACTACTCCTTGCAAGCTATAATAAGTAAAATTTTAAGCACATTTAACAAAACATTCTGCTGAAAAATTGCATCGACCTATTGACAAGCGAGTTCTTGGGTCAACTTTTCATCAAATCTAGTCATGGCTGCTGTCAAGCAGCAGCCATGGCTAGATTTGATGAGAAATACGTTGAAAATACTCCGCGGGTTATGAGTTAACTGTAGATCATTTCGAAAACGGATTTTTATCAGAATCTTACCCAGTTTATTAGAAAGTTCTTTTTACAAAAAGAAAACTGCCTGTGGTAATAATCTCAAATTATCTAGTCTGGCTCTGTAGGCGCCAGTCGGTGTAGATGGTGGTAAAAAGGTAGGTGGTAAAAATTGATACTATATCGAAAGTTATCTCATATATTTCGAGAGAGATAGATTGATAACAGCAAACGTTTCCTTTCACTGCATGAAAGAAAATATAAATTAGCAACATTTGACAGCCTATACCTATGTCCTCCATTCGACACGGCATGAGTAATGATGGTTCGAAATGCTTGCCAACCTGAACACCTGTTCGCGATGTGCTCCTATCGCACTATCTCGAACCACAAAGCCGGCGCCAGACTGGCGCCGCACTTCAACTGGAGAAATTTCAGCAATTTCACACATGCTTCAATACCCATTGAGAAACTCCCTTAATATCGAAGTTTAAAGCCTTTTTTCGACATCTTTCATTCACGTGATGAATTAAGAAGGTTTTCATGGAAACAAAATATTTACCTGTAATATGTTCAACCATCTTCGATAAATTTTTGGCAGTCCAATTTACTTTGATGGTGGTCTCAAATCGTCATCCATATCTTCTTCGCAATTTGATGTCAACTGGAATAAAAGAAAAACAGAAATTCAGTTCAAGTACTGGTTTGGCTTCTAAAAAACTTACACCGTCTGTAAAAACTGCCCGAAGCTATGTGACCCTGGCTGTTGAAAGCGTCACTAAACCCCAATACATCAAACAAACACAAACTTAAGAACTACACAATTCATTTCTGTGCAATAGGCAGTGTTGTTACGTCGGAATGACGTTGACCACATTAAGACTACAGCACCAGTGGAAAAAAGTTGGGAGTAATTTTGCACACTCGGAATTTTTCTTCAGTTCTTCCTTCATTGCAAACAAGCTCCCGAAATTTATTCATGGAACGCTGCCTATGGACAGCGTTTCAAGAATAAAGTTTAGATAGTGGTTGGTAGATAACTCAGTCTCTATCAGTGTTATATAGTATTAACTGGTACAGTGCTAAATTATTTTTGGTCATCAGAAATTGTTCACATGTCTCTGCCTTGTAACAATTTATAGGAGAGTGCCTGTGGGCACTCTCCTATAAATTGTAACAAGGCAAATCCTAACAGACTAAATAATATCACGTCAAAGATAATATGAAGCACAGCCACTGAATTTGAAGTCTTTAAAGTGCAGTACCTTCTCACTTTCAGAATAAAGCCCAAATATGGGCTTCCAGCGCTCTACCATTTAAACAGGGTGATCACACGGAAACGTCGTAAGGGGTTAACATCAATCACTTCTGTACATGATCACAGTCACTACGCTGTCTACGCATGTTGATTCCCTGTCAGTGTCAAGAAGCCGCCACCAACCCACGCCACTACATTCCCCAACAGACTTCTGTCACAGGCGCTCGTCGTATTATCAGAATTTTACATTTTAAATTAATATTAGGTCTATACAATCTATACTAATATACTAGTAGCATAGATCGTATAGACCTAATATTAATTTAAAATGTAAAATTATGATAATACGACGAGCGCCTGTGACTTCTGTGAGCATCATTTATAAAACACCCGGCGACTGATGGGTTCAAACGAAAATGAAAAGCTTCCCGTAATATACACATTCAGATGGCCTTCCCTTCCCCTCAGTTCACCGGATAACAATCCCCTCAATTCAAAGGATAACAATCGCAGTCGCTTCAGTCACCTGTGGGGCGTGGAAGGAGGGAGGGGTTACTTACGGTAGTCTAGTTTTTATTCCACTCGGGGCTTGTGCTAACTTGTAAACATAAAATAATACAGATACTCACGACGTAATCACGTTTCATAAAAAAGTGAAAAAACCAACATTTTCTGATCGCCTGTCAGAAAATTAAAAATGTTTATTTATGTAATACAATGAATGAATAAATGATGGCACAACTCACCTCTGAAAGTAATGTATTCAAATCTGTATTTTCTGATAATGGTGTTCTACAAGATGGAGAAACTGGTGCAATTCTTGATGATGGAACGTCCAGAACAATTTCCAAGTCCAAGATATAATCAATCACATGCTGCAATAATTGAACCTTTGAAATTTTCCTTCCATGTGGAATAGTAGGTACAAGTTCCTTCAGTTTGAGAAAACAAGCTTGCATCTCAGCTGTATCTTCCACTTTGGGCTTCATAATTTTACAGGACGAGTCGGTCTTGATTCCGTAAGCTGCTGGTCTGCTAACACAAACTTCTGTGACTGCTTTCATTTTCTCTCGCTATAAATACCGCAAGAATATATTGATTTCCAATAAGTTAATCGATCGAATGAAGACAGTGGGTGAAAAGTGAACTGTTGGTTTTCTGTCGAGTAGATATCACAAAATCCAATTGATGGTGTGTGTCAGTTTCTCCAGAAGCCACCGTTTATATACGCTGGTGGCAAGTGTGTGTATAATCTATTAAATCATGCAGAGAAAAACCAATAATAAGCTCCGCCCACCAGTAGAATAATCGCACGCATTATAGTAATAAATTAATTTACTCAACCTCTGTGGCAAATCGTTAGCGACCTGTCAAAAGTGATTGACTGACTATCACGCCTTTCGGAGTAGTTCTCACGTGGTTGCCACTCAATCGATAAACAAATTTGACGTTTTTGTAAATAAACATGCATACCTTTTTGATGGAATCTGCGAGTTCCCCATCAACATTTTGTAACGTTTGCCAGTATTATTATTGAGTGAAACCAACAACCAACAATAGTTTTTAATTTGAGTAATTTTTTGATTTACAAGAATGGTTGCAAGTACAGTCCGAGACAAAAAGTTTCAAACAAATCGCGTGGTATAAACCAACACCCATCTAAACGATATTAACCCTTAAACCCTAGCGGTCGTTTTTCCGTGCAGGAACATGATACGTCATAATTTCATTAAATAGGATGGCTGCTAAGTGCATTTGTGTGGTAGACCAATCAATATTTTCAACGTGCAGACCCAAGGCTGCACTTTGAAAATATGAATTGGTCTACCCATAAACAATGAACATGGACTCTTCCAGTTGCTGCCATGGAACTAATATGGAAGATACCACCAGGGTTCAAAGGGTTAAAATATGTTATTTGAATTATTAGTTTTCCAAAAAAAAAATTCAACAATCATATCATGTGACCCTCCCTTTGGAACGAGTTCGTTTCACTGAGTGTTCACATGATATGGTTTGTTGAAATTTAAATAACTCAACTGCTCAGTAGAGATGGGAAACATACCGAAAAAAAGAACCGATACCGATATCATGGGAATACAGAAACATCGAACCAAAACCAATCGTTAAATACCGAAACCGTCTGAATTTTCAAGTTTTCCAACACTCGCTATTTGGGAGCGCGGTGGGTCAGTGGTAGACTGTTGGACTTCTATGCTAGAGGTCCCGAGTTCGATCCCCGTCCTGGACGACCCGCGTTGTGTCCATGAGCAAGGCACTTTATCCCGTTGCGTACATGGGGGCACGATGACGCCGTGTACTAAGGCGTACTGCACGTCGAAGGCGCACATGTCTTCAACCGCTGTAACCCTGCTTGAACGAAGCTTGTACAGAGTTAGAATGTTGATGAGCTGACAGCTGCTTGTCGATGCTCGGTGGTTCTCTCCGGGTGCTCCGGCTTCCTCCACCCGTAAAACTGTCATGGTCACGATTAGCCATTGTGCATAAGTATGTGACCTTAAACACCAATAAATAAATAAATAACACTCGCTATTTATAAGTCCCTGTTAAGGCTTCATAACAGTTGAAAGGTTCACTTTCACGAAAGAAGTGATTGATTTTCTTTTCAGTTTTGTTAACCCTCAATGGACTTGGGAAATGTGGAAGATACAGCTGAGATGCAACTATCTTCAGTGGAGAATAATAGATAGAGCCATCACCAGTGCTTTTTAGTAAAGTCCATTTTGGGGCTTCCAGCACTCTACCAGTTAAGATGCACAGTTGTGCTTACGAATGGTCGTGGCGTTGGGTGGGGAGGAGTGCGGGGAGGGCTTGGTTGGTTTTGTGTGTGCGAATGATTTGAAAAATTATGTACATATTATACATACAAATTTAATTCGCTTTTCAAGTGTCTCATAAGCCTTCACGGCTGGGTTTCATGCTACTTTACTCATCTGTATCAATGTAATGTATTTTTCTGTAAAGATGTATAGAAATGTGACACTATAATAAAATAATTTACTACTTCTACTTCTGTCCTGAATTCCCACTGGACTACAGCCTGCACCATGTCCAATTGCTTAGCAGTGATTTCTAGTCAAGTCTTGGCTGCCTGTTAAGGCAGCCAAGACCTGACTAGAAATCACTGTCCAGGTGTTTTGATTATTGTCGGAAGAACCTCATAAAGATGGCATGGTCAGGGCACATGCTCTGAGATGGCAAGAGCCTGAAATGTGTCTTAAAACACATTAAAGCGCGTTTAGAACAAGTCACAAAATACTGTAGACATGATTTGTGATCGTAAAAGAATGTCACTGTTGAGCTCATTGGCAGTGTCATTTAAACTGTTGTGATAGAATGACACTACAATAACTTATTTTGTTTTTCCTGATGCGAATTCCTCTTTGGTACTATCAGCAAATCTCAGACAAGTCAGATACCGGACCGATACCGGGTTATACCCAACCCCCTAGAAATATCGAAACCGATTTCAAACTCAAAATTCCAATACCACCCATATCTGCTGTTCAGTTTGTATATGGCGTGCCCGGATGTGGACGATTCACGAGGCAAAGAGTTTACAGCAAAGACGAAGAGGCATTGAAACAAAAATACCCGAGAATCTTTTTATCAAGAGCCAAAGGATTTTGTCGAGAACCATATGCATAAGTTGGGATACCCTGAGAGAAGCCACCGGACAGTGTTTGTTATATGTACAGGGTTGAAAGTGTGTTATGACAAACAAAACTCGAAATCTGCCAAGTGAAACCAGACTTAACCAGTCTTCTTTGACAATCAAATTTCGTGAACGGGCATAATTTTTAATGGAAATCCGTGAATTCAGAAAAGCCCTAAAATTTTCATCCCTGATTTTCAGGCAGCGGCAACGAGAGCACATGTGGCGCCTCCATCGCCCTTTTTTTCTCTCGAAAATATAGTGCATTATTACGCACTGAGTGTGAAAATGGATCAATACGCAGGCATTCCTGTAATACAAATTTCAACAAATTTAGATGAATTTGACCAATGAATTCTGCTTTGTTGGTAAAACAGGGCTCAGTAACCAAAGCCTGGTGTGGAAGTCCTATTAAGTGAGCAGCATGAGCATAAACGATTAGTTAAAGTTGACAACATACTTCTGTTGCAATCATGACATATCCACAGACGCTGAAAGTCATTATTAAACACCAATAAATAAATTGGCCAATGAATTCCACTTTCGACCGATTCGGCCTATTTCTTGAACTTCAATCATCTCCCAGTCCGAAACCTTTATCAAGCTCGAAGGCCGGCGTTTAGCACGAATTGCGCGAACGATAATTTCGTTCATCTTAAAATAAATAAGGAGACCGATTTGTCGTTCGCCTACATTACGTGAAATTAGTCAAATAAATAGAATGTATACTACATTTGCAGTTGGTATTTATTCAACTCTTTCAGAACCACAGTCTACTTTAGGATGATGTTAACTGATTGATGGCTAGATTAATTTTGGTGGTCGGAATTTGTTCATCAAAATTTCTTTTATTACAAATTATTGGAGAGTGCCCACAGGCACTCTCCAATAATTTGTAATAAAACAAATTTAGATAGCAAAACGTTCTGTGTGTTTGACTGACTGTGGAACACGAGCAAGCAAAATGTTGTTTTTGCTCTGGTACCCTCATTTTTTGAAATCCCTGATAGTGGCTTCTAGCACTCAACTAGTTAAAGGGGCAATAAGCTGCGATTTTTTTAAAAACAATAAGTCGAGCATTTAACAAACCCACACTGTCCATTATGGAAAGGTAGTACCCTCATGTTTTATATATTACTAGCAGGGTTACCCGGCGTTGCTCGGGCTGAGGAGAGTATTATAACTGTTGGTGCCCCTCTACACCCCCACCCCACCCCACCCGGCACTTTTTTAAACCTCACCATTAGATTCCTGGTAAAAAAATTACCCCCAGTTGAAGACCTATTGAAGACCTATTGAAGACCTATTACCCCTTTGAAGACCTATATCGGTGAGAAACATTTTGGTCATAACTTTTGGTATTATAACTGTTGGTGCCCCTCTACACCCCAACCCACCCCGGCACTTTTTTAAACCTCGCCATTAGATTCCTGGTAAAAAATACCCCTAGTAGCCCCCTTTGAAGACCTATATCGGTGAGAAATATTTTGGTCATAACTTTTGGTGCCCCTCTACACCCCCACCCCGATACTTTTTTAAACCTCACCATTATATTCCTGATAAAAACGTACCCCTAGTAAACCCCTTTGGAGACATATATCGGTAAAAAAAATGTTGGTCATAACATTTGGCGCCCCCCTACACCCCCACCCCACACACTTTTTTAAACCTGACGATGACCTCCGCCATAAAAAAGTACTCCCAGTAGACCCATTTTGGACACTCGGGTGGCCCGATATTCATTTCTATAGCGGAAAGACAGACATACATACAGACATTCTAAAATATTGTATAGAAGAAAGAAGATTCGTAGGAAAGCGTCCGATTTGATTAAATATATTAACTTCTAGACGAGAATTTATCGGATATTTGAAAAACGCTGCCATAGTTTTTCAATCCGAACTGGTTAGTCGATCGCGCGCGGAAGATTCCGAGGCAATGTTATTTTCCATATTCGTCGAATCAACTTTCTCAGAAAACAAATATGAAGTTTGTGTTCACACGGGCCTATTTATAGCGTGCGCGTCAATGAAATATCTTTCAGATTGCCGTTGTCGACAAACATGGTGTTTTTTTATTAGATACATAAGTGCAGTTTGTTTGAAATAATACTAAGTTTTTTTTCCCATCTAATTGTGCCCAGTTAGTGCTAAAATAATGCACAGTTGTTGTTCGTGGTAGTCATTTATTCGAAGGTAGAGGTAAAATTAGAAACTGCGTGTATTCAGAAATGTCACGGGGATTTCCCGGATTTGTTTACCTCCGATAACTTCCGGACAACTTCGTTTATATATTTGCAACGTCGCGTTTACTGAAATTCCGTCTGCATTAATACTTCTTAATTACAGATTTAAGTAATTTCGCATTGTTTCTCAAGTCTTATAGTTTGCATGCAATGGTCTTTTACGTGCTCATTCACATACAAGCAATTTGAAAATCAATATTTTTTTCAAATAACGGCTTATTGCCCTTTAAAACTTTATGTTCTTTGACTTGGTGGGTAAAGAAGTATTGTGATGTAAAACAGACGAAAGGGCTCTCAGAACCCTTTCCAGCAGTGTTTTACACCACAGCACCTCACTAGGCCCGTGGAGGGGGTAACTCTATGCCGCTCCGCCGATAGCGCAAATTGTCCTGTTTACCCCATCCCCTACCAAAACAGCCCAATTAGCCTGTTATTTAAACGCCACATTCCTATAAAATAAATAGGTTTGTATGTTCTGAACTGTACCAGTACTCGCCAGATGCTCTTATAGCAGGGCACGAGACTTACCTATCTGAATTATTAACCCTCAGGCAAGGCTGTATTCCTACATCTTAAAATTGTAATCCATGTTCGTGGGCTGTCGATTGCCTTGCTGGGCGCAACCTGCCCAATCATTGCCCCGTCAACGGATAGCTCAATAATTGTTTTTATGTGTCACAACCCATCCCCACCTCAGAAGTTACGCCACTGTACCATAGCGGCTTAATGAATGAATTTCAAGACAAAATAACTAGTTAACATTTCAGCATTTCTTTGCCTTCACCTTGGTCTAAAAACCAGAGCAAGGTTGCCTGAAAAAAATAAGGCTAACCTGGATGACCAGACTGAGGCATACACACCAAAATATACAAGTCTTGAGGCAAACAGCGGCGATCGTGGCGCCATCTCGGGGCCTTGGTCCTTGGTCGATGTCATTCGCTTCCAGTTACATTGCCACTCTCTCACCTAAGAACTTCTAAATACAACACTATCCGCCTTTATCATGTGGTGTATGCCATGTATTTTGTTTTGGTGTGGAAACGGTTAATATATGCTTACAAGCTTACTGCTGAACAGACGACTCCAAGTGCTATTTGTAACGCTACTGTTATATTTTTTCTGAAATAAATATTGTTTAACCCTTTACCCAAGCCAAAACTGGCCAGCGCTATTCTCAAAAATCGCCAATTAATTTTCATTATTTTTTCATTTTTTGAAAGTGTCGTCTGCTTTTCATGTTAGGCAAAGGGTTAAACTGAAAATATACAAGCGGGTGTTCGTTGCCGATACACGATGATAATTTGAGGTGTGACACGAAAGCACGTCCTCGGATGTTTCGAAGGTATTGTATAGTTATCGATGCCACTCCCCCCCCCCCCCCCCCCCCCCGTCCCCATTCCATTCACATATTAACCTCTTAACAAGTCCGTACTCATCAACACCTGTGACTGCTGTGTCAAGAAAATGCCATTTCTGTGGATCCATTTTCTCTCAAATTTTCTACCCCGGGCCCAGGACTTGGACTCGGTGCTTTTTGAATTGGGATACTGGTAGATAGAAGGTCGGTGAAAACCTGATTGGATCAACTGGAAAATTGTACTGCTTATTGTACATTGGAATGGGGCAGAAATTCTCTCCAAAAAAGGCAATGTGGTACACCCGAACGCGCCCCCTAATACCCAGGGTCGCCGCTCGCAAAGCCTTATGCTGTGTGATATTCATTAACCCTTTATTAAAACGACTTAACGGCCCAAACCAACCGGCGCTATTCACAAAAATCGCCAATTAATTTTCATTATTTTTTTCATTTTTTTTCTCAAAAATATAGGTTATGACCCCTCTTTGGGACGAGCTCGTTCCAAAGAGGGGTCATAACCTAGGTTTTTGAGACAAAAAAAAAAATGAAAAAAAAATAGTTATTCAAGAATTTTTTTTGCAAGTGTCGTCTGCTTTTCATGTTATGTAAAGGGTTAATATTCACTCTAAAATTAGTTGGGTTTAAAACCAACTTAAATGGAACTAGGTTGAGTGAATATGATCCCAATTGGGTTCATATTAACGCAACCTGGTTGATTTTGGTTAATGTCTAACCAAACTGATTTTTTGGTGTTCTTGTTTGTAGGTGTATTGCTGGAATCTATGGACCGGACAAGTGAATTTGCTATTCACAGACACCAAGAAGTCTACTTGGGTTGAGTACACATGGTCTACGATTTGCAGATTTGTTTGATGAGTCCTTATTTTCAACTGGATTGGTAAGTGCGTGTGTGGATGGAACTTCGCCTGTTGGGGTGCACCGTGCCGTATTTTCTGACACGACAAATAAACAGGTGTGTGTACTTTGCACCAAAAAAGAAATAATAACCAACTATATGGCCCCCGGTGGGTAAAAAACAAATTAAATCGTTAATACCGCGTTCAAAACTGATGATAGCCACATGATGTTACTGTTATTATCACTGTATTGTGATGACAAGATGATTCTCTGCCACAAGGGCGGAAGAGAAATGCACTGAAGATCAAGGGAGATAATCCTAAAATTCAGAAGCAAATTCCACGTTTTCACCCCTATTCCACCCATGTTGCCTTCCGGTATGTAAACTCCAACATCCAGTGGCCTTCTGTGGATTGAGTTTAGTTCACAGTCCAAGCCTGGTGATTAATGGTTATTACATCGACAGTCCAGGAAGGATGTGGGAAGTAATAAACAACCCTTTCGCAAATTATTGTATGATCAGATCAAACATCGTTTGCTGTTAAATTGAAAAAAATCCATACAATCCAACCATTTATCTCTTCAGTTGATTGCACGGTCGACTGGCTTACTGTTGGTACTATTTCCAAGCTCTCATGCCACCAGTCACATTTTGTAAGCAGCCCAACGCTCTAATGTGCTGTTTCTTCACCCACTTGACTCACAAACATCAAAAGAAACAGCTGGATATGGTTTATTTGCTCAGTGGGGTTTAACGATACTTTCGACAGCCAGGGTCATGTCGTGCCGGATAGTTGTACGGGTGGAGGAAGCCGGAGTACCCGTAGAGAACAACCGAGCAACTGCCAGATTCCCTAACGTACTAACTCCACACAAGCAGGGTTAGCATTGGTTGAAGACAAGTGCACCGTTGACGTGCAGTACGCCTTAGTACACGGCGCCAACAAGCCCCACATAGGCAATCTGGGTGAAGTGCATTACCCATGGACGCAACACCGTAACTCCTGGTGAGGATCGAACCGTGGACCTTTCGGTTTGAAGTCGTCCACCGCCGTAACCACCGAACTCCCGGCTAGATATGACTCAATCGTTTGAAATATATCTCTTGGTCGGAAAAGCGAACAGGTTCGCTTTTCCGACCAACAGAAATATTCCAGACGAGTGAATCTAAACGTGAGCGATGGACATTAAAGGGCTAGACTGATTCTAGGCCATGCCAAGCGTCGAATTCCTTTTTACCCTTATAACCTTCACCGAAAAAAGATTGTGCTGCCATAAACATAACTACCTTAATTTATTGGGGGGGGGGGGGGGGGGTACACGGCTATGGCCTGGCGGGTCTTACGTGCACATACGTTTATATCTCGCAGCAAGCTATGCAGGATTCAACCATGAAATTTCAAAGACGACCCGCAATAGCGTGGTAAAAGACTGCCACAGTTTTTACCATAGCATTGCCGTTTACAGTGGCTTATGCCTGGGGCTTGTGCGACACACATATCACCAAAGTAGCAACCACGTGTGAGAGGTTTATGCCTATGCGGAGATCTCTGAACATGTCAGCCTTTGGAGAGTTGTACTCTACAATACATAAATAACGTTGTGGGGGTGGGGGTGGGTGGTATGACACACATGCCACCCTATCACAGGGTTGCCGCTCGCAAAGGCAATGGGTTGAAAATATTTTGTCAGTTTACTTTACTGGGAAAAAAATATCAAGCATGTTGTCTTCAACTTGAATTACGTAAAGATTTGTTTAAAACTGAACTTTGCTTTATCACAAGTCCCCTTCTGATAAGAAGTTTGATTACGAAACAATGTATTTTAAAGAAGGATTCCGATAACATATACGCTATCGGATGACATGAACCCCATAGGTACCACCAGCCTTTGAAATACCATCATGACGGCCATGCCCATGTGTGTCACGAGTCTGATGCAGAGGTTATTATTATCCCTGGTGTGTGAGGGTGTGAAGTGGAGAAATGTCACCCGAGGGCAAGATATTTGGGCCAGACACGAGGCTTGCCGAGTGTCTGGACTAAATATCTTGTCCCGAGGGTGAGATTTCCCCATCTCACACCCACCCCCATCAGGGATAATTTTTTTCTCCCCCACCAAAACTCCCTGACGTCATCAAAAGTAAATCAGAGATACGTGCAGCAATATCAAACAATTCTGTTGTCCATTTCTGAAAAAAAAGATGATTTGCTTATCGGAAAGAGCGCACAAACGTTCTGTATATACCATAGGTATATACCACGAAATTAAATCCCAACACCGGCAAGACAGGGGTTAAAGATTTGTAGCGAAATGAATATTGACACATTCCGATGACGTCATATTATGAATTCTGCAATGCATTCGCATAACTTTTCGACGGAAATTTCGTGCAACTCTCTCCACTCGTTATGGCGTTTACACGAAAATTCAGATAAAAGAGTCAAGTGTTCTTTGGTTTTGCGGTCTGTGTTTTTGTTTCTATTTTCTTTGACAAACGTTCGCCTGCTCCTATTTCCGAAACGTGACACCGTGTTGTTTGTTTACAGAAGAACGTACGATGATTGAATAATCCTGCTTATTAAATATGCAAATAAGTCGGTCACGTGTGTCATGTGAGATAGATACCTATCTCACATGGCCTTCTCACATGAGACACGCATATCTTGCATAGGAAGTGGGGGGAGAAAGAAGGGTCACAAAGATAAGGGTGTAGACAGGGAGGGTCAGGGGGGGGGGGGTCGTATGACCCCCACACCCCCAATCCAAAGGTCCGTGGTCGATACTCTCCACAGCAATCTAATAATACGTGCCAACATTGAATTTGATTCCTTTTCACTCAACATGAAAATCTTTGATCACTGCTGATATCCAATACTGAAAATTATTCACGGGGAGCCCTGCCCCCTCCCCTCCACCCCCTACACCGTACCACCGCCGATGGCCAAAGGTCAAGTTGGAGGAGATTATGGGAGGGGGGACCCCCTCCCATAATCTCCTCCAACTTTTCCTTTGCCCAAGGCTTAGCCTCTGGCCAAGTTTTCAGCCTTTTTAGTTGCCAGATATTCTCATCCTTGAGTTGCATTGTGGGCGATCCCCCTAAAAACATTGCTGGCTACACCCCTGCAAAGATGAGCAATTGTAGGCAATGTAAACCTGCTTTGTGTAAGTATCAAATCTAGAATCGTTGCCAGACATTCTCATCCTTGAGTTGCATTGTGGGAGATTCCCCCCTAAAAACATTGCTGGCTACACCCCTGCAAAGATGAGTAATTGTAGGGAATGTAAACCTGATTTGTGAAAGTGTCAAATCTAGAATCGTATGAAAATGTACATGATCACCAGCAAGAGCGAATCGATATCTAAGGCTTCAATTCAGAAGATAGTTTTCAAACAGGAAAAAGTATTGGGGTGTCACCTAGGTCTGCGACGATAAGCTTCCCTAACTATACGATATGTATCACAATTCAGTGCGCACGATACGATATGTATCATGATACACATGATCTCTCGTGAAATGCAGCTACAGATGTCAGTTACTTTGGGGACTGTGTGTATTCATTTCTTGTAGCTTACTTGTATTACAAATTTGGCCGCACTCTTTAACTGGTAGAGTGCTGGAAGCCCATATTTGGGCTTTGTTTTGAAGTGCAGATACTGCAACACAAGGTTTTGTATCCTGTGGATGTGCTTCGTATTATCTTTGGAGTGAAATTATTTAGTCTGTATAGATTTGCCTTATTACAATTTATGGGAGAGCGCCAACTGGCACTCGCCCATAAATTGTAACAGGGCAGACATAAGAACAAATTTTAATGACCAAAAAATAATTTAGCACTCTACCAGTTAAACAATAGGTAACTTCTCAATGTGATAACCAATGACATTAACTAATTTAACGTTTTGATTTTATGACTCATTTTTCAGTGCTTTTTCCTCTCCGAAAATATGTTCTAAACATTTAATCCCTTATACATTCTTTGGCAGCTCTGTCAAACAAAATATAATGGATTCTTCAAATAAATATTTAGTAAAATACAGAGAATTCAACAAATTTTGGTCAACTGAATAATCCCTTAATGACATATTTATCACTGTCAGTGTTGGTAAGCAAAAACAGGGTTTCTGTGCACCGGTTTTCAAAATCCCAAAGTTGTTTTGCCTGATATTATTTCTATCTATTGTATCGCGATACACAGTGAACAGCGGTACGTATTCGATCGTGAACAAAGTATGGCGATTCAAGCGTATCACGATTAATCGTTGCAACACTAGTGTCAACCTCACCAACCCCACCCCTAAGCGACGCCCCAGGTCACGGCATTGTTACTTACGACGTATAATTTGGAGGTTAGATTCACATATCTCGAAACCTGAAACTATATATATCTACGGTCATACACTGCAAAAAAATATAGGTTCTCTTTAGAACCAAAACTGGTTCTAATCTTGTCCCTGAGATGGAACCAGTTCTGTTTAAACAGTATTTATTTCAAATCAAATAAATTTATAAAGATTAACATTAAATATTAACAGAATTAAACATAAATTGAGGGGGTTTCAGTCGTAAGTTTAGAGCTTATACGAGGTTGTGCCAAATCATTATTAAGCAAAGGAGATATGAACAGTTGGCATATCGAACCAGTTTTGGTTCTACACAGAACCAAAACTGGTTCGATATGCCAATTGTTCATATCTCTTTTGTTTCAAAATGTTTGGCGACTGCGTTGAATAAGCTCCAAGTTTACTGCTGAATCTATTTCAGTTCATGTAACGTTCTGTTAAAATTTAATGCTAATCTTGGTAAATTTATCTGATTTGAACTGTTTAAACAGAACTGGTTCCATCTCAGGGACAAGATTATAACCAGTTTTGGTTCTAAAGAGAACCTATATTTTTTGCAGTGTACGGGCGTTTTTGAACAAGCCAAGCTGCCATGATCTGTTAACAATGCTGCATATCCAAGGCAGCTAGACTTTCCATGCGTCTGCCTGAGTTCATGTGTTGTAACGTCCGATCTTGTACGACTGTTCCGAATAATATAAGCTAGTCCCTGGATATTACACATTCATCTTTCCATATGCCATGCTGTTCGATCTACTTTCAAAGGTGGATAGTGTGTTTGGAAGGGGGCATAGAGAAAAATCACCAAACTTCCACATTCGTCTTTTGTTGCTTATATGTACGCAACTATACTACAAAGTAAACAAAGATTACATAACCAGGGAAGCTCGTGGTGCATTAACCGAGCGACAGCAGTCACATTGTTCGGGTTTTTTTTCGAGATCTTTGAAGAAATTTTGAGATCCGGCCCATCCGGGTTCGGAAAAGCGAGTGCATATTTGTCTCAAAGTGCATCATATACAAGTCAGTGATTATCTCCAATAGTTTGGAGTGCAGATTACCACTGAAATATCCACAAAGTTGAATTTCCCCCGAGCAAAAGTCTGTGTTCTATGAAAAAAGCTTGATAACAAGTAATGATTCATTCAGTCAATCTTCCGGGTTGAATCCGGAGATATGCGGTCTGAAAGACTGATTTGCCTCTTCTGTGCTCTTCAGCAAACTATGAAGTTTTCTCAGTGTGGGAACTTCACACCGGGGGTGTTTTGGAGGAAAAACTCTCGCCATGTGTTGAATACATACAATATATCCAGTGGCATTTGGTATCGAGGCACACTATAGCCTGTTGAGTACACCAAGGCGCCATCTGCAATGCTGTAGCATTGCAGATGGCGTCTTGTTGCACTCAGCGGACCATATAGTGCTGAAACGACAAGTGGATTGTGTAAGCGGTTAACCGCTCGTTATATTGGAACAGAGAATATGCATATATCAAGATGTCGAATCGGAATAGTTTAGTCAGGACCCAGATCGTCCATTATGGAAATATCTTGTAGTACTTGATGTAGACAATGAAAAATACGTCCCCGAAAAAATTTAACTTAAGCAAATCTCGCATAAAATACTGGGCCTGATGAAACTACGTTTGATCAGATTCCTATATTTTATGTATAAGTTACATCCTGTGTAATTCTCATGGACTAAATCCACCACAACACGTTTCAACACACTAACTCAAATTCGGAGTGAATGGAGGTTCTCCTGCTTGCAGCATGCTTATTTGCAAAGCCAGAAAAGCCCCTGGATCCAACAAACATATTTCAGGAAAATGACTACCGAATTCACCCTGCTGTTGTTGATAAGTGATGTTAGCGGGAGATATGCAATTAGGGCCTGCCTGTGCCTTTGTTCATCCGCCCTTTCTAATTATCTTGTTGCTAAATATCGCGATCTGTTATGATCACGTCGAATTTCGTGGGTATTAATTATACCATCATCTCTTTCTAAACCAAAATTTTGTCTTGGTTCGATATCACACCCATCGCCCCCTGAGTTCCAATGTGTTCAATGTGCCAGTAGGCACATAGAACACATTGGAACTGAAGGGACGACATGTCAACAACTATTGACCGAGTTATACCTGTCCTCGTGAAAATGGTACAGTTGAGCATCTTTAACACATTACTTCAATCATTATCAGATTGTTTGGGAAATTTAGCAGTTGTGAGTAGTATACCCACTTTGGATTGATCTAATGCGTTGTCATTAGACACGTAACTTGTGACGTCGAACTGTTTGTCAAGGTAGCGAGCAAGTGTCGGTTGCGTGTCATCATGTTGTCGGATGGAGGCTGCCATCGTTGTTTCTGGAGTGGAACGTGTTTGCTAAGGGCCAATAGGCCTAGAAATAACACAAGAAATAATAAAGCATTTCATTCAATTTATTCTATAATTTGATACAAACTTATTTAATTGTTCAACTTACAATAACACTGCTCAGTGTTCAGTTACATTGTCAAGATAGTAATATAAGAACTCAATCATGCTTCAATCTATATAAAATTCAGGGTAGTGCGATAAATATGCGATATTTATTATATGCTAGTCTTTGAATTATCGCAATTATCTAAAAGATATTTCTCGATATCCATCGACCTGATGGATAACGAGGAATATCCATCAGTAGCCACCTAAATGGCGTCACGCCTCGGTGCCTCACTTCGCCTTCGATACTGTTACAGGCGATCCAGTGCCGGCTTTACCAGCAGTATCAGAAGTTCATGCTATTCTAAGCCGTTCCGGTGATTCTAGGACTGAAGAATTAGATGTATAATAAAAATAAAATAATAAAGTAAAATAAAATAATTAGATGTATAGAAAGTGATTCCGAGCGTGATATTGAGCCTTGAACTGAGTAACTATTCCGAAAAACCTTGTTGATCGATTCTCCCAGGAACTGTTGTTTTTTTTTTGTTTTTTTGTTGTTTTTTTTTTGGGGGGGGGGGGGGGGGCGGCGCACTCAATTCCAAATTCCTTGCTGTAAATTGACTTTTAAAATGTTCTAAAAATTAACATTAATTAAAAATATTCTCATATTCTCATTTGTAGTATTATAATTATTAAATTTCATCTGTGAATTGAACAATTAGTTGTTAAATTTAATTGGGAAAGTGGGACAATTTTTTTTATGTTTGAGTGATATTTGGCTGGTACAAGTTTGAAAGAACGACCAGCTGATCTTTGTTATTGTTTTGAAAGGAACGTGTTTGAAGTCGAATTGGGTTGAATATTGCGCAGTAAAATGTCACGTAGAATGAAATAAAAAGAAAATCTAGGCTTTTTGGTGAATATCGGGAATTAACTCATGAGTGTCAGTGTGCAAAATTTAAAAAATGACTTTAACCGACTGACCGTTCAAGTGTGTTTGGGGATGGCTAACCAAACGTTTGGCTACGTAAGAATTCTTGGGGAAACTGCTTCTTTATCATTAACAAGTATTCATATATTGCGTGGACTTTAAATATATATAGCCTTCCAAGGCAAAAGTCTAAAAATCTATCAAGACACAAGAAAGCTGGTTAACTGATAGAGTGCTAGAAGCCCATATTTGGGCTTTATTCTGTACTGCAGGTTTCAAAGGTTAAAGACTTCATATGCTGTGGATGTCCTTCATATTATCTTGGAAGTAATATTACCTTCATCTCCATCGATTTGCATAAGACAAAAACATGTTAACAAATCTTGAGGGTGAGAAAACATTTAGCACTCTACCAGTAAAGTTACTCAGACTTTACCATTCAAGATGCAATAGGTGGCTAACAGGTCATCCGTTCGCGTAAATTTAAATTTTCGTAACCACCACGCGAACGAAACGAGCGTTCTCGTAAAAGTTTGCACACTGGCGTGTGGACCTGAAAATATTGCGCTACGCGAGTGAAAAATAGTATGATCAGGTCAACACGAATGAAGTTGTTCCCGATATTCACTAAAACAGCGTAGATATCTTCTATATATTTTAGTTATTTTTTTTTATATGTGAAGTATTCTTTTGTTGTTCTTGTACAAATGAGCTCCATCCTTCCATCTATCTGCACACCGAATAGTCCACCGCCCCTAATCCCGATTACCACCACGTCAGTGCGAGATGTTGAGCAATTTTGATCTAGAGCTGCAGGTTAACCGAAACCGAACCGAGGTTTTTAGTTTTTTTAAAAAACCGAAACCGTCGACATCCCGTAATCTAAGGTTTTTCGTTTTTTATTAAATACTCTCTTGCTGCAGAAATTTACAGAATGTAGCCATCCCAGAGTAGTGAGAGTACCCAGACACTGCCAAGGGCAGTGTCTGGGTACTCTCACTACTCTGGGAAGGCTACATTCTGTGAATTTCCGACATTTCAGTTTAGTTGAGTTTGCAGCTTTCCTCAAGTTGCGTGTAGGTGTCAGACCTCGAAAAATGGCCAAGCACAATAAAAGTTCTGTATATTTAGGTAATTATTATATTGGCCTTCCTGATTCTTCATGTATTATAGCTTATTTCGGGCATTCATTGAGTTTCACTCAATTTCACTACCATTCAGTTGTGACTCCGAACATAAGAATGAGTTTTATTGAATGTTACTTGGCCTCATGAACAAACCGAAAACCGAACCGAACCGAGGTTTTACTCCATCTGAAAAACCAAAACCGAAACCGAACAAGAAATTTAAAAACCTACAGCTCTATTTTGATCAAATCCTCACCAAATATGGTCGTGCGACTTTTGGACGGCAGACCTTATGACATGCGGCAATTGGACAGTCTAACATTCCAGAGCCTTGTCATTTGGACGCTCAACATTCAACCGTGAATATTATCACACAAGATGCCACAACGGATAATCCCAAATTGATTCCACTGGAACTGTAAAAGCCGTATATCTAATGCATGCCATCACTTTACGTACTTAATGCGCCAAATACTCTACTCAATTAGTTCTATATGAAGTAAATTATTTCAAAGTACTTCCTGACACAACGTGGAGGAAAACCTTCAGAAGTTTCCACTCTGATTTTTGTTTACTAAGAATACTGGCACTGACAATGATTCTTGGAAAGCTAATTAAATTTTAATGATAGTCCATCACGCATGTAAAACATGATACGTTATTATCCCCGTGTTTATTCTTCATTTATTTCCAAATGAAACAAAAAATACTGCATTTTCATTGGCTGAGAGGTACGGGGTAACTTGCAATCCACGGTAGCTTTTTTTCACCGTGATTAACTAAAGTACCCATTTCATACCTTCTGCTTGGTTATGTTTGAACAAAAATAAAAATACACGAAATTTAATATTTATGTGTAATAAAATATTACAGATATGGATGTCATTGGAACTGGCTCATTGGGTCAGTTCCAATGACATCCATATTTGTCTGGTTTTATTAAAAAAAACTTACAAAGTACATATTTTCTGTCAGTTTTTTCCCCACAGTTTAGGTTAAGGTATTAAGTACACCAAAATTCTTGGAAATAAATCCGTTATCCTTGTGTTTTCCAGGGTATATGGGAGTTTACACCGGTCTGGGAACTCATACACCCTTTGGCTTCGCCTCAGGGTGTATGAATTCTCAGACCGGTGTAAATTCCCATACATCCTGGAAAACACAAGGATAACTAATAATATCAGGATGTGGGACCACGTCTGTCCGGCCATAACATTTTACCAATTCATCTTGTTGGGATGACACCATATTGCTGACGTCTTCTTTTCTCTATCCAATATCGTATAGGAAACTTTCAAGGTCGTTCCTGGAATTTCTTCAAATAATGCTGATGTAGCCATCTATTGAAAAGTTCTCTGATAGTTCTTTCCAAGACAGTATCATAAAACCTGCATATGACCATCGAAAGGAAACGTACACGGATACATTGCAACAAATAGGAATGTATTGTTCATTCATTTATTTATTTATTGGTATTTAAAGCCACTCTCAGTATGTGTGGCCCCAGCATGACCACAACACAAGTACAAAATAAAGTTTAGCAATGATTCATACTTGGGCTGCCCTCTTTAGAATGCGTTGTTTACCAGCCCCTCTCATACTATAAGAACAGAACATGTGTGCCACAATCAACAGGTAATGTGTCCCTCGTCCCTTCTTAGGAGGGATGTTAAACAACTTTGAAAACAAATTTAACCCTTTACCCAACGTAACGACCAAAACCGGTCAGCGCTATTCACAAACATCGCCAATTAATTTTTCATTTTTTACATTTTTTTTTGTCTCAAAAATATAGGTTATGACCCCTCTTTGGAACGATCTCGTCGAGCTCGTTCCAAAGAGGGGTCATAACCTATGTTTTTGAGACAAAAAATGAAAAAAAATAGTTATTCAAGAATTTTTTTGCAAGTGTCGTCTGCTTTTCATGTTAGGTAAAGGGTTAATAAAAGTTGATTTGATTTTTAATCCTTTAGTCCCCATTCAGCCACAAACTATGAGTTTTATATTGCTCTGTAAAAGTGGTCCCAGGTGTATTGTTAGAACTCTGCTGGTAGGGTACATTTTTTCTAGGCAGTTTTTTTTTTTACACTATTGTTGGGTGCGTGTATAGGCAGCCAACAACAATAATGTAGAAACATTGTTGAGTCATCTGCAACTATGTGAATGTTATTAATGAAAAATTAATCTGTGGACTTCGAGTTAAACAGCATTGAATCTAGTTTGAAGATGACACTTGGAGAAAAAATCTTCAATAGCTATATATTTTCCTTCTGCCTCAAAAACATAGCTTATAACCCTCATTGAAACGAGCTCCAATTAGAATCATAAGCTATGCTTTTGAACCAAATTGAAAAATAAACTAAAATTTGAATGAGTTTTGAAAGTAACACTGGCGATTTATATAAGTTTTTGTTTAGACAAAGGGTTAATCACAGAGACAACTTTACAGTAAAAATTCGGATTGTTGAAAGGTTCAATGCATGTTTGTTGCATTATTATTTGTCATATTTCTCGAAGAGAAACGAAACAATCTTATTATTTAAGTAAAACATTGAGGTGTGAGAAAAATGTCTTTTAACATTTCATTTCATTTCATTTATTCACTTTTAACCATTTACATGGCGTAAAGCAAGTGTTAACACAGAGAAATTTTAATACACTACATGTCCGGGCAGTCCGTATATATACATGTGCTATACGTGTAACAAGTATGGACCTGGTAAGGGGGCGGGGTCTGAACAGGCAGCACGAGCTTTAGCAAGTTTGGAAGAAAACCAACTGAAAGGATGGTTTTTGTTGGGTGAGGTGACTTCCATTGCGCATTTCCCATTGGTTAATATTTTCCATGTAAAAAGTTATACATCCATTTGTACAAAATTAATAAATAAAATTAAATAAATAATATAATTTTTTTGTAATCAAGTTCGCGATCTGAAGTTTGTGAAATTGGATTAGTGAAGTCTGTGAAGAGTGGAGAAGTTTTAAACCAATTTTACAACGAATGGACCTCCTGGTTCGCCCCGGGGAGGGTGGAGGGGGGGGGGCAGCCGGAATTCTATTTGTGGTCTTCGTGCTTTTCTAAACAAAAGTGAAAATTACGCCTTTTTACATTATTTGTTATTGTTATTGCCTACGAGAACTATGCTTCATAGGTGTCGACAGGGTGTACAGCCACCCTAAAATTTTGTCTCTGCGAGCATGCAGTGCCCAATAGTACCCAGTACAAGCTGAGTACTATCTTATTTAGTTCTCCGTTACTTTGTGTTGACGGCCACTTTCAGTATCCTTACTACAACACAGGAACAATATATCAAGCACACCCAACTGTTTCCCCGGGAGTTGATTATACCGGGACCTAAGTTGGCAAACTTATTCAACTGGAAAAGTTGAATCCGCTAGACACAGACCCGAATTTACAACACGGAAGTTGTTATACGCGTCTTTTAGGAATTACCGGGAAACTCTCGGTGACATGGGGATTTTGTTTCACGGCAACTGCCTCAAAGACGTGTATAACTTCCGTGTTCTAACTTGAACATGAAATAATTGGGGCGTGCACGAGTTACCACTCGGCTTTTACGGAAAGATCGCAGGGCTTATATTTCATCTAAATTTGGGAGGATTCATTTGGATTCTCGTGAAAATGGTTGCGAGAATGCGGCCACCATCATGGTTGAACCCCTGTTGTATACTACTAATAACACATGTTGTATACCAACAACACGTTAACCATCTAACAAACACAGTTTTTTAATTTTTAAAACAATTGATTTTTTTTTTTAAATAAACAATAAATACAAATAAAACCTTACAAATATGCACTGAGCCGGTTCCAATGACAGCCATATTTGTACCATTTTATAGATACGGTGTCAGGATATTTCAGGTCTCGTTAGCCTTGTTTTGGTTAATTTGTTTCCCCTGTGTAAGGTGAAGTGTTACATTTACTCAATTCTTTTCAAGCGAGTTCAAGAAGAGGTTCAGCGAGAATTTACACGGATTTTCGGGAGCACGGTGGCTCAGTGGTAGACTGTTGGACTTCTATGCTAGAGGTCCCGTGTTTGATCCCCGTCCTGGATGGCCCGCGTTGTGACCTTGGACAAGGCACTTTATCCCGGTTGACTATAGGGGGGTACGATGACGCCATGTACTATTGATGAAGTGGGAACTGATGAAATGGGAAACTATATTTTTAGAGGCAGTTGATGAAAATGGGAATTGATGTAAGTTGAGTGTAACGGAGCTTAAACAGTTAGAATATTGAGGAGCAGTCAGTTGCTCGTCGATGCTCGGTGGTTCTATCCGGGTGCTCCGGCTTCCTCCACCCGTAAAACTGTCACGATTAGCCATTGTGCATAAGTATGTGACCTTAAACACCAATAAATAAATACAGGGATTCTCGCTGGTTTTGTTGCGCGAATCTTTGCGTGAATCGATTTTTGGATTCTCCTCGACAAAATAAGCCTTGGACCGGCGTTATTAAAGAAAAAAATACTGAAATTACTGGAATGTTTCAAGGCGGATATACGAAGGTAAATGTTTCGAAAATATTCCCACCGGACTATATTAGTTAGATTTGTGTACACTCGTATGACATTTACAATACGATTTGACAGGTGATTAATTGCACGAACAAGACACAATCAACAACATCTGGTAAAGCCAAAGCGGCGCCACAATCGTGACGTCACCCATTCAATCTGTGTGTATAAGCTATCGTCGTGGCGCCAGCCAGGCGGTCGCTACAGTTACCGACCTGTCAATCACGGCTCACTTCAAATAAGCCGCCCTCCCACAGCTGATAAATTGCATTAAAATTCGTCACCTTCGGCCCGTTGATACTTCACACCGCACACCTGCAAATTTGTACGAATTCATGTGTGTCTAAGAATGTTTTTCTAGGATACACTGGCGCCAGAGTTACTGAAAAGATCACCAATATAAATACATGTCGGGGACAAGACGTTCGCCGAAAATAAATCTGGTGAACATCTGTGGACAGTCATTTTTTGAAAGGTTTGAACAATTGTATGGAGAATCATAGTATGGGCGAATGAAATTGCCCACTTAACATTTATCTCGCTTTAAATACCTTTCAAATTATAATGCTCTGAATAGGGGATGAGAAAAAAATTAGTTTGAAACTTTTCCAGTCCTAACAATACGAGCAAACATGATAGCAGACAGAAAGTCTGGAGGTGACGGAAAGACATCCTCAGGTGTTGGAATGTTAGTACTGGTGTCACAGATATGATAATCCGGGTGACGCTAACCCTAATTACGCTCGATATTTTACAGCTAGTGGGAAAAAAATCGAAATAGAAAGCACAATTTTAACCCTTTACCAAACCTGAAAAGCAGACGACACTTGCAAAAAAATTCTTGAATAACTAATGTTTTTCATTTTTTGTCTCAAAAACATAGGTTATGACCCCTCATTGGAACGAGCTCGTTCCAATGAGGGGTCATTATCTATGTTTTTGAGACAAAAAGGAAAAAATAATTAAAATTAATTGGCGATTTTTGAGAATAGCGCTGGCCGGTTTTGGACGTAGCGACAGGTAAAGGGTTAAAACAAGCTCCTAGCTTCCTGTCAAATCCCTCCTTCAATTTGCAATCTGTTTAGTGTTAAATATATGTTATATATATGCGGTGCCTTGTGCTGTTACTTCTTTGTTGTTGTTCAGTTTTGTAATGTATAGCATTTTCTTTGAATAAATATTGTTTTAAACTAAAACAAGATTATGTATACAACTGGAGATTGCTCTTCTCCGATAGCACTGTATGTATATATAAAAAAAAAAAATATAAAACGAGGTCCCAATTTTTAAGAACTGGTTCGTGGAGCGAACGTTTGATAGTTACGTGCAAATCCCTGGTAGTTCTCTCAAAATAGTCTTGCTTGTATAGCACAGACTGTTGTATACTTTGTTGGCTCTTTACCTACGGGAGCGTGTAGCTCAGTGGATACGACATTGGACTTCAAACCGAAAGGTCCACGGTTCAATCCCCCCCCCCCCCCAGGAGTAACTTCGTTGTGCCCTTGCGCAAGGCACTTAATCCCGATTGCCCACGTGGTGACTCTGTGTACTAAGACGTACTGCGCGTCGATGGTGCACTTATCTTCAACCAATGCTAACCCTGCTTGAGCGGAGTTAGTACGTTGGTGAGTCTGACAGTTGTTCTCTGATGCTCAGCGGTTATCTCCGGCTTCCTCCACCTTAAAACTCTTCGATATGAGGTTACCCTGGCAGTCGAAAGTGTCTTTAAACCCCAATAAAAACAACACAAAAAACCTAGGGGAGATACATTTACTAAACATTAAAAATGTTTTTTGCCTAACTAGCTCGTTTGAATGTTGGTGTCATAAGCTGTATCAGAAAGGTTGTTTTTGATTATTTCACCGCCTGTATATTTATTTATATTTATTTATTTATTAAGGTTTAACGACACTTCAACAGCCAAGGTCATATCGTGTCGGTGACAGTTTTACGGGTGGGGGAAGCCGGAGTACCCAGAGAGAACCACCGAGCAACCACGAACAGCTGCCAGCTCCCCAACATCGTAACTCCACACTACAGCACAGGCAGGATTAGACTGTTTGAAGACATGTGCACCATCGATGTGCAGTACGCCTTAGTACACGACGTCATCGTGCCCCGTATGTACAATCGGGGTTAAGTGCCTTCCCCAAGGACACAACGCGGGAGTCCGAATCGAATGCTCATACGGTCACCCATCCAAGGACTAACCGGGCTCAACGTTGCTTAACTTCAGTGATCTGACGAGAACCGGTTACCGCAACGCCACTGCCCCCACCCCCACCCCCACCGCCTGTATATCGCAGCTGCATTATTCCATGTTTTAACGCAGTTTGCTTATCAAATTATCCACATCTATTTCAAGCTAACTAGGAAACCTCTTCAAATACACAGTTTATAACCCTCATACTGGAACAAGCTCGAAGAGCTCGTACCAGTGAAGAAATGGTACGATCTATGTAGTGAATGGAAAAATAAACAAAACAGATAAATGATTGTACGCGTTTATTATCTGCGGGTGGATTGTTTGCTGAGGTTCTGTGTACTAATCTAAAAATTGTCACACAGCATTTGGGATTTTCCACATGCTACATTGTGAAATGACACGTTTTTCTACACTTCCTTCTTTTTCAAGCATCCTGGTACAAAGATGTCCACTTTTGAGGACTTCCATACCCGGTGTTGGATACCAGGTTCTCTGAACAAGTGATGGAAAATTTGTTCACAGGTCAACAAACACATGTCCACCTCCAGGGGCTTCCCACGTGGAAATGTTACTGTCTTATCAATACTGTCTAATATTATTTTATTTATTTACTGGCGTTTAATGTCACTTTCAGCATCTTTGGCTATATATCATGACCGCAACATAGGTATATGATGTTAAGTTTAGCCAATTGTTTATACCCGTATTGCCCACTTTAGAGAGGATGTCCATTCCAGGCATTGATTCGGCTCCTATTTTACTAGTAAAGCGGAACTTGTTCACCACGGTAAACGAGCACTGCTCCACTTCCCGGGTTTCCCGCGGGGGAATACTGTATAAAATGAATACTACTGACTTGCAGGACTGAATCGTCGATTGAGTGCACCAAGCTGTCATCTATTACGTATTTGCATTGCAGACGGCAGCTTGATGAACTCAAGGGACGGAATAATGATTGATTCTTCTAACCAAGTTGGAGTTTATTGGTATCGTCTGCTCATCTACTTTTATCAAGTTTCGATTCACACAGCCTTGATACATAACGTTTGGAAAGGGTGAATTCAGTGCGATACAGTTATTAGCTAAATTTTCTGCGGCAGACAAGTTGCTGAATCACAGCTGTGTGCCAAACCGACAACGAATGGAAAAGAAAGTGAAAATAATTCCCGTTAGGTCATGATGTAATAATACCGGATTACGGTGTATAAAAGTCATTAATTAGTGTTAACCCGTTTAACGGATTTATCTGAGGTATTGATGGGATAGATACTAAGGGATTACCGGGATAAATCTTGTTCTAACATGATGATTGTGTCCGCTAAACCGTACGACACCTCAAAAGACAAAAAAGAAAAGAATAAGAATGTAACTTAATTTGCATATTCATAGGTCCATAAATAATTAGGAATT
Organism: Pictodentalium vernedei; assembly: GCA_031216915.1. Lineage (NCBI taxonomy): Eukaryota > Metazoa > Mollusca > Scaphopoda > Dentaliida > Dentaliidae > Pictodentalium > Pictodentalium vernedei. The sequence continues at coordinate 159,352,001 of CM062293.1, forward strand.
GTTTACATATTCAATGATCAAACCGTCCGCCAATTAACAGCCCGTTTGCCAGTCAATGTGTAGGCAATTTATGCAACGCCAATTATCGAAAGGAAAGTATGTGGTGTCCGGTTCAGCAAATTTCAGGCCTGAAAATAAGCAATCTGACATTTGCAAAATGAGGTCCTCAGAGGGTGAATTTGATGATGCTATCCCATGCAATGGGCCAATTTATCCTATGGGTACCTCTGTCTGTTTCGTTTTGAGACCCGATTCAGACTAAGGTTCAGAGACGGTAAATTTAGTGATGCTACCCTGCTGTGCAGGGTAGCATCTCTGACCTCACCCTCTGGGGACCTCATTTTGCAGATGACAGTCTGCTTATTTTCTGGCTTGTCAGCAATAGATACCTCTTGTCAGACTCCTATAGTGTGAAGGATTTTGCTTCTTTTTGCACCAATTTTTAAAATTTTCTCCCTCAGAGCCAACCCAAGGTTGTCCCTGTGCATTACGCGTCCCATGGGCGCGTGCAAGTTTTGGTCCGGCCGCCACTAATCGTGTCCCATCAGTTTTCACGAGGCCGAATTGAAAATGCGATCTACCGGGTTCCGAGGTTCAAAGAGCGCTGGTTTGAGAAATGGCCAAATTTCTCTTTGATGAAGGAAGCTGATCAAATTGAAGACTGCGCATTTTTTTATGACTTAAGCGAATTGCGTGACTAGATATTAAGTCAATCGAGTGCATCAAGGTGCCACATGCACTGCAGATGACACACTGATGAGCTCATGGGACGAAATTTAGTTGAAGTGAACACAGGTTTCTTTTCCGGATGCTGGAACCAACATGGGGTATGACATCAACAAGGAAAGCCATCGGCATGTCAATATGTTCACTGATATACAGTGAGTAAAATTTAAAATGAAAACAGTACATGGAGAGAGTATTATCACTAAATCACCCGCAGGGTGGATATTCCACAAAAGCAATAACTGCAAATTTGTTGCAAAGCATAACAAATACAAGCAAAGTTCCAGCCAATGGACCTCCGGGTTATACCCGGAGGTCCATTGGTTGAAACATTGTTTGTGGTCTTTGTCCACATGTTCAGAATTTGAAAGTGATACTTTGGGTGATAACTCCACTCCTCGGGTGATTTCGTTACAATCCACGTGCTGTAGACATTTTATTTTATTCAACTTATTTAAGCTCCTTGATTTTCAGGTTGTCGAATGGGGGACTCATATCACCAAAGAAGTAAAACATGAGATACAGTTTGTTTATTGGACTGATTGCACGTTAAGAAGGTGTCTAAATTCTTAATCCAATAACGCATTTTTTATCAATAGAATGTGTGTTTGTATACATATAATAAATTTGAAGGTGGGATTGGCTTATATTTTATTAGAGAGTGTTGTTATTAACTGTAAACTGACGATACACAGGGCACCTAAAAGGTGAATTTCTGACACCAAATTTAATCCCGATTAAACAATGTGAACAGCGATGGTATCTTCCACGCCAGTACAGAGTCACCAGTTGGAAGAGTCCATATTCGTTACCTGGGTAAGACAAAACGAGATTTTGAACGTGCAGCCTTACGGATGCACGTTGGAAATCTTGCTTACTCTCCCACGCAAATTCACTGAACAACTATCTGCTTTTATGAAATCTGGTCGTATTACAATCCTTGACCTTTAAATGGGCCTTTCGCTTCCAAAGGGTTAAAATACACAATGTTACTACTTCTCACACCAAATGGTTTAGACATAAATGAAGACACAAGTTGCTGATGGCGTTATCGACTGACTGCAAAAATAATTAACCCTTTGCGCAGTGTAACGTCACAACTTGACAGCCCAATTGACAAAACGTTATTTAACCCTCTGCACTCTGATGTCAAAATGGCAAAGTTTTCAGCAGCAAATATTTCCCATAATGCAGTTTGTTATTTAACCAAATATACCTTGCTTGACAGAGCTCAGTCAAGCAAGAGATGATTGGTTAAATTCACAGTTAACCCTTTACCTAACGAATCGCCCGCATCCGACCGCGTAATCTGCAAATTGAGCAGTTGAAAAAATCAAATTTTTCAAAATATTTCAACAAAACCATATCATGTGACCCCTCATTGGAACGAGCTCATTGAGATCGTTCCAATGAGGGGTCACATGATATGGTTTTGTTGAAATTTTTTGAAAAATTATAAAAAAATATATTTAAAATCATAAATTTTGATATCGCCTGCGTTGGATAAAGGGTTAAACAAGAGAAAAACAGAGTGGCTGGAGAATATTTTATTGCAGTCTCAGAGTGGTAGGGGTTAAATTCCATCAGTTCTTTGCCATTTTCGCATCCAAAACATAGCTTATGACTCCTCATTGGAACGAGCCCGCTCCTATTAAGAGTAAGGCGCTATGTTTTTGAGGTCATCGACCTCTAGTCGTGTTTGGCATTGGGTTCAGTTGAGCACGGAATATGACAGAAACAGTTTTAGTCAAAATAAGATGTATTACCACAAGAAAGAAGTGTCTTTCATTCTTTTGATCTTTTCCTCGCTGATAACAGCAGCCAAGGACATTGATCTTTGGAGCGTCTTAACCCTTTACCCAACGAATCGGTCGCATCCGCCCGCGTAATATGCAAATTCAGCAGTTGAAAAAATATTAATTTTCAAAAAATTTCAACAAAACCATATCATGTGACCCCTCGTCGAGCTCGTTCCAACGAGGGGTCACATGATATGGGTTTGTTGAAATTTTTTGAAAAAATGATATTTAAAATAATAAATTTTGATATCGTCTGCGTTGGGTAAAGGGTTAAACCTTACCAAACATTAGTGTTGGAGAAAATAGTATCAGGTTAGATGTTCCTCCCGTTTATAGCAAATGGGTGTATGGGGGGGGGGGGGGCGGGGGCGGTGGAGTGAAGCTCTTAAGAACTAAACAAAGGTCATTTGGAATAAGCGATTTCAAACCAGACTGACAAAGATGAACGAAACTTTCCAAAATTCTATTTCTTAACTTTAAAAAACAACGGTTTTCCATTTCAGAATCAAATTTCAAAATGCATGGACCAGTTATATCTTAAACCACCATTCCCTTTCAAAAATGGATGGAAAAAATTACTTGAAGGGAGATAAACAATAAGTTTTTGGTGTTTAAGGTCACATGTCTGCACAATGGCTAATCGTGACCGCAACATGGATATAAAGTCAAGTCCAGCCAATCGTTTTACCCAACATGCCCATTTCAAAGGACTTTCACCCCCAGATATTGGTTATTGGATCAATTTTATCAGTAAAACCAGAGCCTATTTACCACAATAAACAGGCATTGCTTCACTTCCCGGGGCTCCATACGGGGAAAACAATCAATTGAATTTTTTTTTTAAATAATATACTAAAATTTAAAACTGATTTTGAAACTGAATATATTTATATATATAATAAAACTCAATACTAAAAAAAACATCACACTTTTTGGTTATGGCATTCGTTCGTTGGCCTTTTTAATTAGATGATATACATCTTAGATCAGCGTTGACTACACAGTATTTTAACTAGGGCAGCAGCTGCATGACCCACTTGTCACACCACCCATCAACAAATTTATTTGCCTTCGGGAAAGCGGGGGAAAGTAAGTGGTAAGTGCGAAATCCTGACGCGGACTGCTGTCACAATTTCCTCTGCCATCCACGCTTCCCACGTTCAGTGATGAAATGTCATGGTAAGAACGGGAATGAAGGAAGAGTGACATATAGGCTCACTTTACACATTTTGTGGGTGAGAAAATCCGTTATTGAAAAACTTGAAAGAGTGACATCACTGAACGTACCTGCAGATTTTTGCAGAGTGTTGGAATTGGGTGAAAATGACTGCTGTTTTTTTTAGAAAGCTCAACAAATCGTTCCATGAAAACCAAGAGGTGCCAACTCCAGTCTCAACAAATCGTTCCATGAAAACCAAGAGGTGCCAACTCCAGTGCGCAAGCATTGCAGTTCCATCTTTATGATTTCAAGGGACGAAATACACGCAGTTCAAAATGATTCGGTTTCAAAAAATATTCTTTCCATATTTTGCGACACAATTTTACCAACTGAAAGCCTAAACACACGAGATGCGCTGTAAGCGTTGCGGTAAAATAACCAATCACAATTTTCTTAACAATATGTAATGTCGACACAATGTTTGGGCTTAGATTGTTGACTTGCTATAGAACAAAGACAATAATCTCCTGAACTTAGTTCAGTGTCAGATATGAAATACATAATAACTCAATTTAATTTTGATTTTATATTTTTCATTCTGCACATTGGTTCTCATTGCAGTTAGTATTTTTGTTTGTTGTAGAGTGTGAATCACATCAGCGGCATAACACCTAGAGCTGAAACGGTTAAGGGGTTTTCTTGATCGATTAATCACGTGGATTAACCTTGGTTAACCGATTAATCACTTGTCTAAATAGATATCTGTATAAGTGCCATACCGTTGATTGATGATTTACAGCATGAACCATTTAATCAACGTAACAAACAAAACCGACTAGGCCTATATACAAAAATGTCCATTCAAATTCATTATGTTTTCCATTTTTGACACAAAAGTATAGCTTATGACCCCTCATTGGAACGAGCGCGTTCCAATGAGGGGTCATAAGCTATGTTTTTGAGACAAAAATTGAACATTTTTAGTAATTCATGAATTTATTTTGTAAGTATCGTCTGCTACGCGCGATGGGTAAAGGGTTAAGAATGACCATTACCAGCTACTGATACAGTATGATGATCATGCAAGTAAACAAGTATGTCAGCAAGTAACTTGCATGCTTTACTCTGTCTCATATGACTGATGTGAGTCAGTGTGACAATGTTTGCCTATTTTGGAGCAAGTTTGTTCCTTTGTTAACCCATATAATGCTGTAGCTCAAAAGTAACGGTTAAACGATCAATTACTTTTTGGATCGATCAAGATGTTGATAATTGATTAATCGGTTAACAGTTTCAGCTCTAATGTTATGTCGACACAATGTTTGGGCTTTGATTGTTGACTTGCTATAGAACAAAGACAATGATCTCCTGAACTTAGTTCAGTGTCAGATATGAAATACATAATAACTCAATTTAATTTTATAGTTTTCATTCTGCACATTGGTTCTCATTGCAGTTAGTATTTTTGTTTGTTGTGGAGTGTGACTCGCATCAGCGGCAAAAACACCACCAAATTGCAAAATGGGGGATATGTGATATTTATTACCTCATAATAACGCTCTGAATGGTCGCACCGCAATGCCCGAATTTGTCAGCACTGCATGCACACATTGGGTTTGGGTAACTTGACTATGTAACTGCATATTATAATGAAACATAAGAAAAGATAAATAAAATCTATGACATCCTGGAAAGGCTCGAAGTCCTGTTGTTCTTTTCACACACTACGTGTCACAGTCGCAGCTGCGTGGTCAGGATAGAGAATGTATCTCATTACCAAAGATCTGTACACAGTCAAAATGGCGAACTGGTGAGCTGGGGGTATGTTTATAATGAGTATGGGACAAAATCCCAAGACAAATACCTCCAGACAAAATCCGTCAACGAAAAAGATCCAAAAAATCTGATCGATCTACAGTACGTGGAGAGTATATTGTCACTAAATCACCCACAGAGTGGAGATTCCACCCAAGCAATAATTGCAAATTTGTTGCAAAGCAAAACAAGCACAGTTTCAGTCAATAGACCTCCGGGTTAAATCCGAAGGTCCATTGGATGAAACATTGCTTTTGTTTTTGTCGCTATGTACAAAATTTGAAAAGTTAAAGTTTGGGTGATAACTCCACTCCGCGGGTGACTTTGTTACAATCCACTCTCCACATACTGTATCTATGGTCAAGCCCCAAAGTAAAACCCCAAAGTGTGGACAAAAATGAAAGTTTTTGTCCACTTTGTCCCTTTCCATGAGGATGTTGTGTGATGCTTGTTTGAGAGGTTTTGTCGTGAGGAATTTCCTCCAACTTTGTTATTTTCCTCGAGGGATATTGTGCGAACCTCGTTTGGACCACCGACGTTTCCGCTTAGGAACTATTTATTTATTTATTGATGTTTATGGTCACATACATACGCACAATCGCTAATCGTGACAGCTTTACGGATGGAGGAAGCCGGAGTGCCCGGAGAGAACCACCGAGCATCGACGAGCAACTGTCAGCCCCTCAACATTCAAACTCTGTTCAAGGTCCGTTCAAGCAGGGTTACAGCGGTTGAAGACGTGCACTATCGACATGCAGTACGCCTTAGTGCACGGCGTCATCGTGCCCCCGTGTAGGCAACCGGGATAAAGAGCCTTGCCCAAGGACACAACGTGGGTCGTCCCGGATGGTGATCGAACTCGGAACCTCTAGCATATAAGTCCAACAGTCTACCACTGAGCCACCGCCACCCCGCTTGGGAACTATCACGACACAATGGTCGAAGTGTTTCAATAATTATTATTATTTATTTTCTACAGAAGCCTAGAAGGGACATGTATTTTTTTTTTACTTTTTACTTTTTTTTTTTCACTTTTCATTTATTTTTATTTCACTTTTTACTTTTTTAAATATTTTCTTCGACTTTTCACCCGAGGTGGAAACTTTCCACCCGAGGTGGAAACTTATCACCCGAGGTGTAAACTTTTCACCCGAGGTGGAAACTTATCACCCGGGGTGGAAACTTATCACCCGAGGTGGAAACTTTTCACCCGAGGTGGAAACTTATCACCCGAGGTGGAAACTTTTCACCCGAGGTGGAAACTTATCACCCGAGGTGGAAACTTATCACCCGAGGTGAAAAGTTTTAACCGCGGTGAAAACTTTCCACCCGAGGTGGAAACTTTTCTCCCGAGGTGTAAACTTTTCACCCGAGGTGGAAACTTATCACCCGAGGTGGAAACTTACCACCCGAGGTGGAAACTTACCACCCGAGGTGGAAACTTATCACCCGAGGTGAAAAGTTCTAACCGCGGTGAAAACTTTCCACCCGAGGTGGAAACTTTTCTCCCGAGGTGTAAACTTTTCACCCGAGGTGGAAACTTATCACCCGAGGTGGAAACTTACCACCCGAGGTGGAAACTTATCACCCGAGGTGAAAAGTTTTAACCGCGGTGAAAACTTTCCACCCGAGGTGGAAACTTTTCTCCCGAGGTGTAAACTTTTCACCCGAGGTGGAAACTTATCACCCGAGGTGGAAACTTGCCACCCGAGGTGGAAACTTATCACCCGAGGTGAAAAGTTTTAACCGCGGTGAAAACTTTCCACCCGAGGTGGAAACTTTTCTCCCGAGGTGTAAACTTTTCACCCGAGGTGGAAACTTATCACCCGAGGTGGAAACTTACCACCCGAGGTGGAAACTTACCACCCGGGTGAGTTTCCACCTCGGGTGATAAGTTTCCACCTCGGGTGAAAAGTTTACACCTCGGGAGAAAAGTTTCCACCTCGGGTGGAAAGTTTTCACCACGGTTAAAACTTTTCACCTCGGGTGATAAGTTTCCACCTCGGATGGTAAGTTTCCACCTCGGGTGGTAAGTTTCCACCTCGGGTGATAAGTTTCCACCTCGGGTGAAAAGTTTACACCTCGGGAGAAAAGTTTCCACCTCGGGTGGAAAGTTTTCACCACGGTTAAAACTTTTCACCTCGGGTGATAAGTTTCCACCTCGGGTGGTAAGTTTCCACCTCGGGTGGTAAGTTTCCACCTCGGGTGATAAGTTTCCACCTCGGGTGAAAAGTTTACACCTCGGGAGAAAAGTTTCCACCTCAGGTGGAAAGTTTTCACCGCAGTTAAAACTTTTCACCTCGGGTGATAAGTTTCCACCTCGGGTGATAAGTTTCCACCTCGGGTGAAAAGTTTCCACCTCGGGTGATAAGTTTCCACCTCGGGTGATAAGTTTCCACCTCGGGTGAAAAGTTTACACCTCGGGTGATAAGTTTCCACCTCGGGTGATAAGTTTCCACCTCGGGTGAAAAGTTTACACCTCGGGTGATAAGTTTCCACCTCGGGTGGAAAGTTTCCACCTCGGGTGAAAAGTCGAAGAAAATATTTAAAAAAGTGAAATAAAAATAAATGAAAAGTGAAAAAAAAAAAGTAAAAAGTAAAAAAAAAATACATGTCCCTTCTAGGCTTCTGTAATTTTCAATATTTGCCTCGAAAACATAGTTTATGACTTTTCATTGGAACGAGCTCAATGAACGAGCTCTTTGAGCTCGTTCCAATGAGAGGTCATAACCTATGTTTTCGAGGAAAACAAATAACATTAAAATTTTAGTTATTAAGAAGGTTTTTTGGCCAGTGTCTTCTGTTACTTCTGTCAGGTAAAAGGTTAAACCGCGATGATTCGGGGCATCATGCACGTCGCCAAGTGTTATTTATTAGTATTTGTAGAAGTTCGGAGCGCAATATTAACTGCATGAAATATTACAAAATGGTCCACACAAAACGAAACTTATTCTGTCCCAAACTCCGCCATTTTGAATGTGGAGAGAAAAACGGTTCGATGACGTCAATTCCGCACCCTGGTGGTATGGTAGGCATATAAGAGGAAGGATAAATTGCCCCTAAATACCAGGCGCGTGGATTTTCCACCCAGCCATTAATTACAATTTCAGAGAGAAGTCACGATGGGTACAACCACCCCTTAAGTTTTTAACCCATGAACCACCACGAACAAACAGACGGAGATGAGAAAAGAAAGTTTGCATGTGCTTTCCTTCTCACAAATTGGACAACAATTTGTCGATTGAGCGCCCACCCCACAACCCTTCCACTGAAGTTTTAACAGTTTTGTCTTCAAAATGTAGCTCATGGCCCCTCACTGGAGCCAGCTAATCGAATTTGTTCGAATAAGGAGTCATACGCATGTCTTGGAGGCAAAAATTTTAATTTTCTGTTATTAACCCTCCACCTATCACGAAAGGCAGACGACACTTGAAAAAAAATTCTTGAATAACCAATTTTTGTTCATTTTTTGCGTCAAAAATATAGCTTATGGCCCCTCATTGGAATGAGCTCGTTCCAATGAGGGGTCATAAGCTATGTTTCTGAGATAAAAGATGAAAAAAATAATGAAAATTGAATGTTTTTTTAGTAAATAGCGCTGACCGGTTTTGGTCGTTACGTGGGTAAAGGGTTCATTGGGGGGGGGGGGGCGCAAATGTCGCTTTCTAGTCGTGTTAGTTAAAGGGTTAACATAACTGATTGGTTTTTAATGTCAGTTTCAGAACCCATTACTGTATCATGATCACAACACAAGTGTGAAGTTAAGTCTTGCAAATCGTTTATACCTATACTGCCCACTTTAGAAGGCTTGCACCCCAGACGTCGCTTACAGCTATGGACCTATGTTCCCAGTAAAACAGAACTTGTATCCACAGTAAACAAGCACAGTGTCACTTCTGGAGGTTCCCACGGGGGGTGGGGTAACAAAATTTACATCAGGAATAATCTACAGACAACACTCCACTACAGCAGTTGAGTTTCCACCCAAACAACAACCCATGTTCTTCAACAAAGCAACAGACGTGAAGCCAAAGTTACAATCAATGTAAGTCCGACTTCAGCCTTAAGCTTAACTGGCTGTTTTCGGAGAATTTAAAAGTATCACCATCTTCAATGGAACTCCACCCCGAGATGTTTAAGTTGTTATCCACTCTCTATGTATTGAAGGGTAGTCCGACCGATGATATCGGTCTTGCTGTAAAACTAACTAAGAGATTATAAATTTTCGAGGGGATATGAAATAGGCATGGCGCCCCATGTGTACACAGCTGAGGAACGAATCATATTAACATTAAAATCCAATACTTTTGGAGACCCAGGCTCCTCTGAGGTGTGTTTTTTAAGAGTTTGACAGAGGAACTCTAACGACCTTTCTATTAAACATAACGTGGTACAGAACCGTGGTCACAGAAGCGGACAGAGTATTTTGATTGGATCGCGACTGGGTCGCGATCCGATCGAAATTTTCATTCCGGGTTTTCTCCCCACAGCACACTAGAATCTCACATGTTTGAAAAGGAATACGCAGGCTTTCAAGCAACTTTCTGTGAAAAAATAGGGGACATTTTAGGGTCACATTTCACAATAAATAAGGAGTTATTTTAGGAATTTACAGGGCTATTTGGACAAAAAATGGGGATAAAAATTAAAAATTATAAGCATTAACCCTTTACCCAACGTAACGGAAAAACAAGTCAGCGCTATTCACAAAAATCGCCAATTAATTTTCATTATGTTTTCATTTTTTTGTCTCAAACACATAGGTTTTGACCCCTTTTTGGAACGAGCTCGACGAGCTCGTTCCAAAGAGGGGTCATAATCTTTGTTTTTGAGACAAGAAATGAAAAAAATTCGTTATTCAAGAATTTTGTGTGCAAGTGTCGTCTGCTTTTCATGTTAGGTAACGGGTTAAAAAGTAATTTCTGTCATCCTGCTTGCCATTAATCTCTATAATCTTTATTGTCTTCCATCCCAAAACATTGGCATATGACAAAGATACAAAATATATATATTTATAAATATATATATATAGGACACACATAAACCTGAATGGGTATTAATTGTTGAATATAAATCTGCTTATGACCACTGAGTTGGCTTCTGGCAGAAACATGAATTTTTCGAAAGTTTACTAAGACTAATTTGAAAGAAAATATTTCATTGTTGTGTATATATAAGCAGTAAGGATAACAATTTTTATTTTAGTTTTACAGACGAGTCTACCCAATGTTTTCCCAATCATATTTCTAAATGTAGCAATTTCCTAAAAAAGAAGGTTTTTTAGGATTTTAAAGCTTTGAAAAGGAAAGTAAAGGGTGCTTAAAAAGGAGGAAATTAAGGGCCGCTTGAAAGCTTGAAGACGAGAAAAGAAATACGAGAACATTTAGTATGAGATGTTATTTTCCGTGATTCGGTCTTGATTGCAAGCTATTTTATTTACGAAATCTCAACCTGATCGCAAGAAAAATGCCACCTTTGTTGCAATATGTTGAAACTCGAGCTATTTAAATTGATAGAAAAGTTGATCCACACTTGGAAATGGATATTTAGTTCACTGACCTTAAGACTCAGTGGATTCCGTCAAGTTAACAGACATTTGCCAAAAAAAATAAATAAATAAAATTCTTAAATAGATAAAAAATATTTCTTTGTTTAACTCAAAATCACGGCTTTACGAAATCATTCCAAATGACGGTCATACGCCATGTTTTTGAGGCAAAAACTGAAAAAAATAATAAAACCTGAATGGGTATTTTTGTAACAGCTATGACCCTGTGGCGAACGGTTAACAGAGAGTGACTGGGGAATCCAGTTAGTGGTTTACAGAAAGTAGCTGTGGGAATTCCTTATTTGTTACGTTGACCAGGAAGACACCGCCGCACACTCCCAAGATTTGTTTCGTACACTACAAATAATGGGAAGTACGACTGTACCGGAAAGCTTCTAAACTTACGAAACACGAATTTAAGTTTATTTAACAACACATAAATTTCTCGAATAACTAAAAATTTCTTTTTTGTCTCTCTACAACATAGGTTATGACCCTTCATTGGAACGAGTTCGTTCCAATGAGGGGTCATAAGCTATCTTTTTAGGCCCAAAATTTAAAATATGAAATTTGAATGGAGTATTTGTGAATAGTGCAAGACGGTAAAGGCAGTTGCCTCAACTCAGATACAATAAACAAATAAAACACACTTATATAAATTGTTAACATTCTGTATTTTTTTCACTGACGATGCAAACCCCGATATAGATTTTTGGAAAGCTGCCAAGGACCGTTTTTAAAAATGAAAAACACGTAAATGTGGTTAATTCACAGCTTATTCTTATGACAACTGCCAACAATGGAGAACAAATATTTACGTCATTAAAGTCTCTTTCAAATCGGCAATGACCCCCATGGGGCGAAGCGTTCACCAGAGCTACAGTACGCACTGGGTGATTTGGTACTTTGTCATCCGGTGGGTGGACAATTTCCGATGCACTTACTTGGTAAATGCAGTGGAACTTGGGAACCCACCATCAAGAAACTTTAGGGTCCTAGGGACATGCCATCATTAGGAGGTCCCACTGACTAATGACAAATCACCTGGGCAATGATTTCTAGTCAAATATTGGCTGTCTTAACAGCCTATCAGGCAGCCAAGACCTGACTAGAAATCATTGCTAAGCAACTGGACATGTACAGGTTGTCGTCTAGTAGGCACTCCGGACAATAAAGGGATAACGAAACTGAAAAGAAAATCAGTTACTTCTTTCATGAAAATGAACACTTCAACTGCTATGAAGCCTCAACAAGGTCCACTGGGTGGACAGCTTCCAATGCACTTGCTTGTTAATCCAGTGGAACATGGGAACCCACCGAGAAACATTTGAACCCAACAGACAAATCTGTATTTCGTGGACTACCGGGTGGTCCATAAACAGAAGATTGCCTATGGGACCTTCGCCCTTCTGCTGCTCGTGCAAGCATGGGTATACAGGCATCAATGACGGTCGCTGGGTGCTCAAGAACTAAATCACCCGAGCACACTAAAATACTTCTGGAAGGCAGATCTGAATCTGACTTCAAACATATTATGCAAATTCTTTTTGTCGAGACGTTACGTCACAGATGCGGATTAAAAAAAATGAACAAACTTTATTTGAGAGAATTCATTAGAAATGTATCTCCAGTGATCTCTATCTAGACTGCTGTCGAAACATGCAAAATCCGCCAGTGAAAAAACGCTATCACTGGCGCCCACCTCATACGGATTTAACAACCAAGCAACGCTTGTCTGACGGAGTAACACGTTCCAGACCAGTGTTTGGGGAATGATAAGGGGATTTCCGCGACAAATAAACCGACGTTAATAAAATTAACAGCACAAACATCTTAAAATAGAGATTTATCAATTATCTTCAAGCCCTCAAAACAGATACGCTGAATGAAAATAACTTTCAAAGCCGACGGTTTAGGCTGGAATCGCACACAAAGATTCGCCTATAGAAAACACATGGCACGGCTGTATCCGTTACAGCAGCGATAAGACCATCTGATGGGTTTCACTCAAAGCATTAGAATAATCACCATTTTAAATAATGCTGTTTACACGAACATACATTCCCATGGCAATTTAGAAATTCGGCGCAGGTGTCGTCTGCAACTGCTCCGCGTTTGGCACCATATGTCCGATCCTGCAGATCTTCCGAGAACAAAGAGCTGTATAAAGCAGTTGTACATCTGTTTCCAATTCCCCTTTATATGTTTCGAAGACAGTTGAAAGCTGGCCAGTTTCCATGCTCGCCTCACGTTGTTAGCACGTTCTCTTCAGAAGTACTGAATCATGGTCGATAGAAAAATATTCACAGTAATTCCGATTTCTACTTGAACAATTTAGTACATTTTTGTTTCTTTCCAACTTGAAGCTACTGTTTTGGTCGCGTGCCAAAGTGTGCAATTCAAATAGCCGGCGCGTGCCATTTGAATCGAGAAACGGTGGTAGGTGGGACTTAATGACATGCTGTTATTGTTGAAGGTGATAACTTGATTACCTAGCGTAAATAGAGTCGCGTGCCGTGAAGATCACTTAACAATATCAGCCAATCAAAGTCGAGAACGTTCCTCTACTCATTACATTATATCATTCTTGCCCGACGGATTGTTCCCACGGTTCACAGAGTTGTTTGTTGTCGGTAAATTTGTTAGTTTCTTCTCAGTATGGTCCATTGTCAGCCGAGGCTGTCATACACTGGTCGCGATGCGAGCAACACCTCAAAATTAAAATTAAAATTTTTTTCTTTCCACTTTGTAATTTCGGCAGAGTGGGATGCCGCTTTAATCCCAGTCCTGTTGATGACTGAAGACAATAATTTAACTGAGTCCTTTGTCTTGGGTAAAACAAAATCACTAATCATGATTTTGACGGCACTCATTCGATGCATCAAAAATATAATCGGAGATTTTGTTTTAACACTTTACTTAACATGAAAAGCAGACACGACACTTGCAAAAAGAATTCTTGAATAACTAATTTTTTTCATTTTTTTTTGTCTCAAAAACATAAGTTATGATACCTCGTTGGAACGAGCTCGTTGAGCTCGTTCCACCGAGGGGTCATAACCTATGTTTTTGAGACAAAAAATAAAAAAATAATGAAAATTAATTGACGATTTTTGAGAATAGCGCTGGTCGGTTTTTCCGTTACGTTGGGTAAAGGATTAACACATTGGTCTCGGCTCATATTGCAAGCATCAATTTGTTCGTTTTGTCTTTTATCACATTATGTGGGAGCACGGTGGCTCAGTGGTAGACTGTTGGACTTCTATGCTGGAGGTCCCGACTTCGATCCCCGTCCGGGACGACCCACGTTGTGTCCTTGGGCAAAGCACTTTATCCCCGTTGCCTACATGGGGGCACGATGACGCCGTGTATTAAGGCGTACTGCACGTCGAAGGTACGCATGTCTTCAACCGCTGCAACTCTGCTTGAGCGGACCTTGAACAGAGTTAGAATGTTGTGGAGCTGACAGTTGCTCGCCGTTGCTCGGTGGTTCTCTCCGGGTACTCCGGCTTCCTCCACCCGTAAAACTGTCACGTCACGATTAGCCACTGTGCATAAGTATGTGACCTTAAACCCCAATAAATAAATAAATAAATGATCACATTATGTTATTTGTAATTCCTTGATGTCATGTAACTATGTTCGTTACCTATGACATAATAAATAATAATCATCTGTCTAAATGTTAAAATGAGAAGTGAAAAAAGAAGCTAATTATAACTTCACAGCATCGCCCGCATGACGTAACATCCTTACACCAATACGCACTCTACAAAAAATATTCCGGCTGTTTTTTGTTTGTATTTAGATTACGAATAATTTAAGATTTAAAAATTAGATCTGTCGGATAATGACTATGTTAAATAATTTTATTATCATCGAATAATCTTTTTGTCAGGGAGACTATCAGCAGAATTATTTATTTTATTTATTTATTTATTGGTGTTTAAGGTCACATACTTATGCACAATGGCTAATCGTGACCGTGACAGTTTTACGGGTGGAGGAAGCCGGAGTACCCGGAGAGAACCACCAAGCATCGACGAGCAACTTTCAGCTCCTCAACATTCTAACTCTGTTCAAGCTCCGCTCAAGCAGGGTTACAGCGGTTGAAGACATGTGCACCATCGACGTGCAGTACGCCTTATTACACGTCGTCATCTTGCCCCCATGTAGGCAAACGGGATAAAGTGCCCTGCCCAAGGACACAATGCGGGTCGTCCCGGACGGGGATCGAACTCGGGACCTCTATCATATAAGTCCACCGGTCTACCACTGAGCCACCGCGCTCCCACTATCAGCAGAATGACATAATTGAAATAATTCAATCAGTCAAACGATCTTAACCCCTTACTCAACGAATCGGCCGAATCCACACGCGTAATCCACAATGTGAGCAGCAAAAAACCAAAAAAAAAAAAAAAAAATTGTAAACAAGACCATATCATGTTACCCAGTATTGGAACGAGCTAGCCGAGCTCGTTCCAATAAAGGGGGGGGGGGGGGGTCACATGATATGGTTTTGTTGATACTTTTGGAGAAATGTTAACGAACAGTAATAAAAATAATAAATTGTCATACCCAGCGTGTTGGGTAAAGGGTTAACAGCTACAGATGTTGCAAATCCGTTCTCGGTAACAGATCTTTAAATTTCCCAAAAATAGCGACGGTAAACGCAGTGCCCCAAAACAGTGCTCATTGTGCCCAAATTCTACAGCGTGTTCAAAAACATTTTTAACAATTTTTGCAGTGTTTCGTCAGTGTAGTAACGTTTTCCAATGCACACAATATGGACATTGCCTGGCGAAATAATAGGAAACAAATGATGGGGGAAGTTTAAAGATCACACAGTTCGCAACTGGAAAGCAATCTGTGTCAACAGCATCATGTATAACACTAATAAAATCAGGGGTGTAGCCATCAATTTGTTTTTTTTTTTGTTTTTTTTTTTGGGGGGGGGGGGGGGGTCGCCCACAATGCAACTCAAGGATAAGAAGGTCTGGCAACTAAAAAGACTGAAATCTTGGCCAGAGGCCAAGCCTTGGACAAAGGTCAAATTGGAGGAGGTTATGGGAGGGGATTACCCCCTCCCATAATCTCCACCAACTTGATCTTTGGCCATAGGTGGTGGTCTGGTGGGGGAGAGGCTCCCCCAGAAAAATTCTTCAATATTTGATATTAGTAGTGATCAAAGATTTCATGCTGAGTGAAGGTGAATCAAAATCAATGTAAACATGTATTAGATTGCTGTGGAGAATATCGGCCGCGGACCATTTCGGGGGGGGGGGGGTCATACGACCCCCATGACCATCCCTGCCTACACCCTTGATAATCATAAAAACACTTTGGCAGGCCGCTGATTTGTCGCGGTTCTCTGGTGAGAACACCATCCGCTGTCGGAGAGATTTACCAAATAGTTGAGACAGCCGAGTTTCCTGCCCCTCATCATCCACCCTAGCCAAACCCCGTAGACGCAGATTCCTTTCCACGGGCGACCTCTATATTAGCATGTTGCCGAGGCTTGATATCTAACCCATTCATAACTGTAGCGTTCCCAATTAAACTACGTGCAGAACAAAAGTTCTAAATGGAAAGCCCAGAGCAATGAGGAAGGCCATAAAAGTGCTGTCAGACCGGGAAAGCGATAGCATTGCGATTAAAATTTTGGGAAAATCGCAAAGAAAGTCGCACCTGGGTCGCAGTATTCGCATTCTTTATCGCAATGCCTCGCAGTGGTCGGTTTAGACTCTCACCTGTCCATATTATCGCAGTCCCCTACTGCGACAAGTTACTGCATGCAGTAACTTATCGCAAGAAATGATTGCGAGTGAAAAAATTCAGTCAGATCGAAGTGTATTCGGGGTGTATTCGCAGTGTTGTCGCCTTTATCTCAGTGAAGTTGTGTTGCTATTGCAGTACAATCGCAGTGTTGTCTCTCTGGTCGCAGTACTATCTGGGGAGAGTCCAGGGCGACACTACTGCGATAGTACTGAGATTATAATGCGATTCTACTGAGACAATACTCCGACCACTGCGAGAAGCCAGTGAGAATTCACTGCGATAGAGTGTGAGTTTAAAGCAATAAATGCGATGGCACTGAGACAATGGCGAATCTACTGAGATTTTACTCAGATAGTACTGCAAACATAGTAACACAACACCGATTTTACTGCGACTTTATCACCACTTGACCTATCCCATCATGCCCAAAGTAGAAAATGCTGTTCATCTTCTACATTTCATCATTCTTGAGTTAATTGTTGGTCAGGCAACATGGCTATCTCTCTTCATGATGCACACAAGCGTAAATTACTTATTCTTCAACAAATTCTTCATCTACAAGTTGATGTGGTGAATGGCAATGACTTGATAAAGAAGGTGATACTTGAGAGGCAGGAGAGAAGAAAACCAAGACCAAGACGCTGCTGGGTCCGTAACTGGCTTGATATCCCCAGGCGACTATCGTATGGCCATTTTGATTGTCTCATGCCTGAATTGAGGAGAGAAGATCCGGCCTCATTTATAAACTATCTGAGGGTGTCACCAGAGATGTTTGACGAGCTATGCACCCGTCTCGCTGCTCGTATCACCAAGAAAGACACCAACTACAGGAAAGCTATACCACCTGGCTTGAAAGTTGCTGTAACACTCAGACATCTTGCAACTGGCGAGAGGTACACCAGCATGAAGTTTAACTACCGGGTGCCACATAACAGCATATCCATTATTGTCAGAGAAGTGTGTGATGCCATTGTTGAGGAGTACAAAGATGAAGTGATACAGTGCCCAACAACCACACAAGAATGGCAGGCCATCTCTGATCTATTTGCCAAGAGATGGAATGTGCCACATGCCATTGGTGCTTTGGATGGCAAACATATAGCTATTCGAAAGCCAAGAAGTAGTGGTAGTCTGTACTTCAACTACAAGGGGTTTTGTTCCATAGTACTGATGGCACTAGTCGATGCTGACTACAAGTTCCTTTGGGTCGACGTCGGAGGATTTGGTCACCAGTCCGACTCACAAATATTCAATGCCACAGAACTGCGAGACTGTCTCATTAAAAAGAACATTGGGGTGCCAGAACCTGATTGCCCGCCAGGTGATGATGAGAAAATGCCATACTTTATCCTGGGCGATGACATCTTTGCGATGAGGACATACCTCATGAAGCCTTACAGCTTTCGGGGAATGGAACCGAACACCGAATCTTCAATTACCGTTTATCTAGAGGGAGGAGAGTGTCCGAGAATGCCTTTGGTATTATGGTCCAACGTTGGGGGATACTGCTTACCACCATGCAACAAGATCCAATCACCTGTAGACTGATTACCAATGCCTGTGTGTGCCTTCACAACCTCATGCGGATCAAGTTACCACATCTCCAGAAAGAAGCTCTTGACAGGGAAGATGACGCCCACCAAGTAGGATTCGCAGTGTTATCGCGGTAGAATCGCAGTAGACTCTCATTGGTCGCTTTGCTATCGCAGTGAAATCGCAGTGAACTCGCATTGGTCGGTTTTCTATCGCAGTACAATCTCATTGGTCGCAGTAGATCGCAGTAAGGTCGAGTTGCTATCGCAGTACAATCGCAGTGAAGTCTTGTTGATGTCTCAGTAGTGTCTCAGTGATATCGCCCTACAATCTCAGTTAACTCGCACTTGTCGGTGTGCAATGAGCTATGACTTGACGTCATGATTGAAAATTTTCCCGGTGTTGCGATTTCACCTACTTCTGTGCGAATCTAATGCGATTTTTTTAAAAATTGAGTACTTTTAAAATCGCAATGGTTGCTTTGCTATCGCCGGCCGGTGTGACAGGGCCTTTATAACAAACACTGTGAAAAAAATCCATGTTTCAAAGCGCAAGAAAATGAAAAGTAGTTTAAGCTAATGCCGATAAGACGAAAGGATGGAGTATTTCTTTTCCATAATTCTCCGGCGTGTCCAGGTTAAACCAATCTAAAGGCCAGCACGGCAACTTAACCCTTTGATACTTTCGTACGTCTTATGAGGCACGAAATCAAACAGCGCGTTGATACTTTGTGGTAATTTGTTTTGTTATTATTTTTCGATTTTTAACCTCAATTCCTATTTTCTCCAGAATAGTGCTCATTGACAACCGTTGAGCCAAATGTTATTGCAGCTTAAAATACTAATATAATCCTGCTGTCAATACTTCTTAACTGGTTTAGTGCTAGAAGCCACTATCAGGACTTTCAAAAAATGAGGACACCAGAGCAAAAGCCAACACTTTCCTTGCTTAAATTTCATATTCAGTGGAACAC
Source organism: Pictodentalium vernedei (assembly GCA_031216915.1). NCBI lineage: Eukaryota > Metazoa > Mollusca > Scaphopoda > Dentaliida > Dentaliidae > Pictodentalium > Pictodentalium vernedei. The sequence goes on from CM062293.1 coordinate 159,371,335, forward strand.
AAATAATATTTTGTTTATATAAATTTGTTTTATTACAAATTATTGGAGAGTGCCTGTGGCCTCTCGTTTAATACTTCAGCGCTGGCATTCGTGCCATATCGATTAACCCATTCACACGAGTGTGTCGTCCTGCATATGAACAGTTTTATGGATTACACTACCGGTACTACGTGAAGAAAAAAAATGGTAGTGGACGAGCAGACGATATAAAGGATGAAAGCGAGGCTCGGTCATAATTTCGACATGCAGAGCTGTTGGATTAAATCAAAACCTCCCAACAAGCCAGAATGCTTTCGCCCATTTCGCCGTTGACAGTATTGACTGAAATGATACCTTCCAGGGCACCGGTGTTGAAAGGGTTAATTGAAAAGTCGATATTCTCTTCTGATCACTGAGCCAATTTTTAAATATTAAAATTTTTTTTTAATATTAATAAACACAGGCGCTCGTCGTATTAAAAAGTAAAATTCTGATCATAATGAAAGTTAGGGACGAGTCACCCGGAAGCTTCAACCCTGTCTAAATCCGTTAATATTTCTTCAACTTAACACATCAATGAGATAAAAATTGGCAAAAATTAACTAATTGAGGGCCATAAATCTGCTCGGTATGATCCAACCGCACTTGTTTTCCAACTCGTTGAAGTCATTGTTGAGAAAATCACACATACCAAATTTTGACCAAATCCACTGATATTTGATCAAGTTATCGTATTTAGGGGAAACCGACGAACAAAGCCCACCCACCCGTCCGCCTGAATGCACACGGACTTCAAACTAAAGGTCGAGTTTAAAAAAAAAATCGACCAAAAATTTGAAGCCCCAACAACCAAGCATCTCGGTGATACTGGTGGTAGGATATAAAACAATGAAAAAATGCTTAAAAAATTACAATAAAAATGGCCGCCATTCAACCATCTTTATTTTTTTTTCACAAAATTTGACATGTATCATATTTACATAATGTCTGATTAAAACATTTGAAACGCCATGCATCTCGAGATAGAGGGGGTAAGATACAAAACTATTAAAAAAATACGAAAAATTACAACAAAAATGGCCGCCATTCAGTGATCTTTCATTTTTTTTCTAAAAAATGCATAATTTTTTCATAATGACTGATTAATGTTAAAAATTTGACATCATACAGCCATCTTGGAGATACAGGTGGTAACAGGACGGACGCACGGAGTGCAGCCCATAAGTCCTCTCACAATAACCCGTGTGGTCTGAAAATATGTAATACACAACACAAGAAACTGAATAGTTAACCCTTTACCTAACGTAACGGCCAAAACCGGCCAGCGCTATTCACAAAAATCGCCAATTAATTTTCATTATTTTTTGTTTCAAAAACATAGGTTATGACCCCTCTTTGGAACGAGCTCGTTCCAAAGAGGGGTCATAACCTATGTTTATGTGACAAAAAATTAGTTATTCAAGAATTTTGTTTGCAAGTGTCATCTGCTTTTCATGTTAGGTAACGGGTTAACGGCCTGCTCATTTAATGTTTTTTTTCTTTCTTTTTGAAAATCATTATTGTTCCAAGAAACCTGCATCACGCATCATATTCTTGAATTAAGCCAGACAGTTGAAATTTTGTAGATGGTATAGATCGATAGACTGTGTGTAGTTTGGTATAGCTTCCATTATTTTAATAGGGTTTTCAGTAACTTTTTATCGATAATGTAGCCCACACTTTGGTTCATATTTATAGTAGTTTCGCCGCTTGAAGGCCCGTTAGCTTTATTGACAACACAGACGGATATCCTGGCGTAAAATCTGCCCTCATCCCCTAAATATAGAAGTTATAAAACGGAGTAATTGGTATTAAACTTTCCATATATTCGTGTAGTATTAACACTGTTTGTGGTGTTGTTTTGCACTTTTAGAACTTAACTTGAAGTATACATATCGTCGCAGGCAGCGAGTTTGATCTGGCGTTCTGACCTCCTAAACGAGACACGATGCGACGACCCAGATCACTTCACTGCAGCGATAAAAGGTTTATTATATGGCTTATAGTTCAACATCGCATGCCAAAGCTAGCAACCTTTTTTGGTAAATTGGATTGAAGTAAAAAAGAATTATTTTTGTTTGCACTTATTTTTGTAACAGGTGCACACTTCCGGGGAATCCCCCGATGCAAATGAACACGATAAAAAATATCAGGAATACGATAACAAAAACCCGGACCGCCGTTCGAGCGCACCAATTCCAGCTCGGAGTAAAGTACTCTCTACGACGGGAACAGCTATTTATTCGAATTCGAACGCATCCGTAAATAGTCCGCCATACTATAGTGATATGGAATCGGATTCCACACTGGATTTTCCGGGGACTTGGAAAAGATCGTCAAACAGTTGTGATATTTGGCGGTTAACCCTTTACACAACGAATCGCCCGCATCCGCCCGCGTTATATGCAAATTCAGCAGCTGAAAAAATATTATTTTTCGAAAATTTTCAACAAAACCATATCATGTGACCCTCTTTGGAACGAGCTCGTTCCAAAGAGGGGTCAAATGATATGGTTTTGTTGAAATTTTTTGAAAAAATTTTAAAAATGATATTTAAAATAATAAATTTTGAAATCGTCTGCGTTGGGTAAAGGGTTAAATTACACAGTCATATAATAAACTTATAAACCATCAAAAATGGTGCACCACCTATCGTTGCTCCAAGTCTCATAAATATTTATTTATTGGTATTTAAGGTCACATATTTCTGCACAACGGCTAGACGTGAGCGCAGCATGGAGATAAAGTCAAGTTTAGTCAATCCGTTATAATCATGTTACCTATTTTAGAGGACATCCACCCAAGCATTGGTGAGGGTCCTATTTTACCAAACAGAGCTCCTTTACTTCAGTAAACAAGTACTGCTTAACAGGCTGCCAACAGTACTCTGCCCTATACAACTCTCCGGCGAGACAAGGAATTCTTTTGGGACAACATCCATCCTCAGAATTGACGCCCCTGGGACCATGCAAACTCGTCGACAATTTGTAACCTGTAACTACTATCACCCCTGAAGTCAAAATGTCTCACTTCTAACCTAAGCTAAAAATTGACTTTTGGTATTGAACCGAGTGTAATCCATGTTACCCCACCCCAAATAACACATTTTTAACAATTCCTTAGACTGCAAATACATCTTGAATGTTGACTATAGTCGCAAGGAAAAGTTCGCTTTTTGCAGAATATACGTTAATATCCGCCGTGATAAACCACGACAATTGACAATGACGTGACAAAAGTCGTGGCATTCTGCCACGACTTTTATCACGAAATTGTGAATTACCGTGGCTATCTTCTACAGCTAGTCCCACTCACATATCAGCAAACTATAGCAACCATCTATGACGGTTTTGTGTCTATGTAGAGATATTTGAGGATGTCAATCTATCAACAGTACTCCACCCTATACTACTCCCCGACGAGACGAAACGAGACGAGACAAAGAATTCTATTGTGGTGGACAACCCCCACCCTCAGAATGTATGCCCCTAGGACCACGCAAATTCGTCTACAATTGAAAGCTGTATAACTACTATCACCCTTGTTGTCAAAATGTCTCACTTCCAACCGAAGCCAAAAATTAGCCTTTGGTACCGAGTGTAGCCCATGTTATTTCCAAATGAAACAAAATACTGCATTTTGATTGGCTGAGAGGTACGGTGTAACTTGCAATCCACAGTGGCTTTTTTACACCGTGTTTAACCAGTCAAGTACACATTTTTAATTATTAATTCATACCTTCTGCTCGGTTATGTTGGAACAAAAATAAAAATACAGGAAATTTAATATTTATGTGCAATAAAATATTACAGATATAGATGTCATTGGAACTGGCTCATTGAGCCAGTTCCAATGACATCCATATTTGTCTGGTTTTATTGAAGAAACTTCCAAAGTACACATTTTCTGTCAGTTTTTGCCTACAATGTAGGTTAAAGTATTAAGTACACCAAAATTCTTGGAAATAAATCCGTTATCCTTGTGTTTTCCAGGGTGTATAGAAATTTACACCGGTTTGGGAACTCATACACCCTGAGGCCAACAGACCCTTCGCACAACTACTCATTGTGGATGCACTGTATCTAATTCATATTTTACTCCTTGAGCTGCAAGTATATCTTGAATGTTAACTGCAATCGCAAGGAAAAGTTCGCTATTTGCAGAATATACGATATATTACCTCGGGTGGTGAGTCTATACATTAAAGTGCGTTTACTGAGGTAATTTGAGGTCAACAAGTACTCAACCTCATATCGCGACAATCTGGCTCCAATTCAGCTATTTGAAAGTTTCAAAACATTTTCGCAATCGGTCAAAAGGCAAATAATTTAAATATATATTTTAACTTTAAAATGATCCCAAACACAGTCGTTTAAAAACTTTCCCCCGAGCGACAATTTGACAGATATGTTGCCAAAATACTGTCGCCATCCTTTGTCAACCGGAAAGTGATGGTATTTGCTTATTTTGCACACTATTGCGTCACAGAGTGAGTATCCAGAGATGTTGTACTGTTTAACCCGAATCACGGGAGTGAAATGTCAACAAAGAAGCCACTTGAACTGTGCATGTAAGGCATAAGTCGAAAAATTTGATATCAAATTATACTCCCGGAAAACTGATATCATACTTAACCCTTTACCAAACATGAAAGGCAGACGACACCTGCAACAAATTTCTTGAAAGACATTTTGTGTAATTGTTTTTGCAACAAATACATAACTTACGACCCCCTATTGGAACGAGCTCTTACAGACCATTTTCATGTAAATTCACCCAAAAGAAAATGCTGCTAAAATAATTTACATAAGTGTCCTTAAATATGATGAAAAGATTAAAAAGAAAAAACGAATTTTCAATTTTGGTGGACTGAAGTATGAGAATTTCAGCTAATTCAGTTTTTTCCACACTTATCCCTGATTTGTAAAAAGGATCAGCTTTTGACAGGGCGACAGACAAATGTAGTAACTGTATCCCAGATAAATCCTTTATTTCCGCTCCGCATTTAGTTTTTTTCCCCCTAAATTCTCGTAGTTCAATTGATATGTAAATTACGATTGTCATGTCATTGTCTTCAGATCTAAGATTATGGTTTGCAATTCGATTTGTTTGAACCAACGAAGTTCCGATCAAATAAATACTTATCTGTGAAGTTTGGCATTAGAACTGTTCTTCCAATTTACGAAACGGCGCCAGTCGAATTAGAAATGTAAATTTTGCAATCCAACAGCGTTGTTTTTGTTATTGTATAAACTTGTTTTCTTGTTTACATGGATGTTTTTATCGGTAGTGCCGATTGTGTACCGTGTCTATATGTACATAAATATACAAAGAGAATTTAACTTTCGCAGAAAATACTAAATACCTTCGAACGTACAGTTTAACCTTTTACCTAAACATGAAAACAGAAGACACTTGCAAACAAAATTCTTGAATAGCTATTTTTTTAATTTTTTGTTTGTTTGTTTGTTTGTTTGTTGGTGGTTAACGTCACATATTTATGCACAATGGCTAATCGTGACACAACATGGCGATGAAGTCAAGGATAGTCAATCGTTGATCAACATGTTGCCCATTTTAGAGGACTTTCACCCCAAGCATTGGTGACTGGGTCCTATTTTACTAGTAAAGCGGAACTGGTTTACCGCAGTAAACAAGTGCTGCTTACTTCCCGGGGTTCCCACGGGGATTTAATTTTTTGTCTCAAAAACATAGGTTATGACTCTCATTGGAACGAGCACGACGCGCTCGTTCCAAAGAGGGGTCATTACCTATGTTTTTGAGGCAAAAAGTGAAAAAAAATAATGAAAATTAATTGGCGATTTTTGTGAATAGCGCTGGCCGGTTTGGCCGTTACGTTGTGTACAGGGTTAACTTATTGAAGAAGGGTAACCAATAGCGTACTCCAATCAATTTTAATAATACAAATTTATATGAAAATATATTTTTACCTTCTACTGAATATAAACCAAATTAATAGAATATGAAGAGATTTTAATTTATGGTATCAACACTTCTCAACTGAGTCCACAGTTGGGCTTTTGTCACTTAACCAGCTTTTAATTATGCAACTTTTCCCCAGAGCCATAATAATAGCTGTTTACGCTCTTGGTGCCGTCCGGGAAAACATATATGGGACAAGTACCCATTACCACCCAAATTATTAATCTTAAGGCGACTGGCACATGTCTTCTAAGGAAGGTGCCAGAGGAACTGGGATGTCATTTGCAGTCATTATTTGAGATCTGAAACCTCGTAGATGTGATCCAATTTTGACTAAAAGACCTTTCCTGCGAGATTTTATCAATACCTCGGAGGAGTGGAAAGTGGTTTTACGCACCATGGATGTGGACAAAGCCCAACGCACAAAAGCCCCACAAAAAATAGGCCTACAAAAAGTGGCAAAGGTGAACGAAAGAGATATATATTTTTTTTATTAAACTGATTTTATTTATTGTTTTGTAATATCTCAATGTAATATTTTAACTGTTGCTTATTATTTAATTCAGTTTTAATCTTCTCGATGCTGGTGGCAGGATGACCATATTAATTCCTTGAATTAAATTTCGTGTGAAACTTCCCCAAAAGAATCGTGAAAAACAGCCCATTTTTTATTTTCAACCTGTAACCATAGGCTGCAGATTGAAAACATTATTAACCCTTTACCTAACATGAAAAGCAGACGACACTTGCAAAAAAAATTCTTGAATAACTAATGTTTTTCATTTTTTGTCTCAAAAACATAGGTTATGACCCCTCGTTGGAACGAGCTCGTTCCAACGAGGGGTCATAACCTATGTTTTTGAGACAAAAAATGAAAATATTCTGAAAATTAATTGGCGATTTTTGAGAATAGCGCTGGCCGGTTTTGGCCGTTACGTTGGGTAAAGGGTTAATCAACCTATTACTCTATAAATTCTTGATAATGAGTAAAAAAAAACAATAATTATAAGAAATTCGTACCACTGATATGATTTAAATGATTACTTAACATGTATGATTAAACCTCTATGTGCTATCCATTTTAGTGCCAATTGCGGGGGCGCGGTGGCTCAGTTGGTAGAGGTGCAGGCTGCAAGCCGAGAGGTCCTCGGTTCGAATCCCACCTGCGGCAACCGCGTTGTGTCCTTGGGCAAGACACTTCACCCCGATTGCCTACATGGGGGCACGATGACGCTGTGTACTGAGGCGTACTGCACGTCGATGGTGCGCATGTCTTCAACCAATCTAACCTGCCTGTGCTGCGGTGCAGAGTTCAGAGTTACGATGTTGGAGAGCTGACAGCTGCTCGTCGTTGCTCGGTGGTTCTCTCCGGGTACTCCGGCTTCCTCCACCCGTAAAACTGTCACGGTCACGATTAGCCATTGTGCATAAGTATGTGACCTTAAACACCAATAAATAAATAAATAATAGTGCCAATTGCGAGTTTAATTGGAAAGAGTAATTAAAAAGTAATTAAACAAGACTAACAGTGACCACGCCGCCACGGATGCCTCCGAACTATGACCTTAACCTGTGACCTTGACCTCCATGGAACAAAAGAGAATTTTGAGCGCGACACATCGTCTCCCCATAAGCAACACGCATGCCAAGTTTCAACAAAATTCAACGAAGCATGGAGTGGACACGAAAATCTGACGGACGCACAGGCGGAAATGACAAACACTATATGCACCCGAAAAATATTTTCGGGGGCATAAAAATTATATTTTGCAATGTAGTTAAAATGCCAAACTGGAAAACAATGTTGTGGAGCCTTTGTCATGTTTTGCATTGTTTCTGTCCGCTGGACTTCAGTCTGTCGCGCCTTTGTCCTCCAGAACTTTTGTCTTCATGGCGTTTGCCCAGCACCAGCGTGTTCCTGCACTCTAAAATTAGTTGGGATAAAAATCAACCCAAATCAACTGGGTTGGGTGAATATGAACCCAGTTGGGTTCATATTCACTCAATCCAGTTGAATTGGGTTGATTTTTAACCCAACTGATTTTAGTGTATACCGCTAAGTATAATCCTTCACTTCGAGTTATATACTAGGACTACCGACAACATGTAGAGACTACCATGGTTTGTTCCGGTGCTGTCCCGTTACAGTTTATGAATCAGTTCCATCCATCGGCTCTTCAAATGGGCACAAACTACAGTTAAAAACCCTTTACCTGACGTAACGGCCAAAACCGGCCAGCGCTATTCTCAAAATCGCCAATTAATTTTCATTATTTTTTTCATTTTTTGTCTCAAAAACATAGGTTATGACCCCTCGTTGGAAGGTGCTCGTCGAGCTCGTTCCAAAGAGGGGTCATAACCTATGTTTTTGAGACAAAAAATGAAAAAAATTAGTTATTCAAGAATTTTTTTTTGCAAGTGTCGTCTGCTTTTCATGTTAGGTAAAGGGTAAAATTAAGTGGTGAAGACTTTTACACACTGTAACACGATGGGAATATTATATGGTGATTTTGTTTATTGTGGATTCGAGAGTTCAAATTCAGTTTATTGTACTTCTACACCATGTCGGTCAAATGTACAGTATAACATTATATTAAAAATATACAAAAATAGAATTATGAAATAAGCACATGACTTAATACCATATAAGAGATGAATGGACTGCATAATCTGTATACACTGCGGTGGCGGATCCAGGATTGAAAAAAAGGGGGTGGAAAATGGAGTGGCGGAGCCACGAACCGAGCGCCGGTGGGGGGGGGGGGGGGTTAGCTCGAGGGGGGTATCCACCCTCTCGTACGTGTGTGTGGGGGGGGGGGGTGAGTCCGGGGGTCCTCCCCCGAAATTTTTTTTAAATTTTGATCGCGGGAGACGCATTCTGTGGAAATTTGTGAACGTCATATTTCCAAGCACTCTCGGCGTATGACCAGCCAGTCATTATTCATCGCATGAACTCTTATGGTGATAATATTTCATCCAAATAACGTATCAGACTAGTTTCGTTGATGAATCAACATTTATGTTGACTACGATTGGTACAATGTATGGTCTGTAGTCTGTACCTCATTGGGGTACAGACTACAGACCATACATTGTACCAATCGTTTATACGATGGTGTCTAGTCGCGAGAACTCCTCGTGTAAAGATAATTTCAATACAGGTTGAATTTGACTTTGAAAAATTGCTTGTTGTCTCCCCTTTCAAATATCAAAGGGGGGTGGAATCCACCCAATCCACCCCACCCCCCTGTATCCGCCCATGTACAGGGATGAGAGTGAAATGCACCTAAATTAGCTGAAAATCTCATATTTCAACAAAAAATGTCCAATAAATTATGTTTTTCTTCCATAAATCAAAGGGCACAAAGCTGAGTTATCAAGTGTAAGACATTTTACATCTATACATTTACATGAAAATGGTCAAAATGACAATTTTAATGAAAATATATAGAAAATTAAATTTTATCTTCTTGGTCAACCGTTAGTTGAAATCAGCTTATTATCTGAGCTCTCTCGTGCCTGTAGATATGTATAATACCGGACTCCAATCCATTTTGTCGGGTGCCGTAATTCAATCTTATGATATAAATTTTGTTTGGTGTCAATGTTGAGTAAATAACAAGACATTCAAGATTTGCACACAAAGGGAAAGTGGAGACCTCGCATGTTTTTCGTCTTTTTCTTAAAAGACATTGTTTTAACTGGCAAATTTAGTTATTCCTTTACAAATTGTGCGGGGTGTCTTCCCACTAGACCAATTCCCTTTAGACCAATTCCCTTTAGGCTAATTCCCAAATGACCAATTCCTCTTAGACCAACTACATAGTGTTATGAATTAAGGGTTGATTAAGGGTAATTAGGAAAACATTTATTTATAAAAATCTGCCCAACATCTATAAAATATCGACAAGCCAGAAAATGAGCAGACTATCATCTGAAAAATGAGGTCCCCAGAGGGTGAAATTGGTGATGCTACACAGCAGGGTAGCATCACTAAATTTACCCTCTGTGAACCCCAACCTGAATCAAGGTCTCAAACATAAACAGAAAGAGGTACCCAGAGGATAAACTGGCCCACTGTATGGGATAGTATCAGCAAATTCACCCTCTGGGGACCTCATTCTGCAAATGACAGACTGCTTATTTTCAGGCTTGAATATCAATAATTTTCAATACATTTATATATATTTATAAATATATCAAATTATTGATATGGAATTATTTTTAAAGTAGAACACACCAGTTGGTCTAAGGAGAATTGGTCTTTTGGGAATTGGCCTCGTTGAAGTTGGTCTAAAGGGAATTGGTCTATTGGGAATGAACCATTGTGCGGTACGCAAATTATTTCGCGTGTCACTGGTGTCTTGGACGTGATGAACATTCAACATGTAGCGTAAGATGTAGGATTGTATGTGGCGTTTTTATGACCCATATTCAAATACAGCTGCAACTGACAGGAGTGGATTTTGATGATACACTTGATTGGAAGCGTTACTAAAACCATCGAATAAAGAGATGCTGGCCACAATCCATTAAGAGGATTGAAGAAGATGCACTGATCCAACTAATGCAGATTTTGAGAAGGTCTCCACTATTACTCATCACTGATGCAGCTCTGCTCTCTTTAGAGCTTGTACCATAGGATAAAAATCATTTGGAACTTGAATAAACAAATAGACTGTTACAAATGATTAGAATCGGCTCAGTGAGCCGGTGTGACAGGAATGATAGTCCGTAGGAAAATTAGTCCCTCTGGACTATTATTCCGCGGAATTATAGTCCTAGGTCTAACATTTCTAGGAATAGTAGTCCGCCGGACTACTATTCCTAGAAATGTTAGACCTAGGACTATAATTCCGCGGAATAATAGTCCAGAGGGACTAACGTTCCTACGGACTATCATTCCTGTCACACCGGTTCAAACGATATGTCACATCATATATGATTTAAAACAAAAGAGAAATACCGACGTGCAGTTTGCAGTTTAGAAAAAAAGTCACATCTTAGACCGAACTGACCAATAAGCGACGATGCGTGTTTTTACTACAAACATTGGGGGGAACTCATTGTTGAAAAAATTATTACGGAAAGCATACCATGTCCGTCAAGTCAAGAAAAGGAAACCTATATGGTGTAATGTTTTCATAGATAATAAAGAACACTATACGATATTTGTTTGTTTTTTTCTGACCGTGTCATGTAACACTAATGACAATGTCCAGGTCCATGCTGATTTTTTAAAACAAATATTTTCAAATGCAAGTAAAGTTTATTGCTTGCGCCTCTCACCAATGCATAAAACAGATTTAACTGTTATCTGAAAATCACACTAATTTTGGAACTCTAGTGAAACTAGGTTTGTAACACCGACGCCCTAAATCACAGTGTTCTGATAACCTGGGAAACGAACAAATCCCTACTAGACAAACTCCCTAGAGATGAAAGCCCTATCAGACAATACCTGAATGGACAAACAGCCTGTGGACAAACGCACCACAGAACTGTGACAAAAGCCCAGTAATATCTTTAGCTTTTTTTTTTTTTTTGGGGGGGGGGGGGGGGAGAATACGTTTTACACATTCAAATTACATGAGAAAAATATTTTAATTTTTTCATCAATGTTACCGACCGAGAGATGAGAGAAGAATTCAAGGAGGTTCCGCTTCCGAAACATTTACTTTAATTCCTTTCCGGAATATCTCGCTTTTGGCTGTCTTAGCCAAACGCAGTTAATAAAACACTTGAGATTAGACTGACAATAATTACGTAAGGAAACGCAGACAAAAATTATTGCTCTACACCTACCACCATTTAATTAAAATAATATATTAAAAATAGAGTGGAGCTCACTTAATTGGATATCTCTTAATTGTATATCCCTGTTAATTGAATATATTTTCCCAACACAAAACCATTTACCAATCCTCCAGTACAAATTTGACCTGTTAATTGAATATAGGTTATAGAGTAGTAACTTCTGTTAATTGAATAAAAAAATCTTGTATTATGTCCAGAAATTACCCTGACTATCCCCAGTTTTCCTCTGTTTATAGGCCTATTTGGCCTCAGTACATCCAGTATAGGAATTTAATCTATTATATCTTGTTTGACAGAGCTCATGGAGCTCTGTCAAACAAGATATGATAGAATAAATGCTAAGTTTATCTTTGGAATACAGGAGAGAGACACAATCCCTGTTAATTGAATACTCCTGTTAACTGAATAATTTTCATTGGCAAAGTGGCAATTCAATTAACAGGATTCCACTGTATATTAAATATGGACTAACAACTTCTAATAAACTATTGACATATCAACATAATTTTTAAAAAGATATAGTAGACCTTTTGAGGGTTTGTTTTTTTTTTTCTGCAAGGCATGGTCGACGGGACTTTTGTTCATAGGGCTTCTGGTACGCATTTCGTCAATGGGGCTTTTGTATTCCACTCTAGTTCCTCATCCAGTTTACTATTAGCATCTCCAAATAAGAGGGAAAACTAGAATTAGTATCCGGTAATATTGTTGGCGGTTTGAAAGTTGAATACCATTCTTTCGAGAGGGAAGGAGATGGTGAAATCACGATAAAGCGTTATCCTTGACCACTGTACCACTGTGGTAATATCATGGCCATAACACAGGTAAAAATGCTACGTTCAGTCAATCGTTTATCCCAGTGCTGCTCAGCTTCAAAGACTTCCATCCCAAGCGTTGATTATGTGCCCATAATTTTTTTTAACACAGTAAACACGTGATGCTTCATTCACATGGAATATGGCACCCGAATAAACGAACATGTCACATATCACAGATGTCAGATATATTTATTATTTCAGGGGGTGGGGGGGGGGGGGGGGGGGGGGGGGGGGGGGGGGCGTGGTGGTACCCATCTATACTACCCTAGTAATTCGCGTCGCTAGATATGATAACCCTTTACCCAAAGCACACAACCTCAAAATTTATTATTTTCAATATTAGTTTTTCAAATTTTTCAAAAAAAAAATCAGCAAAATCATATTATATGTGTCCCTGCATTGGAACGAGCTCGACGAGCTCGTTCCAATGAGGGGGAGTCACATAATATGGTTTTGTTGAAACTTTTAGAATGTTTTTTTCAACTGCTCAATTTGTAAATTACACGGGCGAATAGGCCGATTCGTTAGCTAATAACCGCTCCAATTTTCACGTGTCAGGTGAAACCAAACAACTCCAGCTTTTTATTTCCAAACGTTTAACGCACATTTGGAGCGCGGTGGCTCAGTGGTAGACTGTTGGACTTCTATGCTAGCGGTCCCGAGTAAGATCCCCGTCCGGGACGAATCCGCGTTGTGTACTTGGGCAAGGCACTTTATCCCGGTTGCATACATGGGGGCACGATGACGCCGTGTACTAAGGCTTACTGCACGTCGGTGGTGCACATGTCTTCAACCGCTGTAACACTGCTTGAGCGGAGCTTGAACAGAGTTAGAATGTTGTGGAGCTGACAGTTGCTCGTCGGTGCTCGGTGGTTCTCTCCGGGTACTCCGGCTTCCTCCACCCGTAAAACTGTCACGGTCACGATTAGCCATTGTGCATAAGTATGTGACCTTAAACACCAATAAATAAATAGTGCACAATTGGTTTGTCGTTACTCAAGTTTTACTCAAAACTGTCCTAGCATTAGCCATTTTCGAGATATTGAACGTCGAAGGTTTATGCATTCCTTGACTGAAAATGGTTGACCGCAAATATCACAGTATATGTATTGTAAAGATTGAATACAGTTTTCTAATTATATATCGCTTTAATGGATAGTCACGTTTCGCGTGAATTTACCATATTAAAGACCACAATGTTAACAATCAAGACATTTGAATGCTCATTTATTACCAAAAGATTGTTCACAATCATGAAAGGCGACCTTTACACAATGGAAACAAAAGAACTTTAAGTGTACATTGATTGTCACCTCTGGTTGTGGGAAAATGGGGTGGGGGAATGTACACAGGTAACATATTACTTCTCTTTATACGGATCATTTACTCTTCGATTTTTCACTAATTGATGGATGAGTGTATCACCAGAAAATGTTTTGGAAATTACTTTCTGAACTTGATGGAGCAACCGAATCAAAATTTGACCCAATACATCCTTATAAAACACAGCTTCAACCTAAAGTCCACCTAAAAAAAACCTAAAAAGTTAAAAATCTGTTTCCCAGACCCTCCCACATGGTCCATATGGCTGCCGCAAAGCTCTCTTTTTATAACCAATGCAAATTTGAAAGAAAAATAAAAACAAAGTGAGCTGGGGCTCACGAGAAATAACGCCCCCCCCCCCCCCCTTGCCATTCAGCCATCTGAAGGTGATGTATTTCCTCCCCAGTAAGATGTATATCAAATTTGGTTGCAATCAATTCACCCAAACTCAAATTAAAATTCGAACAATATAAAAAACATGTTTCCTAAGTCGGAAAAGGACCATCACTCTGGTGAAAATCAATGGACCATGTCCATATTCAAACTTAACCTGCATTACGTCCCAAGTAAGCCGTATATCAAATTTGGTTACGATGAATTCACCCAAACTCAAGTTGAAATTCTGACGCCAAAGTGTTTTGGACGGACGGATGTCTCGATGCACGGATGGGGTGTCTCAATGCATGGACGGACGGATGCATGGACGGACAGATGGACACCGCTCATTACTATAAAAGAGAACTACATTTACTGCATGTAAAACACAAATCTATTTAAAGTAACAGTGACCTTGACCTTTGACCTACTGACCCCAAATAAAATCCCAACGATCGACACCTCAAATGCAATCACAATATCAAGCCATAACTTTGTACACAAAAGAAAACCAAAGTTATTGCATGGAAACCAAATATCTATGGAAATCTATTTATAGTAACAGTGACCTTGACCTCTAACCTACTGACCCCAAATGCAATCCCAACGGTCGACACCTCAAATGCAATCAAAATATGAAGTTATAGCTTCATACAGAAAAGAAAACTAAAGGTATTGCACGGAAACCAAAAATCTATTTATAGTAACAGTGATCTTGACCTTTCACCTATTGACCCCCAAAAACAATCCCAACGATCGACACCTCAAGTGCAATCACAATATGAAGTTACAGCTTCGTACACAAAAGAAAACTAAAGTTATTGCACGGAAACCAAAAACATATTTATAGTAACAGTGACCTTCGCCTTTCACCTGCAGATCCCAAAAGCAATCCCAATCATCATCCCATTACAAGCAGCCTACCTGTGAAGTATAGGTACTATGCGACCAACAAAACAAAAGTTAATGCCAAGGACAGACGGACGGACGGACGGACCGAGGGGGGGGGGTATAATAAAAATTAAATGGTTTACGTCTGATATTTTACCCAAGTTAATAAAATTGATAAATTTGTCCCTTGAGTGAAACAAGACTTTGCAATACTTTAGCATTGCAAAGCCTTCTTGCACTCCAGGAATGAAATACACCACCACAATTGTTATTCTGCAAATTATGAGGCCTAAAACAGAAAACAAACCAACAACATGAGCTTTTGATAGCAAAGAAATAATTACAAAAGTAAAAAATCAAATAAAAAACAGCTCCTCTGCATGCAATTTTACAATAAAAATGGCATGAGAAACAGAAGATCTACCTTATTATAATAAAAATAATTATAAGGGTTTGCTAATCCAAAAACGGTGTCTGAGGTTTTGTTCTGTTTATTTCGTGTCACGTTTCCACCCTCTGCTCTACATTCTAGCCTAATTTAGGTATATGTTTCGATGGGACCCGCTCCTTCCCCCTGAAATGCATTGGCAAACCAAACTGACCCAAAGAATGCCATTTGAAAATATCAAAATGTTTATTTGGAAATCAAAACTTTCTCCGGGATGCTCTTTACCTCTCCTTAACTCATCACCACAAAGGTAAATACAGAAAAGAGACAAGCGCTGACACATCAACAGAGTAGATGTAATCAGGGCCAGCAAGTCAACATTCTTTGTCGAGTTCTCAATGCCTTTCTTGAAAATAGTAGTAGTTAAAACCGTGACATACTGGGACAGTTTCAGAGTTTCAGAAGTAGCAAAATGTGACTTTTGCATATGCTGCCAAGAAATTGTCGAGTGGATGTAGTCTCCAGACAAAACACATACCTGACATCCGGACAAAACCACTTCTGGATGAAATCCCCCCTGGCTCCTACAAATGCAGACACACGCCCCCCCCCCCCCCCCCCCCCCCCCCCCCGATATCATAAACCCCTCTCTGGACAACCGCCCGCTCTAAAATATACACCAGGAAGAAAACAAACCGACTCGGCAATGAAGCTCAGAGGAGATTTTAATATCACATTGTCCATTCAACTGAGTGCCTGTCTGGGTTCGTCTCTTCGATAAGGCGTCTATCTACGGCGCATCTATTTGCCATATCAGACATGAAATCCGGACTATTATCAAAAGAAGCCTCCCATTACCCATACTCAATGGGTTTGAAATCCGGTTTGAAATCCGGACTATTATCAAAAGAAGCCTCCCATTACCCATACTCAATACATCACCTAAGAGATGAGACTCATCAGTCAAGACGTTAATTGACAGAAACCAAAATCAATAAGGCTGCCACCCTCAACAGCATCAAGAGGTGAGAATAATCAGTGGGCGTTTTCGAGTTAATTGACGGAAACCAAAAGTTTACAGACGGACGACGAACGGACGGTCGTCGAACGGACGGACACGGTGTCGACAAAATGTTCAGAGATCAGGCCTTAAAACTGTCGCCATACGCGGGCGGGAATTGGTTTTGATTATCGCAAACTCCTGCTGCAAGATTCAATTTTCTGTTCTTAATATTTAGAATTAATTCAATTTAACAGTGCTGTTTTGAACTTATGAGAACAACCAGTATGTGTATTCCAAAGTGAAAAACAGACCTCGTGTTTATATACTTACTAAAGTATATCCGTTAGAGGCCTAGTTCAAATTTCGGCGAGCTTCCTGTCTTTCATGTACGTGTAGAACAGAAATTCCAGCATGCAGGCTTTTCGTGGTTCTGCTGATGGAAGTTTCAGTACCAAATTGGCAGTGGTTTCTAGTGAAGTCTTGGCTGCCCGCATAGGCAGCCAAGACTTCACTAGACCCCAATGCTTGGCCAATGTATTACCTCAGTATGCGGGAGTAAATCATAAGTAGATTTCTTTGGGTCTCAAAGGAAATTTTCAGAATTTATGACAAGAATCAAATGAAGCGAGAATCAAAGTTGATTCTCATTGTTTCCCTTGCGAGGGAGGAATCATTTGTGAGAAACGATTCTAATTTTCGCATGGATGTTAAGCCCCGAAGGACGGAGGCATGAAATGTAAAACGAAAAGAGAAACAAGGATTACGCATCGCCTATGTGGTTCGTGTTATTTCGCAAATGTGAGGCTTGTGATTATAAGAAAATCAAATCCATTGATATTTGTTCAAGTTATCGTGCTAATGAGCCGAAAACAGTCACAAATTAACTAGTTAAGGACCATAACTCCACTCAATATGGCCGAACCGTACCAGTTTTCGAACACATTCAAGACATTGTAAAGAAAGTACCAAAACTAAATATTGACCAAATCCATTGATTTTTGTTCAAGTTATTGCGCTAATGAGCTGGAAAAAGGCAGAAATAAATAAGGGCCATAACTCCACTCAGTATGGGTGAACCGTACCAGTTTTAGAACTCACTCAAGACATTGTTAGGAATAATTTCACATGCCAAATATTGACCAAATCCGTTGATAATTGCTCAAGTTATCGCACAAACGAGCTGAAAACAGGCAAAATAACTTTTAAGGGCATTGACTCTACTGAGGTTGGCCGAACCGTACCAGTTTTCGACCTCATTCGTGACATTGTTAAGAAAGTCTGACATACATACCAAATATGCACCAAATCCATTGATATTTGTTCAAGTTATCGCGCTAACGAGAAAGGTTTCGCACACCAGCTGTTGCGCAATTCAGCCTACAATGGCAGATTTTATGATAAGTAAAGTGTTAAAGGGGTCATTACAGTCTATAGACAGAATATACTCGTGTAGAATAGGAAAGTATTAAAGTATGTTGTACTATGAAACACAGGAGATCTGGCGAGAATTGCAGGATATGTTATTACTACCTATCAAAGTATCCATTGTTTTAAGCCAACAACAAATGTCTTTGCAGGTGTACATTCCAATAGATACAAAACTGTCAATATATTAGCTACGTTTTGACGAAGGTTACAGGAAAGGCCTCTCTATGATGTCATTAATGCACAGAGGAACCAAAACTGTACATAAGATAGTGGCGACTGTCGGACATTTTGGTATGTTAAGTTGTCAAGTTTGGTTGTGCGTTTTTTCTCTGCAGGTGGTGAGGAATTTCGTCTGATGAGAACTTGACAATTAGTTGTCGAACTTGTGCCTGATTTACCTGATTTGCAGAAGTCGAACAGTCGCCTGATGTTTAGCCAGTTTCAACAGGTATCTGCTGGTTCCGACTGAGCTATCACGGGCTCTTCTAATAGAAAGCATCTTCCAGGCCTACGTCCATTGAAGCTTGGAGATTCTTGTTAGAGTATGGGACCTGACTGGTGGGACAATGGGTGCCTCATATCTGCTGACTGTCTTAGTCGAGATCTCGTGATGCTTAACCCTTTACCTAACCTGAAAAGCAGACGACACTTGCAAAAATAATTCTTGAATAACTATTTTTTTTCATTTTTTGTCTCAAAAACATAGGTTATGACCCCTCGTTGGAACGAGCTCGACGAGCTCGTTCCAACGAGGGGTCACAACCTATGTTTTTGAGACAAAAAATGAAAAAAATAATGAAAATTAATTGGCGATTTTTGAGAATAGCGCTGGCCGGTTTTGGCCGTTACGTTGGGTAAACGGTTAATAAGCAAGAATTCGCAGTTCTGTTGAAGACCAGTCACGTTCCACTGTACATATAACTGCGAGCAGAACCCTAGAACAGACATCCCTGGTCACAATCACAAATGGTACGTTATTTTTGTTGTTGTTGTTGTTGTTGTCAAGTCTACACATATAAAATCATTGGTTGGGCAGATAGTCTTGACTGCCCTGAGAAAACTACCGTCACTTCAGAACTGGTGAAAATTGTGATAGACTAAGTTTGAAACGTTTATGCTAGAATTTAGTGTAGTTCTTGAGACTTGAGATTTGGGCGTTTAATAAAAGTATTGATAATCGGAAAAGGAACTGCTTGTCCAAGTCATCTTTTGCAACGAGAATTCACGAGAGATCATAGGGATCAACTTAAAAGAACCACAACCTCATTTCAAAGACGTTTTGGTAAACAACTGAAGTCCGAACTGTATTATAAAACCACTAGACGAAGCTGGAGCCACGGCCACTGACCCTCACTATGCCACACCGCCCGCCCACGCACCGATTCCATCAAACTATAGGTTGAGTTTTTGAGAGAAAAAAAGCTCAACCAAAAGTTAATATTTTAATTTTTGGTGATATACAAAAAGCAACGGAACTGTCAATTTTTCGAAAGTGGTGAAGAATATATGCTGATTAGTTATTTTCAACAAACGTAACAAAGCTCGACTGACACAAAGTTAGCCTCTTTGGTTCAACTTCATCGAATGCCATCCCTGTGGTCGGCCTATTTGTGGAACGTTCAAACAACAACAATGAATGGAGATACCAGGACAAATAATCAATATCAAGGAGGGTGTGGCGACAGGTTTCTATACAAACATAGTTGGGCACAGTTATCCTACAATTTGAACTTTCTTGAGGAAGTGAACAATAACGACAGTAAACTTAAAACGCTTATTGCTTAAGGCAATAACAGTAAACAGGCGGCGATGATGTACTATCTGCCTATAATCTGACTTGGTAGACAAGTAGACACGTGTGGAGCCAAGAAGTAAGTTTGTCAATCTGGATCAATGGTATTCTATCGATGGCTCATGGTCAACAGACTGTCTTGTCGGGAGCTGAATATGGACTCCAAGCAAGTAATTTGGCAAATTGCCATATCTTTTTAAAACGCTAGTGATTCAATGATTCGTTTTAGTCAGTATATTAATAGGTAGAAAATACAATTCTAGAAAATTCAGTTGTAAACGTTTTATAGTATTGGCTACTGGATGCAACGGCCAGTATCACGGCGATAGCATTTCGTCAGCTAATAGTGTTATTTACAAACACTGTTAATCCTTTACCTGACATGAAAAGCAGACGACACTTGCCAAAAAAACATTCTTGAATAACTCATTCTTTTATTGTTTGTCTCAAAAACATAGGTTATGACCCCTCATTGGAACGAGCTCGAGGAAAATAGCGCTGGCCGGTTTTAGCCGTTACTTTGAGTAAAGCGTTAACCCTTTACCTAACGTAACGACCAAAACCGGCCAGCGCTATTCTCGAAAATCGCCACTTAATTTTCATTATTTTTTTCATTTTTTGTCTCAAAAACATAGGTTATGACCCATCGTTGGAACGAGCTCGACGAGCTCGTTCCAACGAGGGGTCATAACCTATGTTTTTGAGACAAAAAATGAAAAAAATTAGTTATTCAAGAATTATTTTTGCAAGTATCGTCTGCTTTTCAGGTTAGGTAAAGGGTTAAGTGAATAGTTAAATTATAAGTTCAGGGTGGAGAAAATACTGTCGTAGTTCAAATGAAACTGTGCATTAATTAAAAATGAAAAACAACGGATGCTGTATTTCTCTAAGATGCATTATCGAGAGATCCTGATTTTTATTAAATAAATATAATATAACTACCACGAACATCCCCTCAATACGTCAATACTTTGCTCATAAATTCTGGCTCGCCAGAAAACGAGAATCTGAATTTTTCTAAATACGTTTCATGACTGTCTCAAACGAGCCTCTCGTGACGTCAATGACGTTCGAAGATTTTCGACGCGATAGTATTGCAAACCCGAACACGCGAACAAACATCCAACATTTCCCGTTTTGTTTATATTTTATGGCTTCCTATTCAATTTTTAAAAATCTGTTGCCATGTAAAAAATAAATTTGGATGGATGATGATTGTCTGTGCGATCGATTCGGACTCCCGCGTTGTGTCCTTGGGCAAGGCACTTGACCCCGATTGTCCACAAGGGGCACGAAGAAGCCGTGCACTAAGGCGTACTGCAAGGCGATGGTGCGCATGTCTTCAACCAATCTAACCCTGCCTGTGCTGCAGAGCGGAGTTACGATGTTGGGGAGCTGGCAGCTGCTCGTCGTTGCTCGATGGTTCTCTGCGGGCACTCCGGCTTCCTCCACCCGTAAAACTGTCACCGACACGATATGACCTTGGCTGTTAAAGTGTCGTTAAACCTTAATAAATAAATAAATAAATAAATAAATAAATAAATAAATAAATAAATAAATAAATAAATAATAAATTATTACAAGTCAGATAATCTTGGTGGCCATATTCCGTCTTGTAGATGGGACCAGATCAAACACGATGCCTCTGTTGATCTGGCTGATCTGGTCTGACGAACTTGACAGAATACGATGACCAAGATCAACTGACTGTTGTATTGTATTGCATTGTAGTCTACATTAGATACTGATTAGTCCTTTACCCAACGCAGACGATATCAAAATTTATCATATGACTCGTCCGTTTTGTTCACTTCAAAACGTTTGATATTTTGTTTTCATATTAATCAGTGATAAATAAAGCCTTCCGTCGATTTCATTCGTCAATTCCAAAACTAGACAATTTGATTGGCTGAACAAAATAAAACTGGGCCACATTTTCATAATTTGCATAATTAGAGTTGGGAGCTTTCATTGGTCAATTTCAAAACTGGAAAAAAATTTGATTGGCTAAACAAAATACAACTGGGTGACATTTGCATAATTACAGTAGGGAGAATTTACGTTATCTGGCCTATTTAGGGTGGGTTATAGTGTATTAATATTTTACCTACAAGAAAAACGCCATTCATTTTTTTATATTTTCACTTTTTGCTTCCAAAACATAGGTTATGACCCCTCACTGGAACGAGCTCGACCAGCTCGTTCCAATGAGGGGTCATAACCTAGGTTTTGGAAGCAAAAAATGAACATTTTTAGTTATCCGAGGGTGTTTTTTCCAAGTGCCGTCTGCAACTCAAGTTAGGTGATGGGTTAAAAAGTCATATTAAGTGGCTAATTTGTGCGTGTGTGTGTGTCATATGATAAATAGAATATGAAATGAGTGTTTTTCTCATATAATATTTATGGAACTCGTCTGAATTTTCCGTTTGGGCTCGCCAGAGGCTCGCCAAAACGGAAAATTCTTAGACTCGTTTCATAAATATTATATGAGAAAAACACTCATTCCATATCCTCTATTTATTTTAAATATTATGTTTTCAAATTTTACAAAACAATTCAACAAAACCATATAATGTGACTCTAATTGGAACGAGCTAGACAAGCTCGTTCCAATGAGTGGCCGAATGACATGGTTTTGTAGAAATGTTTTGAAAAATGTTTTTCATCTGCTCAGTCTGTATATTACCGTAGGGATGCGGTCCATACGTTAGGTAAAGGGTTAACAGAATATCTCAGTTAATTGTATATTTGTTTCAACGCTAATTCGTTTATATTGCATTCAAAAATTCTTACCAGCTCCTTGCATTTTAGTTCTGGAAAAGAAATTATTATTAAAACCCTGTGTCAACTAGCAGGTGGTACCGTCAGATCAACTGACTGTTCTAATTATCTGTATATACTAAAATTCAGGTATGCCATAAATTGTTAATTAACATTGCGTAACATGAAATATTATTTGCAGTACGTTTTTAAAATTGCATCGAGTTTCAAAAATCTCAACAGCGTTTTATCATTTTCCAAAACTTTTCTGGGCTTGGAAAAATAATTTTGATACTCCAGGACATTTACAAGATTCTATGACCCGTATGAGCAATGTTCATGTTCATGGCCATTTTGCCCGGAACTCTTCTTCCGTGAAAATCAAAACCAGTCGTCCGCGTATGTGAAGGCAGTGAAATGTCAGAACATGTCCGGGCGCGTCAAAGGAGGAAAATGGAGGATACTCAGCTGCATACTGACTACAAAAGACATTATATATAGGTTTATAGGTTTATTCCCAACAAGACGAATCCCAACAAGACGAATGTCGAAAATGATCATCCCAACAAGACGAATCCCAACAAGACGAATTTAATTAATATGACTATATAACCCATTTATTTTGAGGTTTTCCATCATAAACTGCTGACATGGCTTACTTTTGGACAAAGAGATTTTAATTAACTTGTTGAGTGCTGGAAGCCCATTTTGGTGCTTTATCCTGAAGTGTGGGTACCAGAGCTAAAAGGCTTCATATTCTATGAATGTTGGTTACTTCAATTAATTTGTGATGTGATATTATGAGGTCTGGGTGGATTTGCCCTGTTACAATTAATGGGAGAGTGCCTATAGGCACTCTCCCATTAATTGAAACAAGGCAATAATATGTGAATAAATCTTGACAACCAAAAAAAACTGAACACACTATCAGTTAACAGAGGTGCCACGCTTTGTTACAAGACGCTATTTGCTACTTTTTTGTATCTTTTTTATCAACAAAACTCCCAAACACATGCATAAAATAAAACCCTAAAATACTTCAAATAGAATACATTGCAATGTACACATTCTTTTTAAGGTAGATTTCCCCCATATTTGATGAGAATAAAATTTTTCGTCTTGTTGGGATACGTCTTGTTGGGATCGTCTTGTTGGGATATTTTACCAATTCGTGTTGTTGGTATTCGTCTTGTTGGGATGACACCTATATATTATTCAATGCTGAAAATATATACAAATATATTTTATGCTGAATCCTTTTCCATGAATTTGGAAATTAATGTCTGAATTGTAATAGTCAAATTATGTATATTGAAAATCCGGAATAAAATATTGTTTTAAAGTAAAATTAAGTATTCAGTCAATACTATCTGATTTAAATACGCCCTGTCAAACAGGATATGATTGGTTATACAGAACAAACTTTGCGGCTGTAAAAACTGTTATTTAACATCGGGGTGCAAGAACTTGACTCCACTTTTGAACACCAAAACGATACACCTGTTTTTTCCTGAAAGAAAATTTGTTGCCAATTTATAAAGATCTCTTGTAAACAAATACAGCGCACCAGGTAATAATACTCGTTAAGCATCAAACGTGCGGACATTTTAGAATATCTCTTTAAAACCTCTTGATACGTTTTTGTCTGCGATACAAAAAGCAGCACCCCATGCAACAACGACACGAAGACGCTACCATTTTTTTTGTTCCTGCAGAGGGTACCAATATCTTCAAAGAGAATGTGGCTAACCCACGTGTTCAACAAACATTTTGAGAGAAGTAATTAATTTTTTCAGTGTTTTTAGGAGACACCGTGTCTGGACACGTCGAGTGAATACAGGTGTGAGGTGATATCTATACACAAAGCCTTCTTTCTAGAACCACTATTGAATTTCTTCACAGAAAAGTATATCTGGTTTATATTTTCAAAAACATCGGGGTAATAAAACGCAGATGTGCTGCTTTAAAGAACTTTGATACAATTCGAATTTGTAAAATCATGTCCTCCGATTACCGTTTATAGTGTAAGCCGTTCCCACACAAACAGATTATAAAGATTCCTATTTAGAAGTTTATAAAGCAGTAATTAAGATTCAGTTACAAGACATATTAATGGCAGCGTGTATTGTGTATATCCGATCACACCTGAATATAAAATTTCCAGATTTAGAGGAGTTTAATATTCACGAATGTCGGACAAAGCGCCCTGTTAAGACCACTGTAATGCTCAGTGTGCACATGTTAAAATACAGCGCGCAAAGGATGATTTGCTTGGCCACCCGCTGGGTGTTCATCCACCTATACATTTACTTTCTGATCCAATATATAATCCCGATGATCCAAGAAGCAAACCTGCAGTTCATGAACCACCCGATAGTCTGGGTCGATACTGCCTGATCCAGAAAGCCTGCGGTACTGGGTTTCACTGGACCGCCGAGAGCTACAGACCTCGTACGATTTTTTTCTGTAAGCGTGTGTATCAAACTTTGACCGCCGGTTTCACGGGAAATGCCAACAGTTCCATTTTCCGGTATTTACAGGGATTCGTTAGGGATATCTACAGGGTCCGTTTATGGGACCCTTTCCCAATGACATTTGGACATGATTTTTCCCAATTCTGTACCCCAGATTTCCCAATCTCAGTACCCACTCAAACAAAAATCTAACGCACAATTGATGCCATTAACTGAGTAGTCATAAGACCACATCATAAGATTCAAATCCGACATACACTACTAAAGTTATCATTCACAAACCATAAAAATTGAAATGTTCGAAAAAGGCACATAACTCTAGAAAAATGATTGGACAAAAGCCGTTACTTGTGAATATCCTTTCCCCCACGATGGTCCATCAGCATAACAAACCAAAGATCATTCAAATCCGACAAGCACTGACCGAGATACAGAGGTCTAAAGTTGTTATGGGCGGACGGATGAATGGACGGTCCCCATTGCTAGATCCCCCGCAAAACGTCATTTTGGCGTGGGATATAACGAGTTATTCTTGAATAGTATAAGAACAGTTTAATATAGACTGGAGGCTGCGTGAACATGATTCCATGTGACTGTTTGTTATGTTATAAAACTTGTATAAATGCTATTGCTTAGGTATCGGTCTGCTCAATTCGAATGTAAAATTGTAAAGTCTCGGCTGCCTGGATAGGCAGCCAAGGACCACTGCCAAGGTAATGTTATTTCCATCAGCAAGCTCTGCGATAGATCGCATGCTAGGATGTGTTCTACATGTAAGAAAAGACAACTCACCAAACCTGAGCTCTCAAGGGTTAAACGCCAGTAAATATATAACTATGGGGTTCGTTGTTTAGTATGGGATGTTTATTTGTACTGACAAGGGTATAACAGCACCCTCAAATTCTAAATTATGTAAGAACTGAAAACTGATTCTCGAGGCATGAGTTAACGAGAATCAAAATAGATTCGTGCTAATCAGGACAAATTTGTAAGGCCTAAAATATATGATACAAATTTGAATTGAGGTATTTGTCATCATTTAATATTTTCAAAATTGGAGCCAATACCATAAAACTTTTACAATTGGATTTTCTAGAATTGTATTTTCTACATATTAATATAACTGACTAAAATGAATCATTAGCATTTTAAAAAATATGGCAATTTGCCAAACGGCAAATTGCCACATCTTTAGAAATGCTAATGGTTCATTTCAACCTTTGCCAAGTGGCAAATTGCCACATCTTTAGAAATGCTAATGGTTCATTTCAACCCATTTAAAGTGGTAACTAGAAAATACAATTGTAAAAGTTTTATAGTTTCAATTCAATTCAGTTTATTGTACTTTTACACCTTTACGGTCAAGTGTACAGTATAACAAATAACATAGTAATTAATAGATGGCAATAATATAATAATAATACACCAGAAGTACAAGTTATGTCATTTTGTCTATTGATTGGGTGCTAGAAGCCCATATTTGGGCCTCGCTGGAAGGTATTGGTACCACAACTAAAAGCCTTCATGTTCTGTGGATATGTTTCAGACTCAGTTGAAACAAGAAAACATTTTGTCCATGTGGAGTCGTCCTGTTGCAATCCATTGCAGAGTGTTCACAGGGATTCTCCAATAAATTGCAACAAGACAAATCCACGTGAACAGACTCTGGCACTACAATTGGTCTGGCACTCTACCAGTTAAATAGTATTGGCCCCTGCACAGGGTAGTTTCTTGAACATAATATTCCGTTTTTAATATTTGGACAAAGTTCTGGACACAAAGAAATCTGTTGAAAGGTTTTACTGGACAGTTGAACAAAATGTCTGTAGATGACATGTTCGAGTGTGCCTATTGGGTGATGCTAACGTTTGGAGAATATTTACTCTGGCCACGATTGTACAACTCTATGTAACTCGAGCGTCCCGATAGAGTAAACTGCGTGACGGGTTTATAGGTGTAATGTTAGATGGAACATTATTGGCAGGTGTGCAAGCTTAGCACTAGATAAATATATTATCTCTGTAATCAACTTGAGTAATAATAACTTAAACAGTACACAGGGTTTATTGGCTTCAAGGTTCGTAATAGTGTTTGGTCAACAAAATAATAAATAACAGATTTCGTTCCGGTTTGATTGCAGTGCCCATTTGCGGAACATAAAACCTGACCGCAATCACAGCCCATGTCCAAGAAATTGGCGAGATTACTCGATTTTATCACACATTTATTGATAAGTATTCGTTCAAACAATAACGTACTTCAGCTAAAAGATACGTCGGCGAAGTTCAAACGAATTGTTTTGGTATCATGTGTGTGCTTTGATTAAAATAAACGTTTTTACTTTGTAAGTGTATCTTTTTCCATTTATCTTCAACAAAGAGTATCACAGGTGGAAAGAGAAGATAGGAAATGTCGTTGATAAAATGTAGCCAAAGGGAGAGCAGATATGGTTTTCTGAGTAAACAAATTCTGCTTTCCATATTGATCCAAGATAATGTTTGCATAAAAGACGGCATCAAGCTGGTGTTCGTAATCGACCAAAAGTGATGTAAACAAATTTCAGGCATGAGCCCAAGCCAGAAAAAAATTCTCTGAAGTAAATAAAAGCTCTTGAAAAATAAGAGTCCTGATAAAGTTCTTAAACTTAACCCTTTACTAACGAATCGCCTGCAGCTGTCTGTGTAATTTTCAAATTTGCCAGTTTACCCAACGTAACGGCCAAAACCGGTCAGCGTTATTCACAGAATCGTCTATTAATTTTTGCTGTGGCATTGCAGATGGTGCATTTTTACACTCAATGTGCGTGAGTACGTGTGTGCGTGCGTGCGGGCGTGTGCGAATCATTTAAACGGAGTTCTTGAAATTGAATGTGTGGTAAATTCATGAAGTTTCAAGGAACCAACTGGTATATTTTCAAGGATTTACAAGCAACTAGACATGGGAAATTGAACGATTTTCAAGCATGTGCTGGGACAAAAACCAAGACGCTCTCACCCAACTCCAAGAACTGCACATGGTTGCAGCATGTATAGTGATGGAATTCGAAAACACTATTTATTATTTTAATGTTTCACAATCATATCTGTAATCTAATGTAATATAATCGACTAATTGTATTTCGGTAAGCTACGATCTGTTTCCAGGGTTTCCTATTTTTGTTCTATTTTGGGTAAATTTGAGTTTGCTTTGATTTTTTTCCGCTTTTCTGTTCTCTTCTTTTTCGTCTTGGTGAGATGTTGGAGAAGGCCAGCCAACCTGGCAATATCATCTGCTAGTCGTATAAATTTTATAATGCATTATGAATTTGTTACGTAGCGGTCGAGGTGTAAAGGCCATTTATTAACCAGCCTGTGTGGTCCGGATCGCTTAGTCTCGTGGAAAATCTGTCGCTTTTTGTGTTAGGCGTCGTGGGTTCGAGCCTCTTCACCCGCACTTCTCTGATTTCTCATTTCCCAGGGGCTTCAAGGAAGATTCTAATATTCCAGGATCTTCAAGG
The DNA here is from genome assembly GCA_031216915.1 of Pictodentalium vernedei. Lineage (NCBI taxonomy): Eukaryota > Metazoa > Mollusca > Scaphopoda > Dentaliida > Dentaliidae > Pictodentalium > Pictodentalium vernedei. Next base: position 159,399,858 of record CM062293.1, read on the forward strand.
ACTTTTCCAACGGACTTCTAATTTCTAGAACTTGAAGGAATTTAAGAAAACGTGGTAACTCTGTTCAGTCCGAGACTGTAAACGAAACGCACATACTGAATCCGTTGTCCTGTAACGTTGTCACAATGTGCACGTGATAGATCATGTTTACAGAAATAAAATATTTATTTAAAAAAAAGATCATGGTCGAGAAAATGGTAGACGACGTTGCCAAATGTGATACATGCATATATCGGGAATAAATATACTACTCAAAGTTTGCTAAGCACCAAATAAGTGACACATCATTGTGAAATTTGCTTGTGATATATTTGCGATATTTTTGGTGGATATGATTGAGGAATGTATTGAGATGGTCCCCAGTGTTTTCATTAGCTCTCTTGAAGGGCAGACTTTTCATGACAGTCATGGAAAGCATGTACCTCTTGATTTTCATGATGTTTTCGTGTACTGACATGACATGTGTAGGGTATTCAATCTTCATTCCAACACAAACCCTTGTGATTTAATGATTGAATATGGCAAATGCAAATGTAAGAAGACATTTGTCTGAAGCAGAAATGTGGCGGGCTGTAGGAATGGTGGAGCAAGGGGCTACCCATCGTCAGGTTGGTGAAGCCCTTGGTGTGCATCATACGGTGATCACAAGAGCCTGGGCAAGATTTTAGCAGTATCGCACACCAGTAAGACGGCATGGTGGTGGCAGAGACAGGGCAGCATCTGCAGCTGAGGACCGGTTTTTGATCATTCAGGCCCGTAGGAACCGCTTTGCCACAACAATCCAGCTTCGCAGTGACCATCAGAATACATCCGAGGTAAATGTTTCGACGCAGACTATCCGGGCAAGGTTGCACGAATGTGGTCGCCGATCGAAAAGACGATGTGTTCGCATTCCTCTGTCCCAGAACCACCGCCAGGCACGATATGAACGGGCCATGGACCACGTTGGATGGACCAGAGAAGATTGGCGACCTGTCCTTTTTACAGATGAGTCAAGGTACTGCCTAGGCCTCACAGATAGGCGTTCTATGGTATGGAGGAGACCAGGAGAGCGATTCCATGCAGCCAACATTGCTGAGCATGACTGCTATGGTGGAGGGTCAATCATGGTCTGGGGCGGCATCAGCAGGGATGGACCTATTAGAGCTCTGTGTCCTTGAACGTGGTACATTGACTGCACAACGGTATATTGATGAGATCCTGGATGTCCACGTCAGATTGTATGCAGGTGCAGTGGGTGGTAGATTCATTCTGATGGACGATAATGCCCGTCCTCATGTTGCCCATGCTGTCGGGGAGTACCGACAGTGGGAGGGGGTTGAGCGTATGGACTGGCCAGCAAGTTTCTTTGACCTCCATTCAATCGAACATGTCTGGAATGAGTTGCAGCTTGCAATTTCAGCCCGTCCACAACAGCCAGGATGTGTCCAGGAGCTTGGTGCCACGCTGGTCCAAGAATGGAACAACATCCCATAAAGGACCACCAGGAACCTGATTCGGAGCACGAGAAGACGTCGTGAAGCTGTAATTAACAGTAATGGTCTCATACTCGATATTGAACCCATATCAGTTCGCTCCGTCAACTTTTGGGTAAAGTTGAAAAATTTTCTCTTTTACCAATAATATCCATTTTCCATGGTTATCGTATTCAAAACCTAAAAAATAATGTCAAACACAAATAAAATCTTAATTTCTGTACTTAAATCATAAAAGATATAATTAAATAAAAAATATATACACTTTTCATAATAATATTTCAACTAAAGTGTAAAACAGGTAGTTGGATATACTTGGCGCTCAGCAAACTTTGAGTAGTATATTCCTGGGCATTGTACATTATATTATTATGCGTGTTATTATGTGATAAAAGTAAAACAGACTAGGAATGGATTTAAAAAATCAACAAGTGTTGTGTAGTTCGTTGAACGTTGAAAAGCCATATTACAGCACTAAATTGGGAACGGCTCATTAAGCTTAACTTAAGGTTTGTGTCGTGATCTTTTGACAAACTAGCGTAATGGAATGTCTTGACAAAAATTATGAATCCGGACCTGTACGGGTTTTGTCTGCGTTACATAAATATGTTAACTGTATTCAATATTATTGCGAGTTGCTTTTCCAATACTCTATGTTTTACTTTCATGGACCCAATAACTCTTTGATTTACATTCTAAGAGTGCTGGTAGAAACTAGTGTGGCTTTATTGTGTAGAGAGAGCATTTAGTTCGTTTCTTTAATGTAAAGGAAATATTTAAAAGTCAATTTTAATTATTGTTCAAACCGTACAAATTATGGATGCCATTGGAATCAGCGCATTGCCATGAACATTTTATTTCTATATTTTGTCCTATATGACGTGGCTAATGTAGTGTATATTTTCTTGAACTACATGGATTAAAGTTTGACTATTTTCATTCATTTTATTTATTTTCTTTGAATCATGAACAAAGAGAAAAAGAATTAGGAGTTTTTTCCTACCCATGCGATTTTTAGGACTTCCATACGCTGTTTTTCCTGTTGTTTTTTTTCTTTTAATATAGGGCTATTTTTCATACCCCATTAAAGTCAAACATTGCTTTCATTCCTTCACCCACCCACTTTCAATTCACCATAACTTATAAGTCCTATGAACATTATTAATTCAATTTCAACCAGGTTTTCCCGACATCTTTGTCACGTGTGATTCTTCCAAAATGGCAATGATAGATAAAGAGTGACCTTAATGTTGACCTCAACACATCGTTGGACCTTGCATGAGCGGTTTGTCGTTCACCATCTAGAAATGTCATATTTTACGATTCGAGCTACAGTGTGCTTTTATACTTTTGTAGATATGTAAATGTTAAATGATAAAATAAACAGTGTTTAGTTAGGTTCATCAAACATTTTTTAAGTTCACGTATATTTTCGCATAATGTAACGTGAGTTTGAATAACGCGAAAGCCGGATGTTTCCCAAACAGATATTTTCCCAGCGTGGACGGACATTACCCCAGATATTTCTACACAGGTCAGTATAAACGGGCGGACGTTATGAGATGGTAAAACACATTCGAATTTAAAACATTTATCAGAGTGACGGTGAAGAGAAACAATCTCTGAGTTGATAAAACAATGACCTGGAAAAGTTTCAAGGGCGTGAAACGATTTGTATTATATTTTTTCCTTGTTGACAAAACCGGGTTCTGGTATCCTTTCTAGGAATGCTCCCTGAGAGCGTTCCAAGAAATGATACCATGATCAGGTTTTATCAAAACAGAAAAAAATATAATGCAAATCGTCTCAAGTTTTCCTTGAAGGTTTACACTTCAACTTATTTATCTGTAGTGAACTGCTTGAAATTTTGTCAAGAACCAATGTCGACTGTACACAAAGCTGGTAATTTTAATCACTGCATATATATCTGCTCAAAAACAAAGGGATTATTTATTATTTATTATTTATTGATGTTTAAGGTCACATATTTATGCAGAATGGCTAACCATGACCGTGACAGTTTTACGGGTGGAGGAAGCCGGAGTACCCGGAGAGAACCACCGAGCAACGACGAGCAGCTGCCAGCTCCCCAACATCGTAACTCCGCACTGCAGCACAGGCAGGGTTAGATTGGTTGAAGACATGCGTACCATCGACGTGCAGTACGCCTTAGTACACGACGTCATCGTGCCCCCACGCGGGCAATGGAGATGAAGTGTCTTGCCCAAGGACACAACGCGGTTGCCGCAGGTGGGATTCGAACCGAGGACCTCTCGGCTTGCAGCCTGCACCTCTACCTACTGAGCCACCGCGCTCCCCAACAAAGGGATTAACACCTAACATTTGGGCTATGCATTTGAAATTCTTATGAAAACAAAACAAACAAAAACGCAAAAAATTAATCCAAAGGTTCATTCCCACTAGACCAATTCCCTTTAGACCAATTCCCCGGAGGCCAATTCCCAAAAGACCAATTCCCCTTAGACCAACTGATGTGTTCTACTTTTAAAATTCTATATCAATAATTTGATATATTTATAAATATTTTTAAACGTATTTAATGTTATTGATATTCAAGCCTGAAAATAAGCAGTCTGTCATTTGCAGAATGCGGTCCCCAGAGGGTGAATTTCCAGTATTGATTCAGGTTGAGGTTCACAGAGGGTAAATTTAGTGATGTTACCCTGCTGTGCAGGGTAGCATCACCAAATTCACCCTCTGGGGACCTCATTTTTCAGATGATCGTCTGCTTATTTTCTGGCTTGTTGATATTTTATAGAATTTGGGCAGATTTTTCAAAACAATTGTTATAGTAATCACACACTTTCAAAGGCTGTGATTCTTTTTATTTATTTTTTTATCAAATAAGGTGCTTATCAATAAATAAATGTTTTCTTAATTATCCTTAATCAACCCTTAATCAATAACAGTATGTAGATGGTCTAAGGGGAATTGGTCTTTGGGGAATTGGCCTAAAGGGAATTGGTCTAAAGGGAATTGGTCTAGTGGGAAGACACCAATCCAAAATATAAATTAAAATATAATAGAAAGAATGTTTTTCCTACCCATGCGATTTTTGTTTAGGGGTTTATTCCATAGGGTTTTTTTCCTACAGTTTTTTTTCCAATATGGTTTTTTTTACTTGTACTCGACTTCAATGTCCGTTTTTCTAAAAAAAAGAGCTGTGGTAATATCCTCTGGGGGAAATATCCGCACACCATCAGGTATGGACTAACGTCTACATGGGGAAATGCTCGCCGGGAACATTTCCACGCATCAAATAAAGCATATATACTTGGTCTTCAAAATGGAGAATTGGTCGTTTGGTGGTTCACTCAGTTTACCCGGGCTTCGAGTGGTTCGCCTCTGAAAATGTACGACACGATATGACCGATGCAGCCTTTAGCTTTCAAAAGGATAAATTCAACAGTTCGTGAATGATAGTTCACATCACAGCTGTGTTTGGCAAAATTACAAGTGAGAATGTAAACAAAATAGTTTGAAATCAAATTTTCCAGTAATTTTCTAATTTAGTTTAATAGTTTCATATAACGTATAATAAACATGATTCATTCGCTATAAAATAAAAGTTTGACACAATATTTCATTTTTTTGTTAGCTCTGATACATATTAACTCGGTCGTATTGAACACGTGCAAGATTTAGTTTTTAAACTCCATTTAAACAATTATTATCACCACGCATGAATAAAAATATTCAGTTTTATCAAAATCACAGATGTTCGTATATAAATATGACATGAGTTTAATGTTTCTGTCAGATGCCGGGGAAAAAATCTCAACCGCTTAATTGGTGTATTATATTTTGCGGCAGTCCTCTTTTTCGTGGAAATAATTGGGTTGAATGTTGTATCGATGTAGGTTAGAAAAATCTCAGCGCACCTGGACTGATTTTAATAATTTAATGCAAGTCGAAAAGAAAATTTGGATCTTCCACAACGGGACGTGCTACTTCTTAAACGCGGTGTCTCTGTGGAAACTAATAAATCAATTAATTGTTCTTTTTCTCACACACCTGAATTTGTTACCACCATTCAGAAAAATATACCGTTGAAACCAAAATATAGGTAGCATTGTTAATAATAGCCAACTAGTTTCAGTGGAGAGGTTGCGTAGTGAAGGTTAGGGCAGCACTCACCGGGTCAAAATCCAACGGGCAGAAAAAAAAAGAAAAACATCCCCGACTTGTGGTTCATTCCCACTAGACCAATTCCCTTTAGACCAACTCATGCCTTCTGCTTTTAAAATAATTCTATATCAATAATTTGAGATTATTTTATAAATGTATTTAATGTTATTGATATTCACGTCTGAAAATAAGCAGTCTGTCATTTGCAGAATGGGGTCTCCAGAGGGGGAATTTGCTGTTGCTATCCCATAAAGTGGGTAAGTGGGTCAGTTTATCCTCTGGGTACCTCCTTCTGTTTATGTTTGAAACCTTAATTCAGTTTGAGGTTCACAGAGGGTAAATTTAGTGATGCTACCCTGCTGTGCAGGGTAGCATCACCAAATTCACCCTCTGGGGACCTCATTTTTCAGATGATAGTCTGCTTATTTTCTGCCTTGTTGATATTTTATAAACTGGAATGTTATAAACCTATATTTTGTATATTATGCGTATAAATATTTTTTTATCAAATAAAGTGCTTATCAGTAAATAAATGTTTTCTTAATTATCCTTAATCAACCCTTAATCAATAACGGTATTTAGTTGGTCTAAGGGGAATTGGCCAAAAGGGAATTGGTCTAAAGGGAATTGGTCTAGTGGGAAGACACCCGACTTGTCTCATCATGGAAATCGACTTTTGATAAAGTTATCTCCCCTAGCATTATTCGACTGTCGATAAAGTTACCCCCCCCCCCCCCCCCAGTATTATTCGACTGCCTACTACAAAACATAAAAAAAAAACCAAAACAAAGAGTATTTCAGCAGCATGACTGATACAGCAAGAGTCAAATATATATTAACTCGTGACAACACAGACCGCATCAACAACGTTGCACACTTTGTTTCTCACGGTCTTAAAAAAGGGGGTGTGGCAGTCCGAGGCCGATAACAGCACGTTGAGCTAAGTTGAACGTTTTTTGTACAACCTTATATAAAAATATGACTTTTTCTCTTTTTTCCTGAACAACTAAATGTGTAATGTTCATGGTGTAGCAGTACAATAAAGAAGTATAATCAGTATGGTAAGGTCCAATTAAGGATCATGTAATTGTGAGAAAACATCTATGACATCAGTAGAAAATAAGGTGAGTTTCCATTTGTTACTTTTAATAAACGAAAACAACAGACAGCTCTCTGAGCTGTCTGTTGTTTTCGTTCATTAAAAGTTCCAAAAGGAAGCTTTGCTTTTTATGGCAAGATAATTAGAAGCAACTAACTAACTATCACTTTGGCATCTTCTTTAGCCAAATTCCAAATTCAGTTTATAGTCCTTCTGCACCATGTCGGTCAAATGTACAGTATAACATTATATTAAAAATATACAAAAATAGAATTATGAAATAAGCACACGACATAATACAATATAAGAGATAAATTGATTGCATAATCTATATTTTGGGATGAGAGTGACTTCAGAGTGCGAACACCACCTGAACATTCACAAAGCAATCACGATGGCTAATTTGGATCTACCAGTTAACTTACAGAAAGCTCTGTCAGCTCTGGGCGTCTCTTGCCCTCTCAACTGGACTCTCCAGACAGGAGGCAAGAGCGTCCACCTGGCGCTGGAGTTAGACTCGGAGGAGAACACCACCACACCTTCTTCGGGGAGAGGTAGCACCTTTTGTGAGAGGAACCCCTCTCACACTGGTCCTCACCCGAAGAAGTCTGGACCTGGCCCTGAAAAGAAGAGTAAGAAGAAAAAGAGTCCATCCACCAGGCGCCGGAATGCCCGGCGGCTGGCAACGTTCCTGAAAAGGAAGAAGGAAGAGAAGGCGGAAAAGAAGACGGAGGAGGCCACTACTAACCCCCCCCCCCCCCTATAACTCTCTAGACTCCCATCCACGCCCCAGCTGCCTCTCCTTTGAGGGACAACCTGGAGGGTGGCGATGTCACCAGCAAGGCGGAGACAGAAAGAGAAACTGGCTCTCTGAAGTCTCCCTCTCCAATCTCTCCCCTCCTTCCGGATCAGGATCAGGCACGGAAAATGTTACAGCAAATACTTTACATGCCGGCAGAAGTAAGCAGCATGCAGGATGAAATCAAGAATACACGGAAAGAGTCAGCTGATTACACCAAGAATACGATGGCACTCCTGGAACAGCGCACCACCCACAGCACTCCTGAAACAGCCAGGACTCGACCATTCCACCACACACAGTCAGTCCTCCATCATCAACAGTCCAACTACACCAACAACCACTACATTCTCTCCTTCCCAGCCACCTCCACCCAAAAAGAAAAAACAAATGGCATAAACGGCGCTAAACTGTCAGAAAGGGGCTTGCTCCCTAGATTGTAGGATAAAATACCCTCGGACAAAATACCCTTAGGACATAATACCCTTTAAAAAAATACCCTTAGGACATAATACCCTCAATGGGTAGGACAAAATACCCTCGGACAAAATACCCTCAGACCAAATGTATATATTCAATTGCCATCTGCCATTGGTATTGTGCTTCATATCTATTTAGTTTAACCCTTTACCTAACCTGAAAAGCAGACGACACTTGCAAAAATAATTCTTGAATGACTAATTATTTTGTCTCAAAAACATAGGTTATGACCCCTCGTTGGAACGAGCTCGACGAGCTCGTTCCAACGAGGGGTCATAACCTATGTTTTTGAGACAAAAAATGAAAAAGCAGTGAAAATTAATTGGCGATTTTTGAGAATAGCGCTGGCCGTTAGGTAAAGGGTTAATAAAAAAAATTAAAAATATTGGTACTTGTTATTTCAAACATAACACCGGCTAGCCTTAGATGCAATTAACCCCCCCCCCCCCCCCCCCACACACACACCTTAAATCCAACTTTATATACATTTGGTCTGAGGGTATTTTGTCCGAGGGTATTTTGTCCTACCCATTGAGGGTATTATGTCCTAAGGGTATTTTTTGAGGGTATTATGTCCTAAGGGTATTTTGTCCGAGGGTATTTTGTCCGGATACCGCTCCCTAAACCGTCCCTGCGAGCCTTCAGCGCGCGAAACCATTCAATTCAGTGATATGCAACTAAATTTGCTAAAAATCTCATATTTCAACAAAAAATGTCCAATAAATTATGTTTTTTTTTTCCATAAATCAAAGGGCATATAGCTGAGTTGTCAAGTGACAGATATTGTATCTCTATACATTTACATGAAAATGGTCTGAAAGACCATTTTAAAGAAAATGCACAGAAAATATTTTTTTTTTATCTTCTTGGTCAACCGTTAGTTGAAATCAGCTTATTATCTAAGCTCTCTCGTGCCTGTAGATATGTATAATACCGGACTCCATTTTGTCGGGTGCCGTAATTCGAGCTTATAATATTAATTTTGTTTGGTGCCAATGTTGTGATGCTTGGGTGGGCATTAACAACTTTACCGCTATCGTTGGATAATCAATAATAATAATAATAATAATAACTTTATTGTTCTAAGTTCCACACAGTGGTACATAACAATGACGTAAAGCTCACAAAATGATAATAGACAAATAATACCAGACAAGATCAACGGACAGGAGATAGCATCCATACACAAATATATATGAAGATCCACATTCATGTGCATCCACCCTTTCACACATAAACACACACACAAATTTCAGTCATTCAACAAATTGACAGGTGCAGGTTCACGAACATGGATGGGTTCATGCCCCCCTGCCCCCCCCCCCCCCCACCACGCACACATACAGACACGGACTCCCCCCCCCCCCCCACACACACACACACATAAACACACCTACACACTCACACCCTCCCACATGCACAACACACCACCACCACCACTACTACCACACACACACCCTTATACACTCCTACTCACCCCTACACACACACACACACACACCACACACACACAAAATGGTTAATGAAATTTATGAAAATGGCACATAGTAAAATAGAATTTTGGGAGGGATTCAATAAGAGACAGCTTGAAACAACAAATAAATATATGAAGAGAAACAAATACACAGATACTAAATTTACTAATATCGACCCAGTCATCCCACAACCACTGACACCGCACAATGATCCATGTCTTATGGAGGGCCATAAAGATCTCGTTGATCTGGCGGTAACCATGTTCCTTTCTTTTTAAGCCAAGGTATGTGTAGCGCATGTGCTTTTACAGTAATTTGCAGGTTTTTATTCTTCCCTTGAAACAAATTAGCCAATCTAACCCCATAATATTAACCCTTTACCCCACGAATCGCCCGCATCCGCCCGCGTAATATGCAAATTCAGCAGTTGAAAAATTATTATTTTTCAAAAAATTTCAACAAAACCATATCATGTGACCTCTCGTTGGAACGAGCTCGTCGAGCTCGTTCCAACGAGGGGTCACATGATATGGTTTTGTTGAAATGTTTTGAAAAAATTGAAAAAATATTTAAAATAATAATTTTGATATCGTCTGCGTTGGGTAAAGAGTTAATCGAAAGGATAGCGGCAAGACACTTCACCCCCACTGCCCACGTGGGGGCACGGTGACGTTGTGTACTAAGGCGTACTGCACATCGATGGTGCACTGTCTTCAACCAATGCTAACCCTGCTTGTGTGGAGTTAGTATGTTGGGGAGCTGACAGTTGCTCGCTGTTGGTCGGTGGTTCTCTCCGGGTACTCCGCCTTCCTCCACCCGTAAAACTGTCGAGGTCATGATTAGCCATTGTGCAGAAATATGTGATCTTAAACACCAATAAATAAATAATAAATAAATAAATAAAGGATAGCGTCTGTATTATACATCACGATGCGCACACTGTTGATATACATAACGAAATAAAGTCACAGCACATCAAAAGATAGTGAAAGCGCTGCTTTCGTATTTTTAAACGGATTTAAACAGATAATAATAGTCAAACGTTCAAATTGATTGGGAAAAATGGTAAAAAAAACAGCTTCTGTATTTTTATACTACTATACAGGAAAATGTCTGAAGTTTGTGAAATGATGCGCGCAATGATGATTCAATTTCGCTAACAATTTGAAATTTCAATTTTCATATGAAATGTCCATACCCTCAGTGTTAAATTTACTGACAATTTTAGGAAATTAAGGAGAGCTATCTTTCCTGTAAATCTCTTTCAATGACAAAAATTGCCAGCCACGAAAAACCCCTCTAGACAAAACATCACCCAAAATAGGAAATATTACGTCATAAATATGACTGAGGTTGGGAGCGCAGTTGCTCAGTGGTAGACTGTTTGATTTCTATACTAGAAGTCCCCAGTTCGATCCCCGTCTGGGACGACCCGTATTGTGTCCTTGGGCAAGGCACTTTATCCCGGTTGCCTACATTGGGGCACGATGACGTCGTGTACTAAGGCGTACTGCACGCCGATGGCGCACATGTCTTCAACCGCTGTAACCCTGCTTGAGCGGAGCTCGAACAGAGTTAGAATGTTGAGGAGCTGACAGTTGCTCGTCGATGCTCGGTGGTTTTCTCCAGGTACTCCGGCTTCCTCCACCCGAAAAACTGCCACGGTCACGATTAGCCATTGTGCATACATATGCGATCTTAACTCTTTACCTAATGAATCGCTCGCATCCGCCAGAGTAATATGCAAATTCAGCAGTTGAAAAAAATATTATTTTTTAAAATTTCAACAAAACCATGTCATGTGACCCCTCGTTGGAACGAGCTCGTTCCAACGAGGGGTCACATGATATGGTATTGTTGAAATTTTTTGAAAAATTTGAAGAAATGATATTTAAAATAATAAATGTTGATACCGTCTGCCTTGGGTAAAGGGTTAAACACCAATAAAAAAATAAATGACTGACGTTAGCTCTCTTCCCCACAACTAAAATGCAAAATCATACTTGATGTTTTCAGGATTTATTCGGTTTCAGAATTCAGTGCCAAATACAACTCCCAAATCAAGATTGTATGTAGATATCGATTTGCAATACTTCAGATTAACGTCAACCAACAGCAAAATACCGTAGACCCAACACAGAAAAACCTATTGTAGTCCACATTCCGCGTATTGAAAAATGTCAGGATCCTGTTGCATATTTTAAAATTGTCCAGAACGCAGGAAATGCGTTTTGTTGACTCCCTCTAAAAACAATCCTAATCTCTCCGAAACTCCCGAGACGTTCTCGTTAGCGCATCGACGCCAAGCCACGGGTTTGAATGTCAAAAGCACAGCTGAAGTGCAACGAAACTGGCCACTACTTGGCATCTTGGAATTATTGTTTCTGAAAAATGTTAAACATCATCCTCATGTTATTTCTGGGCTGACTGAGTAAGAAGTTCTGTCTGGGCTCTAGACAGAACTTCCTGCTCAATCGGCCCATATCGGGATAGATGGGCTTGTAAACAAGAGGCCCCAAGGGGCCTTAATCGCTCACCGGCCAAAGTGGTTCAAAGAAGTATTTGGGGTCACTTTCAGTCAGACATGGCTCATCAACACTACAAAGGAATGAAGGCATGAGAGTCACATTTTATGGAAAAACACTAAGGAATGGATTTGAACAAACCTGAACGTAACATACCCCCCCCCCCCCCCCCATCCCATCCCACCCCTGACCATAGAGCCCAAATATTAAGCCAAGGACTCAAATTGAACAAACTTGAATCTGATCCCCCTTGAGATGTCAAAAACCAAACAGGAAAGAATTCTGACTGGTGGATATGAAGAAGGTTTTTAAAGAAATCACGTCACATTGCACTAAGTTAAACTTTAGGCTCAAATAGGGAGCCAAAATATTAACCCAGGGTCCCGATTTGAACAAACTTGAATCTGACCCACCAAGAGATGTTGTATACCAAATATGAAAGGATTCTGATTGGTGGATCTGGAGAAGAAGATTTTAAAAGAAATTCCCTCATATTGCACTAAGTTAAAATTCAGGCTCCCATGGGTAGCCCAAATTAATAACCCCGGGACCAAGTTTGAACAAACTTGAGTCTTACCCTCCAAGAAACGTTGTATAACAAATATGAAAGGATTCTGACTGGTGGATCTGAAGAAGATTTTTTAAGAATTTTTCTTATATTGTACAAAGTTAAAATTTCGGCTCCCATAGGGAGCCCAAATATCAACCCATGGACTAGGATTGAACAAACTTGAATCTAATCCTCCTAGAAATGTTGGAAACCAAATAAGAAAGCATTCTGACGACATGGTCTGAAGAAGAAGATTTTAAAAACAAGTCGGAACAGGACCCAAAATTTTCAGGCTATAAATTTTTTTTTCCATCTCAAAATTGAACAAAACGCATAAAAATACCCCAAAAATGTCCGAATTTTGGTCCAGAATTTCGGAGTCCAAACCTGACCCCAATTTTTTTTCTTTCATCTCAAAATTGAACAAAACCCATCAAAAACAATTTTTTTTCCAACTTTTCGCCCAAAATTTCGAAGTCTGAACCGGATCCAAATATTCAGGCTAAAAATTTCTTTTTTCATCTCAAAACTGAACAAAATACGCAAAAATTTTTTTTTTTTTTAAATTTTGAATTTTGGTCCAAAATTTCGGAACCGGACCCAAAATTTTCATGTTAAAAATTGGGGGGGGGGGGGGGGGGGGGGGTGAGGGGATGTTCGTCTCAAAATTGAACAAAACGCATAAAAAATCCAAAACAAATTTTTTTTTCTCAAATTTTGGTAAAAAATTTCTAAGTACGAACCAGACTCAAAATTTTCAACCCAGGGAACCAATTTGAACAAACTTCAATCTGACCCCTCCTAGAGATGATGCATACCAAATGTTAAAGGATTCTGACAGGTGGATCTGAAGAAAAAGATTTTTAAAGATATTTTCTCATATTGCACTAAGTTAATATTCAGGCTCCCATACGGAACCCAAATATTAACCGAGAATCTCGATTTGAACAAACTTGAATCTCCCCCCCCCCCCCCCCCCCGAGATGATGTGTACCAAATATGAGAGGATTCTGACTTGTGAATCCGAAGAAGATTTTTAAAGAATATTCCACGCATTGCACAAAGTTAAAATTTGGGCTCCCATAGGGAGCCCAAATATAAACCCAACGACTCGATTTGAACAAACTTGAATCTGACTCCCCTATAGATGTTGTATATCAAACATGAAAGGATTCTGAAGAAGAAGATTTTTAAAGAAATTTCCTCAAATTGCACCAAGTTAAACTTTGGGCTCCAATAAAAAGCCCAAATACTAACTCAGGGACCCGATTTGAACAAACTTGAATCTGACCCCCCCCCCCACCCCCCCCCCCACCCCCCCCACCCCCAGAGATGTTGTATACCAAATATGAAAGCATTCTGACTGATGGATCTGAAGAAGAAGATTTTTAAAGAAATTTTCTCATATTGCACTAAGTTAAAATTCAGGCTCCCACAGGGAACGCAAATATTAACCGAGAAACTCGATTTGAACAAACTTGAATCTGGCCCCCCCCTAGAGATGATGTATACCAAATATGAGAGGATCCTGACTGGTGAATCTGAAGAAGAAGATTTTTAAAGAACATTCCACGCATTGCACAAATTTAAAATTTGGGCTCCCATAAGGAGCCCAAATATTAGGAAGGCGACTCAATTTGAACAAACTTGAATCTGACCACCCCTATAGATGTTGTATACCAAACATGAAAAGATTATGAGTGGCCGATCTGAAGAAGAAAATTTTTAAAGAAATTGCCTCAAATTGAACCAAGTTAAAATCTGAGCTCCAATAGAGAGCCCAAATACTAACTCAGGGACCCGATTTGAACAAACTTGAATATGACCCCTAGAGATGTTGTATACCAAATGTGGAAGCATTCTGACTGGTGGATCTGAAGAAGAAGATTTTTAAAGAAATTTCCTCATATTACAGTAAGTTAAAATTTGGGCTCCTACAGGGAGCCCAATTATTAACCCAGGGACTGGGTTTGAACAAACTTGAATTCGCCCCCCCCCCCTCACCCCCTATAGATGTTGTATACCAAACATGAAAGGATTCTGACTGGTGGATCAGAAGAAGAAGATTTTTAAAGAAATTTCCCCAAATTGCACCAAGTTAAACTTTGGGCTCCAATAGAGAGACCAAATCTTAACCCGGGACTCGATTTGAACAAACTTGAATCTGACCCCCCTAGAGATGTTGTATAACAAATATGAAAAGATTCTGACTGGTGGATCTGAAGAAGAAGATTTTTTTGAATTTTTGAAAACATTTATGGGTGCTATTAGAGTTATGCCGCTTCTGGTGCCCCCTGTGGGTGCGGCATGTTTATTTGTACAAACTTGAATTGACATATGAGAAGGCACACAGAATTTGGTTCAATTTGGTCAAGTAGTTTGTGAGGAGAAGTCGATAATGTAAAGTTCACGACGGACGACGACGACGGACGGCAAGTGATAAGTTAAGCTCCCTTCGGTGAGCTAAAAACGAACACAGTTTCAACAGTAGTTTATTGGCGCTCCCCAAACTAACTCCCAGGAGAGCGATTTTTGCCATCCTGGATTTAAAAAAATAATTAAATGTGTGTTATTAACCCTTTACCCAACGTTACGGCCCAAAACGGCCAGCGCTATTCTAAAAAATCGCCAATTAATTTTCATTATTTTTTTCATTTTTGTCTCAAAAACATAGGTTATGTTCCCTCGTTGGAACGAGCTCGCTCCAATGAGGGGTCATAACCTATGTTTTTGAGACAAAAAATGAAAAAAAAAATAGTTATTCAAGAATTTTATTTGCAAGTGTCGTCCGCTTTTCGTGTTAGGTAACGGGTTAACAGTTCTATTTTAATCACAGTACGCCATACAAAAATACCATAAATTAAAACATGTTATTTATGAATTAGTACATTCTACAGCATTTTTTTTAGATTACTGAACACGAATAACTTGAAAATTGTAATTTATAATATTGAGGCTGAACAAAACCTACTGCAAGCTGATGTCAAATTATCAAACTTTTTTCAAGTCGCAAAATGTTTTCCATAATACAAACTATCTAAATTGTTGGCAAAAGTAAGTGTTTTTTATTAAATATTCACTCTTTGTAATTAGTAATAAACTGGTTGACGAAAAGGGAACTGACGAAAAGAGAATTGATGTGTTGGTAAGTGAGGAAAAGAGAAATGACGAAAAGATAATGAACAACATTTTAGTTTTGTTTTTGCTTTGTTTCAAGAAATGCGGCAGACAAAGTGCAAGCATACATACTTGCAAAAGATGTACACCCACGAACGCAAATAAAACTGTTATGATATTTTTCAAAAGTGACGAGAGACTTTACTTGTCAATGAGGGCTGTGGACCAGTTCTATGGGGAACATCATTCAAGTGGCAGACTTTACATGCCTGAAGACAAACTCCAACAGATAACCCAGCTGTGGGGCTGCGGACTGGGTAGTGAAGGCCTCCTTGGTTCCTTTGCTTTTCCTCCTTCTCGGCTTCTGGACTTCTGGACGTTGTCTAGTACCAGTGCATAGAAGTAAATGGGATTGCAAGTGGTTAACAAAAACCACATCGTCCCCGTGCTCCTTTAGGGTGGTAAAACCATGCACCTGCTGCTGCAAAAGTGACGATGAAGTAGTTGTTGGTCGTGTATGAATATGCTGACCTTAACCCTTTACCTAACATGAAAAGCAGACGACACTTGCAAAAATAATTCTTGAATAACTAATTTTTTTCATTTTTTGTCTCAAAAACATAGGTTATGACCCCTCGTTGGAACGAGCTCGACGAGCTCGTTCCAACGAGGGGTCATAACCTATGTTTTTGAGACAAAAAATGAAAAGATTTTGAAAATTAATTGGCGATTTTTGAGAATAGCGCTGGCCGGTTTTGGCCGTTACGTTGGGTAAAGGGTTAACCGCAATTACAGAAATGTACTGGGGTAAAACTGAATTTTTGAATTATCTGATGCTTTGCTCTTGACCTATGACCACTCAAATCATTGGGTATCTACAATTCACGAGGACTAACCACACGCCGAACCTTTCGTTGATGTATTTAGTCGTTCTTCCAAGGTAAGGAGACACATAAACATGCGTAGAAATGTTACCAAATCTGTGATATGACCTTTCATCTTTGTCCATAAAAATAATCAGGTGTCTTGAACTTACCCAATACCACCTCACAAGACGTTTTGGGCTAAGACTTTCGACCAGACGTTTTTCTATGTAGACGGATGTTTCGATCCAGTTCATCTATAAAATCTATTTTTAAAGAACAAACTGTATACAAAAGCAAAGGGAAAATATTTGACTGAAATGTATCAAACAAAACCTGGAATAAGTTGAAACGTCGTTAACCTCTTACCCAACGCAGACGATAGCAGAATTTGCTATTCAAAAAAAAAAAAATACAAATCAACAAAACCATATCATGTGGCCCCTCCTTAGAACGAGCTCGATGAGCTCGTTCCAATAAGGGGTACGTGATATGGTTTTGTTGATTTTTTTTTTTAAAAATGATTCTTTTTCACCTCCTCAGTTTTCAAATTACGTGGGCGGATGCGGCCGATTTGTTAGGTAAAGGGTTCATAAAGCCATTCAAAAGTGCATTTTATGGGAACCCGCTCGTCAATGACACCATATCTGTATCGCTTTATTTGCAAACGCTTCAGTAAACTGAAACAATAAAATAATTGTAAACAGAAGAAGTTAACAAGCAAGAAAAGAAATAAAAGGCCGCCCGACCACACGTCCCCCCGAAAAAGTGTGCAATTCGAGGCATTTGAAAAAAATTGAATTTTTCGAAGTCGAAGAAGGTACATAACTCTGAAAAAATGTCATACCAAACCCTGATTTGAACATGACCTGTATTTTATGTTGATACACCTACATACCAATTTTATTTGATTCGGTCAACAACAACTAAAGTTATCATCGGGAAACCCCCAAAAATGAAATTTCGAAGTTGAAAAAGGGGCATGACTCTGACGGAAATAGTCGGTCCGCACCACAATTCGAACTTGTGCTTATTTTATATAGATACACCTACATAACAAATTTCATTTGATTTGGCCAACTATAACTAATGTTATCACGGAAAACGAAAGTCGCACGGACTGATGGACAAACACTGGCCATTTTAATAGTCCCCCGATAAATGTTTTTCGGGGGGAAAAAATACCAACAATACAAAAAACAACTGATCAATCAATCAGTATAAGTGATATTTTATTTCCAGAATGTAATAAGAAGAAAAGAAATAACTTTAAAACAGTTTGTTCAAAATAAGAAAAAAAAACAATGATAAACAAATGTGACTCAAAGTGTCCATGGGTCGAAATATCCATGGGCCTGAACGCAAAATCTTGACAAACAGCAAAAAGGCTGAATGACTCAAACTGATGTCATGAGAAATAAAATTTCGCATTTATAAAGTTGGCTCACAATCAGACTTGCGTAGCATTATTTTTTAATCTATTTTCATTATTATATTTCTTGTAACAATACAAAAATAGTCGAGTATATTATTTCCATTCGTTTTTCTTCCCCACCCCCCAAGAAAAAACAAAAATCGAATTCCCACTCCCACTCGCAGAAAATGGAATTTCACTCCCAGCATCTCATTCTACTCTCAGCGATAACGGACTATTTTTTTTTATTGTTTAAAAATCGGTTGAGTTGAGTTAATTATAAAGGGAAAGCAAATAAGGAGAAAATAAAAATAAAAACAAAAGTTCACTGCGCGAATTCGAGTACGGTTTTATCCTCTCGTAAGCCGTGTGGGTAATTTCACTCGGCTAACGTCTCGTGAAATAATCCTCCGCGCTCCCACTCAAGGATAAAAATCGTACTCGAATCCGAGCAGTGAACTACTGTCAATATGTTTCACTGTGGTATGGATTCGGCACCCTTTACCCTTGAAAGAGGCAAAATTTGCTCGGTGTTTTTCACAAAACTGTAATTTCAATGCGGCATTTTTCTCTCAAAATTTCCTTCTAAAACTCAGGTGGTGTGACTCTCACTAGAAGAACTCACCGTTTCAGTGACAGTACATAAATACTGTTATGGAAGCAAAAATGGTTCATTCCCACTAGACCAATTCCCTTTAGACCAACCCCCACGAGGCCAATTCCCAAAAGACTAATTCCCCTTAGACCAACTGATGTGTTCTACTTTTAAAATAATTCTATATCAATAATTTGATATATTTATAAATATTTATAAATGTATTTAATGTTATTGATACTCAAGCCTGAAAATAAGCAGTCTGTCATTTGCAGAATGGGGTCCCCAGAGGGTGAATTTGCTGATGCTATCCCATACATTGGGCAGTTTATCCTCTGGGTTCCTCTTTCTGTTTATGTTTGAGACATTGATTCAGGTTGAGGTTCACAGAGGGTAAATTTAGAGATGCTCCCCTGCTGTGCAGGGCAGCATCACCAAATTCACCCTCTGGGGACCTCATTTTTCAGATGATAGTCTGCTCATTTTCTGGCTTGTCGATATTTTATAGATGTTGGGCAGATTTTTATAAATAAATGTTTTCCTAATTATCCTTAACCAACCCTTAATCAATAACACTATGTAGTTGGTCTAAGGGGAATTGGTCTTTTGGGAATTGGCCTAAAGGGAATTGGTCTAAAGGGAATTGGTCTAGTGGGAAGACACCGCGAAAATGAATCTTTCTGATGAATTCGGAATAACTTACGAAAATGTTGCAGGTATTCTTTCAAGTTATATTAGGTAAAGGGTTATAGTAGTTCTAAATTTGATATCGTGTTCTCACATATCGGCAAATGTCGAGACCAGATCGCGTGAGAAAAAAAGAGAAATTGTCAAAGCGGTACACTTTTGCTGGGGACTTGAGTTCTGGTAAGACGAGAGTTACTTATAATTTGGGGAGTTACGGGTTCTTGCCTTCAACTGTATTCTGCAGCTGGCTGGTGATCTCTCATTGTCGTTAAGGTACAAACTACCTTACAAAAGCTGATAATAACGCCGTCACTGTAAAGCCGGCCTTGTTTACTCTCTGTTAGCAGTTTAAAGCTTAGACGCCAGTATGTCTCGAGCCCACCTGGGCCAACTCCGTCTTATCACAGCCTCTGTTTCGATCGAGATTTGTTATGCATTCTTTCACATGCTCGCGTTTCGGGGTCAGATATTATTACACACTGGCGTCTCTGTTGAATAGCCTATCACATTCCAACACTTTGCGATTACTAATCAATACGTTAATTGTCGTTAATTACGCCATATCGTGTTTGAGTGAAGATTTCTGATTAGCACGATTTTCGTACAGCTGTGTTTAGGATTAAAATTGTTGTATGTTGTGCGAGAATTTAATTTGTGGGTAACTATCAATTTTACACTCAATGTTACATACATCTTTATTTGATTAAATCTCGACTCTATTAATTTTATATGCGCTGGAAAACATGTTTCGACGCATCATAATTCGCACCTTCCCACTGTGCCTGGTGATTTATTGAAACAACTTTTGAATAGAATTTGCTGATACCATATCATTTTGAGGTATTGTTTTCCAGCACGTTTCGACAAACTTGATAACAATAGGTGAGGTTTTTATTAAGAGGCCAATTTTATTGGGGTTTACCGACACTTTCGACAGCCTGGATTACCTCGTGTCGTACCAGAGGTCCATAAGTGTTATGAAATTTAAATAGAAAATGCTTGCTGTAAACCTAAGAATGATGATTTATCAGATGGGGATGAGGTTACTGGGTGAGTCGTGATTGTTGGTAGATACCCCGAGTATTTTTTTTTATCGCGGCTGAAAAACTTCAGTTAAGGAAA
Organism: Pictodentalium vernedei; assembly: GCA_031216915.1. Taxonomy (NCBI): domain Eukaryota; kingdom Metazoa; phylum Mollusca; class Scaphopoda; order Dentaliida; family Dentaliidae; genus Pictodentalium; species Pictodentalium vernedei. The sequence goes on from CM062293.1 coordinate 159,420,208, forward strand.
GTGTGTGTGTGTGGGGGGGGGGGGGGGGGGGGGTAGGTGTATGTGCCTTGCTGTATTCATGAGGTGGAAGTGTATCTACGTTGGGGTGAGGTTGGTCATGCGTGCTTGCGTGTGTGTGTAAGCAGGGGTCTGATTTTTTGTGAGATATGCAGACTTCATGCTACGTGTTCGTCCTAGGTATCTTGTATTTTTATTGCGTATAGGTGTGTTAGTTATTTATTGGTGTTTAAGGTCACATACTTATGCACAGTGGCTAATCGTGACCGTGACAGTTTTACGAGTGGAGGAAGCCGGAGTAGCCGGAGAGAACCACCGAGCATGGACGAGCAACTGCCAGCTCCTCAACCTTCCAACTCTGTTCAAGTTCCGCTCAAGCAGGGTTACAGCTGTTGAAGACATGTGCACCATCTAGGTGCAGTACGCATTAGTCCACGTCGTAATCGTGCCCCCATGTAGTTAACCGGGATAAAGTGCCTTGACCAAGGACACAACGCAGATCGCCCCGGGCGGGGGTCGAACTCGGGACCTCAAACACAGAAGTCAAACAGTCTACCACTGAGCCACCACGCTCTACGGGTGTGTTATCCCACAGATCTGATGGCAAAATAACGGAACTTCAAGCAGCATCTTTTCCCATAATGCAACTTGAAACCCCCTCCATTCAATCTTGTTTGACAGACCTCAAGGAGATCTGTCAAACCAGATTGAATTGTTTTTTTTTATTGGGGTCTTCACGACACTTTCGACAATCAGGGTCACCATGTGTCGGAGAGTTTTACGGGTGGAGGAAGAAGCCAGGGTACCCGGAGAGAACATCCCCAGACCCCAGCTGTACTAATTCCACACAAGCAGGGTAAGCATTGCTTGAAGACAACTGCACCATGGACGTGCAGTACACCTTAGGATACAGCGCCGCCAGGCCCACGCATAGACAATCGGGATTAAGTGCTTTGCCCAAGGACACAACGCAGTTACCCCTGGTGGGGCTCGAACTAGGGGCCTTTCGTTTGGAAGTCCAATGCCGTAACCACTGAGTCACCGCGCCCCCGATTGAATTGGTTAAATTCCTAGCTGCATTATGGGAAACATTAGCAGTTTGGACATTTGATATTCTTATTTCAGAGAGCAGAGGGTTATGTTTGTTACTTAACCCTTTCCCGACGTAACGGCCAAAACCAGTCAGCGCTATTCTCAAAAATCGCCAATTAATTTTCATTAACTTTTCATTTTTTGTCTCAAAAACATAGGTTATGACCCCTCTTTGGAACGAGCTCATCAAGCTCGTTCCAATGAGGGGTCATAACCTATGTTTTTGAGACAAAAAAATTGAAAAAAATAGTTATTCAAGAATTTTATTTGCAAGTGCAGTCTGCTTTTCGTGTTAGAAAAAGGGTTAACGTCACTCAGCAACCAGAGTCAAATCGTTACGATAGGTTTTATAGGGGACGTATGTGGAAAAAACTACCAAGTAACAGACGGGGCGGGGCGCAACTAGGCAGTGTAGGGGGATGTGGCACTCACTCAGTATTATTAATATTAAAATAAAAACCGGAAAAAACATGCTGCTATTAACAATATCTAAAAATTTATTATCAGGTTTACAAGAGCACAAGGTTTGAACGTTGTCGCCACGCGTTAATTTACCCACTCTCTCCACGCAGTCTGTCTTCCATTTTAGTGACGCAGTTGGCACCATCCATCATGCGCCAATAACTGGCAGAGTTTCGCTACTGTCGCCAAGTAAAACATGTAAAACGTAACTTGGTATCTGTTTCCGATCTCTTTACTTTTCACATCAAATTAATCGCATGGACTTTGATACAAACATACCTTTAAGTATAACATTTGTTATTACAGAAGCAAAACTGCCCCACCCCAAACACACACACACATCAGCACAGCTTTTATTTTAGTTCCGCGGATGGGTGGTTATCTGAGTATCCGGTTATGCTTCTCTGACAATATTTATATGCTATCCTCAACTCTTTAACCAACGTAACGGCCAAAACCTGCCAGCGGTATTCTCAAAAATCGCCAATTAATTTTCTTTTCTTTTTTTGTCTAAAAAACAGGTTATGACCCCTCGTTGGAACGAGCTCGTTGAGCTCGTTCCAATGAGGGTCATAAAGTATGTTTTTGAAACAAAAATGAAATAAATTAGTTATTCAAGATTATTTTTTTTTTTTGCAAGTGTCGTCTGTTGTTCATGTTAGGTAAAGGGTTAAAATGAAGATTGTAACGTGAATCTACAACAACATGCACTACTAAGAAACTCCACCTGTTTTATTTTTTACCATATAAAAGCCCCTGTCATATCTCACAGCAACAAGCGCATCAAGTTTGTTCCAGCGAAGGTTCCCCAGATGTATTATGGAAATATAAATTCAAAATTTCATTCGAACAGACACTGCTTCCTCTCAGAAAACGTAGGTAAAACGTTGACGATGATTCTTCGTACCTTTTAGATCGGAACAAGAGTTGCGCGCTCATAGAAGTAGTTCAGTTTCAGCGGAAGGCCTGTACAAATCTGCCGAACGATAGTATCGTTCGCTTGTAGTTCGCCTAAAGCGAAATAAGGCAACCAATTTTTGGTTGTTCAGTATCACTAATCGTAAGACAAACAGCAAGAAAATTAATTCGAATTGTTCCTGGTATTCGTCTGTTAACCCTCCTCACAGAACCATGGTTTAATTTATAAAGATGATGATATGCTGTGGTGTAACACATGTTAGAAAGATCTCTCTGAACATGTTCCAACAATGTACTCATATCTTCAAATTCCCCCCATATTAGCGGCGGCATATAGATCTAATTGTGCTTAAATTCTGTGGTGTTCAAAATATTTTTGCCAACTTTTGCTGTTTTTTTACCATGGTTTGGTAATGATCGCGAAGCACACAATATGGTTTAGGACCTTCCAGTCGAAATTATAAGAAGCGACCAATAAGTAAGTTTAAAAAATCACAGATTCCGCCGGTGGAAAGCAATCTGCATCGACAGTGTCCTGGACGCAGATTGCTTTCCACCGTCAAACTCTGTTTTAGCAAGTACCCGAGGCTTGGTATGTATCTAATCTATTTATATATGTAGCGTTTCAAATTGAACCAAGCTTGTAACATATAAGCTCTAGATGGAGAGTAAAGTACAGAACGAGGAATGCCCATATCAAAGACGGCGGAGTCGACGTTTCCAAGCAAAAGAAAATGAAAAGTAACGGAAGCAGATGCTGAGAAGACGCAAAGATGGCGCTTTTCTTTCCCATGTTGTATCCGTGTATGCCGTCGTGCTCAAATTACGCCAATATAAAGACCTGAACGATGAACATATCATTGGTACAGCGACACAAACTCGTGAAAATAAGCTGTAATCCTCTGTATGTTCTTCATCCAAGTTCCAACAAAGACAAACATAACAATATTATGTTGGGGGCACGCGGTAGCGCATTGGGTAGCGCACTGAATTCCAAGTCGAAGGGTCGTAGGTTCGACCCTGACTTCTGTCATCACTCATCAGCGCTGTGTCATTGGACAAGACACCGCACCATTTGCCCAAGTGGGAGCATGTTGGCGCCAAGTACTACAGCGAACAACACCTATGTGTCCACGGGTTCGATTCCCGCCAGGGGTAACTGCGTTGTGTCCTTGGACAAAGCACCTCATCCCGATTGCAGATGTGGGGTCGCGGTGACGCTGTGTACTAAGGCGTACTGCACGTCGATGATGCACTTGTCTTCAACCAATGCTAATCCTGCTTCTGTGGAGTTAGTACATTGGGGCGTCTGAGAGATGTTCGCCGTTGTTCGGTAGTTCTCTCCGGGTACTCCGGCTTCATCCACCGTAAAATTGTCCGAAACGAGGTGACCATGGCTGTCGAAAGTGTCGTTAAACCCCAAATAAAATAAATAACACGTCAATGGTACACACGCCTTTAATGCCAACCCTGTTTGTGTCGAGTTAGTACGTTGGAGAGTCCGACATTTACTCACCGCTGATCGGTGGTTCTCTACATGTACTCAGACCTCCTCCATCAGTTAAAGCGTGCGACGCGATATGACTCTGGCTGTTGAGTGTCATGAACTGGTGGAGTGCTAGAAGCCACTATCAGGGCTTTCAAAAAATGAGGGTACCAGAGGAAAAGCCAACATTTTTCTTGCTCCTTTTTCATATTCAGTCAAACGCAAATAATATTTTGTTTATATAGATTTGTTTTCATAAATAATTGAAGAGTGCCTATGGACACTCTTCAATAATTTGTAATAAAACAAATTTTGCTGAACCAATTCAGACCACCAAAAAAATGTAACCCTCAACCAGTTAAACCACAATAAATGAATAAGGAGTGGGATGAACCCGCTACACTCTAAAATCAGTTGGGTTAAAAATTAACCCAAATCAACTGGGTTGAGTGAATATGAACCCATGTGGGTTCATATTCACTCAGCCCAGTTAATTTGGGTTAATTTAATGTAACCCAACTGACTTTAGAGTGTAGACTCTGCACCAGGCAAAGCGGAGTGAGGGAATACAATAATTCTGCCTCCCGGAATTCCCACACACACTTTATTCAGTCGGGCAACGTCTCTGTCAATCATGATGATTATTTCTCAAATTGTATCTGTATTATTTGTGAATTGTAAGAACTATTAGTAAACTATTCTTTCTTCAACTGAAATGGTTTCTTTTCACGTGCTAATTACAATTAATTGCTGTAATTAGACAGAAACTTACAGTAATATCAAGTTGTTTCCGCACATTTAATATACATAAAGGTAAGTGTTTCTTCCGGGCAAGAATTACACAACTGCGTGGGAACACAAATTCTTTATCAAAGGCCACATCTTACAATTAACTGTAACCAACGGCTATGGTCTTGCACGGAACTTTTCATATCGAATTGGTCAATCAACAATGATGATGAAGGGAATTAACTGATTTGTGGAATATTTTTTTTCAACAATCCATTTTTTATTGACTCTCTAATCCGCTAACATAAACCTTTTACGTAACACGAGCAGTAGACCACAAACAGTTTTTGTATAACTAAAAAAAAAAAATAATTTTCCCTTTCATAACGAACGTATGATCTTTCACAGGGACGAGCTCGTTACAATGTGAGACCAAAACTATGCTTTTGTCGGAAAAAAACTTATGTTATGAATAGCGATGACCGTTTAGGGCCGTTACGTTAGGTGAATGGTTACTAACCCCATCTGACACCTTTGAGTGGGGAGGGGGGATTTTGAAACACCAGGGGAGTTTTTTTAAAATAAATCGACAAATATTGACAATTTCTCAAAGAAAGCAAAAGAAGCTCCACATAACAGCCTTCCAGATGGTGGGCCACAAGGTTGCATTCGATTCGACGGCCCATGAAGGATGGCTAGGGATTTGTGGGGTTTTTTTGCGTTTTGAAAAGTCAATAATTGTTGGTTGGGAGGCAAACTCTAATATCACTGCGTTTTGGTGGTATGATCCCGTGTGTTGCAAGCAGAACCACTTCTTGCGAAGGCCGATGGAGGAACATACTATAACAAAATGGCGCCGACAGGTTGTCGGTCCAAAGATGTAGGTGCCGAAAGTAGGTATCACAAAAATCAGGACTGGTGGCCCACTCTAAAATCAGTTGGGTTAAAAATTTATCCAAATCAACTGGGTTGAGTGAATATGAACCCAATTGGGTTCATATTTACTCAATCCAGTTCATTTGTGTTACTTTTAACCCTTTACCTAACGTAACAGCCAAAACCGGCCAGCGCTATTCTCAAAAATCGCCAATTAATTTTCATTATTTCTTTCATTTTTTTTTGTCTCTAAAACATAGGTTATGACCCCTCATTGGAACGAGCTCGTCGAGCTCGTTCCAATGAGTGGTCATAACTTATGTTTTTGAGACAAAAAATAATAGTTATTCAAGACCTTTTTTGCAAGTGTCGTCTGCTTTTCACGTTAGGTAAGGGTTAACCTAACTGATTTTAGAGTGCATGTGCTGTATATATTGTGTACATATTGTTACGCGACATAGTACTAGTGTTGAAGTCTGAAACCGTAATGACAGAAGACTGCACTAATGGACAAAGAGAGTATAGTAGTAGAACATAATCGCGTGGACAGTTCAAGACATCGCTTGTTGTTGTGGTCACGACAGTAACAAGAGTCCGTTGTAATAGTAGTAGTAAGAGCCTGTTTTAGTAGAAGGCTGTGAATGAGCAGAATATTATTTAATATTATTTATTGGTGTTTGAGGTCACATATTTCTGCACATTGGCTAACCATGACCGTGACAGTTTTACGGGTGGCGGAAGCCGGAGTACCCGGAGAGAACCACCAAGCAACGACGAGCTACTGTCAGCTCCCCAACATACCAACTCCACACAAGCAGGGTTAGCATTGATTGAAGACAGGTGCACCATCGATGTGCAGTACGCCTTAGTACACAGCGTCACCGTGCCCCCACGTGGGCAATGGGGGTGAAGTGTCTTGCCCAAGGACACAACGCGGTTGCCGCAGGTGGGATTCGAACCGAGGACCCCTCGGCTTGCAGCTTGCAGCCCGCATCTCTACCAACTGAGCCACCGTGCCCCCGTGAATGAGCAGAAAGTGATAGGAATGACAGAAAACGGTAGCTGTGACAAAGTTGCAGAAACAAGTAAAGCTATAGGTATTATTTGGAGGCAGTTGCTGGAACCGCTAGAAGAAGCATGAGTGACGAGTCAGTAGCTGTTGGCTAATGGCAGAAGCTAGAAGCTAGTAGTACTGAATGAAGGCAGTGGGAGAAGGCAACATAAGCGGTGGAAGTCAATGGCCATGGTGGAAGTCAATTGTAGCGGTAGTGGTAGTATTAGAACACTTTAAGGCTGAAGAAAATTAATCTTTTGATTCTCAGGCAGAGGCGCATTCGTTTTTTTTTTCGGCCCGCGTTCGTCATATTTATTTCGGAGGCAAAATTCAAAATGTATAAAACTATTATAGTTCGTGATTTTAGCGGTATCATATCGCGATTTCGCGTAATATGTCGCATACATTGATACAATATTGTTATTCTCTTCGCAAAATGCGACACGATTCTCATATGTATGTACAAAATAAATATTTATTGGACTGGTTGGGAGCTAGATTAGCTTTGGTGGTCTGAATTTGTTCAAAAATTGTTTTATTACACATTATTAGATAACAAATTTGTATAAACAAACTATTAATTACGTTTGACTGAATAAGGAAAATGTTGGCTTTTGCACTGGTACCCTCATTTGTTTGGAAGGTCCAATTGTAGCTTCTAGCACTCAACCAATTCAAAAACTCCTTATTGTTTTTTATCTCCATTTTAGTTGTTCTATTTTGCTTTTGGGTTGTATGATCACAGTTGCACAAAAAAAACTATCAGTGAAACCAACATGGAGGTATTTAATTTTAGGCTCTCACAACTGGATTTTAGGCATCGGCGACCATTCCACCAGAAATAAAAAAATAAAAATCGCCCCCCCCCCCCCACCTCATTCATTTAAAAAAAATGCCCTAGAATCAATTATTTAATTTCGTTTGGTCTATCACAATCTATTTGGCAAATTGGTACAACAAATAGTTGCGGCTGTCATTTTAATAGGGGATTTAGTACTGGCAGTAGGTGCAGCCAACAACAGACAGACATGTGCTATCTCGTTGAGGTCGGGGGATGTTCCCCACCGAACCCAAGTAAATTAACGATGCATCTAGGCAACAGAATTTGTTTAAGCCACAAAAAAGTGTCAGTATGAAGAAATTTTCCAGGACTTATTCGCCCATTTTCAATACGCGAGTGAATGAAAAACAAATAACGTACTTCGATTTGAGAAGGAATACATTAAATTCTTAACTGGTAGAGTGCTGAATTATTTCTGGCCATCAAAATTTGTTCACATGTCTTTGTCTTGTTACGATTTATGGGAGAGTGCCTACAGGCACTCTCCCATAAATTGTAACAAGACAAGTCCCTACAGACTAAATAATATTACTTCAAAGATAACACGAAGCACATCCACTGAGTATGAAGCCTTCAAGTTGCAGTACCTTCACCTCAGAGTAAAGCCCAACTATGGGCTTCCAGCACTCTACCAGTTAACAAACACATATCTTCTCAGTTTTAACATGGCTCGCATTTTACATTCATCTGTCAGGCTGTTACAGAAATCGTTGGACACACTCTAAAATCAGTTGGGTTAAAAATCAACCCAAATCAACTGGGTTGAGTTAATATGAACCCAACTGGATTCATATTCACTCAACCCAGTTGATTTGGGATTAATTTTAAACCCAGCTGATTTTAGAGTGCATGAACAGTCATTTTAAACCTTCGCCTTTGGCATCTTTCTTTTTTAAAGAAATAGCGTGGGAGTGGATACCCCTCATCGAAGAAAAAAAATTAAACTATTTCAATTGAATCTGTTGTGTATGCACCTTCTTTAACCACGACAACAGCCCAGCCCCCACCCCCGGCCGTTTTCAACATGTTCTTAACTTCTGCAACGAAGTGCCTGTGTTGCTTGTTTTCAGTAGCTTTGGTTTATGTTAATAAAGGGTCAACAACCACCTTCGTACACAGACTGTTCTACTATTGTACTAGAAACTTCTGCAGTTCATTGGTCACCCGATGCAATGGCTTTGGTACATTAACTGTAAATTTGTTCATTTCGGCGTCAAGTTACTACTGGACCATCAAGTAAGAATATAGGCAGATGTCCACTCGTCGGGTGATCGAGTACGAAATCCCCCTGCGTATTTGACGAGTTAACATGTCGATGGAAACTTTTGCCTGGGAGAAATTATATAAATGAATCGCTGAAGGACAATTTCCATGTCATCAAATGAGTGTATTATCTCAAGAATCAGTCACCAGAGCATACGAACAATCACATCGACGGATGATTTACCCTTGGGATACTGTTATCAGTGGAGGACATCTAACTTGTTAACAAAATTTGACAGTTTGTAACAAGGGTAGCCATTTAGTCAAGGACACTCAATAAATACCTCCTTTGACCACATTTGTTTGAAAATGCTCATCTCGAGCACAGTTCATTTGATTGTTTGATAAAGTTGTTATGACATGTCAATAGAATATTTATTAACCTATTTCCCTTTAGACAGCTGCAAAATCTTGTTCCAAACACGTTTCAAAGAATGTTCTTAATAAACTGGGCCCCAGCTGGTTGTCTCTACACAACTGGTGTATTTGGAATTGGCATATGCACGCATGCATGTTTAATGATATACACTGCAATGTAGACAGTGTAAAATAAAAGGCTACCCGGCCGCACGTCCCACGAAAAAAGTGTGTAATTCGAGGTATTTGAAAAAATTGAATATTTCGAAGTCAAAAAGGGACATAACTCTGGCAAAAATTGTCGGACCGAACTCCGACTTGAACGTGACCTGTATGTTATGTTGATACACCTACATACCAAATTTTGTTTGAATCGGTCAAAAAAAAAACTAAAGTTCTCATCGGGAAACCAAAAAAATGAATTTTCGAAGTCGAAAAAGGGGCATAACTCTGGCATCAATTGTTGGACCACACCCCGATTCCAACTCGATCTGTATTTTATGTTTATACACCTACATACCAAATTTTATTTGATTTCGCCAACTCTAACTAAAGTTATTACCGGGAAACCAAAGTTGGACGGATGCACGTTCGCCCGCACGGACGGACACCGGCTATTTTAATAGTCCTCCGAAAAAATTTGTTCGAGGGACAATTAAAATATCTGGAGGTTTCAGGAATTGTACATTAGATGTGGTGTACTGGGGTCCAACCCCAGAATCTGGAGGGACTGTGATACCCTTGCAGGAAAGTAGCATGATACACGATGAAACTGTCGAAAAACAGCCGGTATTTCAGAATACTTGCTTTGGGAACTAGAAACAATTTGTGAAAGAGAGTACAGGGGAAAAATCAACGGTAACAAGAGCTATTACCGAAGGCAATTCATATCACCACTGCAGTGCTGGGCCGATGGATTGAAAATGAAAACTGAAAACTTGACAAAGTAAGACCATAACCCAGGTGAAAATATGGTGAGCAACTCCGTTAAACATGTGACATGTGGCGGAAGCAGGTCATCCCGGGGATACCACATACCGGACTTCGTTGAAATTCACCCACTCACTGCTGAGATATGAATCCGGACGGACAGACGGACGGATGTATTCCAGTATACCACCCCCCCCCCCTCCAAATCTCTTCGAGACTGGGGGTATAAAAACCCTAATGGATAAAAACATTATGAAAAAAACTAACAAAAATCGCAAGGGTAGGATAAAACAAAAGGCCTCAGAGGGGCCAAGGCCGCTCACCTGACATGGTAGCCTAAATATCAAACCAGGGAACTGATTTGAACAAGTTGCATCTGCCCCTCCTAAGAAAAGCCTATCCCAAATATAAAAAATTCTGACAGGTGGATCTGAAAAAAAAAGATTTTTAAAGAATATTCCTCATATTGAACAAAGTTATAATTCGGGGTCCCATAGGGAGCTCAAATATGAACCCAGGGACTTGGCTTGAACAAACTTGAATCTCACCTCCCTAAGGATGCTGTATATCAAATATCAAAAGATTCTGACTGCTGGATCCGAAGAAAAATATTTTTAAAGAATATTCCTCATATTGAACTAAGTTATAATTTGGGCTCCCACAGGGAGCTCAAATATGAACCCAGGGACTTGTCTTGAACAAAATTGAATCTCACCTCCTAAGGATGCTGCATACCAAATATAAAAAACATTCCGACTGCTGGATCTTAAGAAGAAAATATGACCCAGGGACTTGGCTTGAACAAACTTGAATCTCACCTCCTAAGGATGCTGCATATCAAATATCAAAACATTCCGACTGCTGGATCTGAAGAAGAAGATTTTTAAAGAAAATTCCTCATTTTGAACTAAGATATAATTCGGGCTCCCACAGTGAGTCCAAATATGAACCCAGGGACTTGGCTTGAACAAACTTGAATCTCATTCCACTAAGGATGCTGCATGTGAAACAATCTACCAAAGTGTTATATGTGAAATTGAAAGCTTTTGGAGCAGTGGTTTGGGAGAAGAAAAGTCTTAAATATTTTTCCCATTACCCACAGTGTAAAAAAATTAAAGATTATTTCTAGTATTGCAGTAAGTTAAAATTGAGTTCCCTCCCCAATAGAGTTCAAATATTACCCTAGGGACTTGGTTTGAACAAACATCAATCTAACTGCCCCCCCCCCCCCCCCCCCCCCCCCCCACACACACACACACATACACACAGGATGCTGCATAGCAAATATAAAACATTCTGACTGGTGGTTCTGGAGAAAACTTTTAAAGAATACTCTTCATATTGCACGAAGTTTAACATTCGAGCTCGCAAAGGGATACCAAATATGAACCCAAGGATGTGATTTGAACAACCTGAATCTGACTCCCTAAAGATGCTGTATACCAAACATAAGACGATTACGACTGGCGGATTTGTAAAGAAGCTGTTTGAAAGATTTTTCCCATCGTATTGCACTAAGGTAAACTATATAAAAAATCTGGGACCGCATAGGGAGCTCAAATACGAACCAGAGAACTAAGTTTGTGCAAACATAAATCCCTAGCGATGTTGTTTACCAAATATCAGAAAGACTCCGACCAGTGGTTCTGCAAAAGAATATTTTTAAGGAATATTTCTCATAGTGCACTTCGTTAAAATTCAGGTTCCATTAGGAATCCCAAATATAAACTACCCAGTGGCTTGATTTGAACCAAATTGAATCTGACCCCCCTGAGGATGTTGTATACGAAATATCAACAGATTCTGACAGGTAGTACTGGAGTAGTAGATTTATGAAGAATATTCCCCATATTACACCAAATTAAAATTCACTCCCGTATGAAGCCCAAATATTAACCCACGAACATGCTTTGAACAAACTTAATATTGATCCCCATACGAATGTTGTATACCAAATATCAAAAGATTCCGACTCGTGGTTCGGGACTTTCAAAGAATTTTCCTCATGCTGCACTGAGTTAAAATTCGGGTTGCTGGAGGGAGCCCAAGTATGAACCAAAAGGCGCGATTCGAACAAATTTTAATCTGCCCCCCCTCCCCCAAGGAGGCTGTCTAACAAATATAAAAAGATCTTGACTTGTGGTTCTGGAGAAAAATATTTTTAAACTCTTCATATCGCACTAAGTTAAAATTCGGGATCCCAATGGGAGCCCAGATATTAACCTATGTGAACAAACTTAAATCCTATCTCCTAACAATTTTGTAAACCAAATATTTAAAGATTCTGACCGAGCCCAAATATGAATCCATTCGAACAAACTTGAATCTGACCTCATTAATGATGATGCACAACAAATATCAAAAGAGACCGATTGGGGGTTCTGGAGAAGAAGATGTTTAAAGTCTTTTCCAAAATTCGGGTTCTTGTGTGGAGACCAATATGAACCCGATGACTTGATTTGAACAAAATTGAATCTGATCTCCCTAAGAATGCTACATACAAAATGTCATAATATTCTGACCAGTGGTTCTGGAGACGATTTTTTATGCTGACTCAGCGTTTTCCTATTACCGACCGTGTTAAAATGAGTGTCTCCGGTATGGAGCCCAAATATGAACCCAAAGACTTGATTTGAACAAACTCCATACCAAATGTGGTTTAAATCAGCCCGTGGGTGCGGAAAATAGAGAATTGGGGCCACTCCCCCCCCCCCCCAGAACAACTGTGAATATTGCCTCTCGAACTTCCCTTGAACAAATTTGAATGTATACCTCCAAAGAAAGCTAGATACCATATATATCAACTCATTCCATCCATCAGATCATGAGGAAATATTTTAAAAATTGGATGAATGTTTCCCACTTCCTTCCTATGATGACGTGGCAACTTGATGTGAATATAATCACAATGCAAACCGATGATCAACAATTCACCACATTCGTGCAGAGCGACGGATGGGGAGTGATAACAAAAGCTCACCCCAACTGAAGTAAGTTGAGCTATAAAAGGGGAGACAATAATTAATAACTCTAACACTGAGATTTTTGTTCAAAGTGAAGCGTATCATTGTTGACTTCAGTTTGAACGCGATGTTGTGTCAGGATCTAATCAACAATTTTATGTTTCTGATTGCTTTAGCTTGCGGACCACACTGTATTCAGACCAGTAAATATTTGTCTTTGCTCTACAGCATGGGAAAATGGCTTATATAACACTCCCTAAACCACAAGTTGAAATGAAAGGATGAGGGAAAAGTAAATGTTGATCTAGTTTTTCGCATCGCATGCAGTGTCTCTCAGTGAATGGCAAGTAACTATAACCAGGGTTCTTGCAGTTATTGGTGGTGGTGGGGGGGGGGGGGGGGGGGGGGGGTCAAGGGCTTTCAAGATACTTTTCTATGCCGATTAAGACTTTTCAAACAAAGAAAAAAAGGGATTCAAGACTTCAAAGCCACTCGCAGTAACATACACTACACAAAGTAATCATACAATCATCTGATGGAATTCCCAACATTTGCCGTTTTCGTGACTTTTCTGGAGTCTTGAGCTTGTTTTTTTATTTCAAATTCAATATTTTTCAAATGTTTCAAGATCCTATATGGAATACTGCATATAAACCAACAATCTCTATTCAACGAATGACCTAAGTATTATTTCTGGACGAGACCTATAAAGAAGCTTATTTTGGTCGCGTCCAAACTTAAATTGGTGGGTACTCTTGTCTATCCACCTTTCCTCAGTAACGACAATCTCCCCGCCTTGGAAGAGAAGTCCTTCACATAACTTCTACACTCTAAAATCGGTTGGATTAAAAACAAACCCAAATCAACTGGGTTGAGTGAATATGAACCCAATACCAATTGGGTTCATATTCACTCAAACCAGTTGATTTGGGTTGGTTTTTAGAGTGTACTCGAAGTGCTAGATTAAGATTTTCATTGAGAAATGGACCTGTCCCCTTAACCCTTTACCTTACATGAAAAGCAGACGAGACTTGCAAACTAAATTCTTGAATAACTAACTTTTTTCATTTTTTGTCTCAAAAACATAGGTTATGACCCCCTCATTGGAACGAGCTCGACGAGCTCGTTCCAAAGAGGGGTAATAACCTATATTTTTGAGACAAAAAATGAAAATATAAAGAAAATTAATTGGTGATTTTGGAGAAAAGCGCTGGCCGGTTTTGGCCGTTACGTTGGGTAAAGGGTTAAATAACAAGGTATAGATAGAAACATATAGCTTCTTACTAGACCTCAAAAGCCATGCATCCGAGTCTGTTGACGAAAACACTGTCCCTGGGGGAGAGCATCGATGATATGATATGATATGATATGATATGATATGAAATGATATATCGATGCTGTTGGATATTGATAAGCGCCAACAAATACTTGTAGACGATATGGAATCAGAAGCATCAAAGCATATACGAACAATGAGCGTGGAGGATGATTTAGCCGTGGGATACTGTATCAGTGGAAGACATCTAACTAGTTAAGAGAAATTGACAGTTTGTGACCAGCGGCAACAATTAGCCAAGGGCAATTGATAATATCTCCACAGCAACATTTTGTTTGGAAATGTCCGTCTTGAGAGCAAAACCCTTTGATTGTTTAATGATGTTGTGTTAAATGTCAATAGGATACATTACCGACTTTATTAAAAGACAACCTTCAGATATTGTCCAAAGCCAATTCTAAACAACGCTGCATTTGAGTTACAGAGGAGGCATCCATTTGCGAAAGACTTGCCGCAACACCATCACAATTACTCAAGCAGAGTGGCCGGGCCATATTTCGTTACCTTTTATGTAATAAAACTTCAAAGCCTTTTCTGTGTTCCCAAATTAATCTCTACAAAGTTACATGACTTTCCCATGAGAAATATTTATACACAACACGGGATTTGTTTCGAGGAACGATGGGGCTGAATATGGGGCCCATTGCCAGTGAGGTCTGGACAAGAATTTACCCTATTTAACCCTTTACTCAACGAATCGGCCGCCTCCGCCAGCGTAATATGCAAATTCAGCAGTTGAAAAAATATTATTTTTCAAAAAATTTCAACAAAACCATATCATGTGACCCCTCGTTGGAACGAGCTCGTCGAGCTCGATCCAACGAGGGGTCACATGATATGGTTTTGTTGACATTTTTTGAAAAATTTGAAAAAATAATATTTAAAATAATAAATTTTGATATCGTCCGCGTTGGCTAAGGGGTTAAAACCGAAAAACTCACAACCCATGTTATGATGAACTAGTCAAACTTACAAGGGTACGAACAAAATTGGTAGAAAATTGCAGTCCGCGGGTAACCGCAAAAATAAAACTCAATACTGTTTGGCTTTTAGTGTGTTGTGCATCTCACGTTCACTTTGACAGTTGCTTCTTGGCATGTCTTGGTTACCTATATAGGCAGACAGTTGCTTCTGGGCATGTCTTGGTTACCTATATAGGCAGCCAAGACTTTCTTAGGAACAACTTCAAAGCGAGAGGATATACAGACTGTCTATGTGAAACACAAATATTTAAATATCTCCCTCTGGGTTAAATCACTTCCTAAGATAAGATAAGATAAGATAAGATAAGATTTATTAAGCAAATTCACCAGAACAAAGGCAGATTGCTTTGTAAATACAAAATCAACATAAATAGAAACATAAAACAATACTAATTCCGAATGACAAACGTAAATATTAAGGCTTATAGTGGTTGTAATATAATATTGTTAATGTCACTTCTTGGTGTCAGATTGACAAAACTTGTTCTCGTTGTTTTAAGAATTGCTGGGTCATATTACAATTGATACCGCACAGCTGTGGCACATTGTTTCTCATCAGGACTATGAATCTCTCGGATGTGTCCATCTCAACAAACTCTTGGTATTCACGTTCAAATTTGTTAAATGCACGCTCTCTGGGAGATGCATATTCACCGCACTCTATAACGAAGTGACATTCTGTTTCCACTGCACCTGAGCAGCACACCGCGCATAAGCGTTCACTTACGGGGGTGGGTGGTTGCATATGCCTCCCCTTTTCTATCAAAAGTTTGTGGTTATTTATACGCAAACGAGTAAATATGTTTCTCGCCTCGGGGATGTTGAATAAATCAAATAGGACTCCAGGTGATATTTGTTCTTAAACTCTTGTATGAAGCAAGGGATGTGATTTGATCAAACTTGGACAAAAGATCTGAAGAAGATTTTTAAAAATTATTCCTCATATTGCACTATATAAAAAATCTGGGACCGCACAGGGAGCTCAAATGCGAAGCAGAGAACTTTTTAAATTATAATAAGAGACGTCTTATGAAATCGGACAAAAAAGTTAAAAAAAAATAAACCCAACTATCTGTTATGCCAAGTTGGGGACATTCCTGCAATTTGAGGGCGTCGGTTACTACCATGAATTTGACGGTATCCAAATGCCTGCTAAAGCTGACAAAAATCGCCAAATCTGACCATCTAAGATGCGAACTTTCTAACAGCCAGGGCTCAGGACCTTTCACAATGAGGATAGAAAAATTGATATGTTGGCCAATATGCCTATTGGCAGTGGTTGAGACTCTTTTAAATATGTGACCAATGGGAGTTCCAGCAATCCAGTTGTATAGATATCAGTGGATTAGTCAATTTCAGTCCCAAAGTGGCCAACTATACTTACGTTAAGTCTTTTGACGCGGAATAATCTGGGAAACAGAATTCTTAGCGCCTAGTATTCATCAGGAATTTTACAAAAAGTATAGGTTGTTAGACTAAAGCGTTATTATTTTAAACTAGAGGTACTGTGAGCAAGCTCACAAAGTGATACCCCCTCCCCCCCCCCCCCCCCCCCCGCGCGCATTTGCGCTTACGAGGACACAACCATATGGCGTAGCAATTGAAATGTATAAGTTAGATTATCTCCCCTTGGAAATGTCGGAACGGAATTATATTTGCTTCATGCGCATCTTCATATGGAGTTCTTCCATTGTGTAAAGTTTCATGAAAGTTCATTGAACGGTTCAGGAGGAGTTGCGCTAACGAGGACACAACCATATGATGAAGCAATTGAAATGTATAAGTTAGATTATCTCCCCTTGGAAATGTTGGAACGGAATTATATGGCTTCATGAGCATCTTTATATGGAGTTCTTCCATTGTGTAAAGTTTCATGAAAATTCTTCAAACGGTTTAAGAGGAGTTGAGCTTATAAGGACGGACGGACGGACGGACGGACGGACGGACGGACGGACGGACGGACGGACGGACGGGGTGATTCCTTTTTACCCCCCCCCCCCCAAACTTTGTTTGCGGGGGGTATAAAGATGTTCTAATGATCTCATTGACAGTTTTTCAAATGATTTTCTGTATATATTTAAATGGCACCATTATACTCTCAAGGGACGGTATCGTTGTTCATGGACAGGACATAAATGGTGCATGAAGCATAGGAATACGTATGTTTGTTCAAGTCTTTACCCAACGAATCGGCCGCCTCCCCTCCCCCCCCCCCCCCCCCCACCAGCGTAATCTGCAACTCCAGCAGTTACCTTTTATGTAATAAAACTTCAAAGCCTTTTCTGTGTTCCCAGATTAATCTCTACAAAGTTACATGACTTTCCCATGAGAAATATTTTATACACAACACGGGATTTTGTTTCGAGGAACGATGGGGGCTGAATATGGGGCCCATTGCCAGTGAGGTCTGGACAAGAATTTACCCTATTTAACCCTTTACTCAACGAAACGGCCGCCTCCGCCAGCGTAATATGCAAATTCAGCAGTTGAAAAAATATTATTTTTCAAAAAATTTCAACAAAACCATATCATGTGACCCCTCGTTGGAACGAGCTCGTCGAGCCCGTTCCAGCGAGGAGTCACATGATATGGTTTTGTTGACATTTTTTGAAAAATTTGAAAAAATGATATTAAAAATAATAAATTCTGATATCGTCTGCGTTGGGTAGAGGGTTAAAAACACTTGGAAATGAACACACAAAGTTGGCTAAAATGACTAGTGCAGTACCTTTCCGCGGTCTGCTGTCTGTCGACTTTAGTCGCCTGTCCCGCCAAAAGAGTTAAGAAAATATAAAGGTCCTCCGAGCCGCACATTATACTTACCTTTAGAGGCAACAAAGGCAAAGACATAGGCAAAGGGACAACACAGAAATATCTCTCTCTCTCTCTCTCTCTCTCTCTCTCTCTCTCTCTCTCTCTCTCTCTCTCTCTCTCTCTCTCTCTCTCTCTCTCTCTTCTTTTCCACTATGTGCTCCCTCTGTTACTAACACAAACCACTCGACAGTTTGGGGGTTCATTTACCCCACTTGATTTCTGTACAGAATAATCGATCTGGATATTTTCCCTTATACCATCCCCTCCCCGACCTGGAAGGCTGGGCTCCAACACAAAGTTTGAGAAAGATGGTCCTGCAACACCCCCAAACTCTTATCTCTTTTGTCAAAGATTTTTTTTGCTTATTCATTTAGTTCTCGATCCATAACCGGTATGGAATATTCAAAGCATGACTGCTCCCAAAACAGCATGGTATGGGTGGTGAAACACTGTTAGGGCCATTGCTTATGTTGTCCACCTTCAACTCTACATGTAAATCAAAGCCGGGAATGATTTTACTTGCCGGTTATGGGACATTAACCCTTTACCTAACATGAAAATCAGACGACACTTGCAAAAAAAAATTCTTGAACAACTAATTGTTTTCATTTTTTGTCTCCAAAACATAGGTTATGACCCCTCATTGGAACGAGCTCGACGAGCTCGTTCCAATGAGGGGTCATAACCTATGTTTTGGAGACAAAAAATCATGAAAATTAATTGGCGATGTTTGAGAATAGCGCTGGCCGGTTTTGGTCGTTACGTTGGGTAAAGGGTTAACGCTCAACTACCAACTATAAACAGCAGACTCCACTTGTCTCAAATGCACTCGCTGCCTGGGGCATACTCCACTTACCAGTGACGACCCCAACGAAACACCAACTACCTAAATGGCAGACTACGCATGCCTGAAACAACGGGCCGAACCTCTTTCAAGATCTTTCCTCCGCCGCCGCGGAGAAACATGTTTTAGATTTGACAACAAATCACACTGTTGTCAAAACGGTCGAAAGAGGCTATCCTGTCCAAATACCGTGTCTGAGGAGTGCATATTCGGCGGACGTAAACCATTGTTCCCCGATCGCTTACCGGAACCCGATCACCTCTAGCTGGAAGACGTTTTAGTAGTTTTTTTAATGAAGTGAACGACATATATATAAAATCATTATTAATTTATTTATTGGTGTTTAAGGTCACATACTTATGCACAATGGCTAATCGTGACCGTGACAGTTTTACGAGTGCAGGAAGCCGGAGTATGCGGAGAGAACCACAGAGCATCGATGAGTATCTGTCAGCTCCTCAACAATCTAACTCTGTTCAAGCTCCGCTCAAGCAAACTATTTTGCGCTAGTCGGCTTTTGGTCGTTTCGCTGGGCGGGAGGAGGGGGGGGGATGGTAAAAATTTTTGGATGATTTCGGCTAAATTATGTGCACTGCACTCCATTCCTGAACTACAGGCAGGAGGTCGAACCACAATAAACCTTAAAAAATCAATTTCGTGTAATATATGTGATGTCAGTTTATGTTTGCATTATGTTATGTTGTATATTGGACATGTGTGTCATATACCCATGTATGGGGATGAAAAACAATAAAAATTATTATTATTATTAGCAGGGTTACAGAGGTTGAAGACATGCACCATCGACGTGCAGTACGCCTTAGTACACGGCGTCATCGTGTCCCCATGTAGGCAACCGGGATAAAGTGCCTTGCCCAATGACACAATGCGGGTCGTCCCGGACTGGGATCGAACTCGGGATCTCTAGCATATAAGTCAAACAGTCTACCTCCTGAGCCGCCGTGCTCCCAATATTTAATCATACACGCATTCTAAAATTAGTTGGGCTAAAATTCAACCCAAATCAACTTGGTTGAGTGAATATGAACCCAACTGGGTTCATATTCACTCAACCCAGTTGATTTCGGTTGATTTTTAACCCAAATGATTTTAGCGTCCACATAAGACTTATTTTTTTGGCAAATACAAATGTGTGGATTTATTTTTAGTTTAAACAATATTTATTTCGTAAATTCAAAATGAAAAAATAGTTTACAGAATATATGGATTCGGCAGGAAGCATGCAAGCTTATATTTAGCCGTTTCCACTTGATGAGCATATTACAATCAAACGAACATACATCAAGAGGATGGGAGAAACACAAATGATGAAATGATTTTGGAAATGGAGCTGTGTAATGTCATGGAGGCAATGGTCATTGACCCCAACCCAAGGACGGTAACCCGTTGGCAACACCTCTGATATCAGGTGTGATAACACATTACGCGTGCACATTGTCAAAAATTGTGAACAGGTATTGTATTTTGATGAGCCATGTACAAGATTCTACGATTCATCGGCCTCAACGTGGACAGGGGGACAAGCCTACAATTGGGGTGAGGGTTACGATCTTGGTGGATGAACAAAATCTTTTCGTAGCGAGAATGAACTGTTCAACTAGGTTGAAAACAAGATGGTTTTCCTCGGCAGGATTTATTTTTAATAACTTATAAGGTATTGGTTTATCGTATGTTGTGTTTTTGTCACCCACATCACTTCAGACTACAGCGTGCATGTTTAATTTACATTTCCAACAGGTTCGTGGTGCTTTCCCACGGATACACGTCTAACGGTATTGATAACAATAGGTGGACGAAGTTAGTTGTGAGGGAATAATTATAATGAAAGACGTCAAACTAGTTAATGTAATATAGACAGGTTGTGGCCAGAGGCATCTTTTAGTTACTTATTGAGCAATCCAATAAAGTGTCACTTCTCCTTTGATGCATACTGTTTTCTAACAAAACGTCGTCAACGGCACTATTGAATCGCGTGCATTCAATATGATGATGGGAATTGTGGGATTATTGAGTCAATGTCTAAGTGTAATAACCGACTGTTCCAGCAGGAGTTTAGAACGGCGCGACGAAACAAGCAAAATAAATCCACAACTTTGTTTTACATGCAGAAACCTATCAGTTTTCACATTGTTCAAAGCACACATTGTTGAATTCCCTGCGACGCCAAAGGCCATGACTGGATATGCATCAGACTAATGAGACAGGGCAGGTGCGCCGATACGTCATGGGCAGCATATTTGCTTAGGGTCTCTAAAATCCTGTTTAGGCTGTAGGAATTTCCCACAGCCGCCCATACGACATGGGCAACATATGTGCTTAGGGACTCTAAAAATCATCTTTAGGAACTAGAGAAATTTCTATGCAGATACAATTCCCCGCTCATCTATCCTGGTTTGGATGATTCTATTATTACCCCTATGTCCCCTAATACCCCATTCGCCTTAGGGGTTTATACGATAGGGTAATAACGAAACGGTTCTAGTTTTGGAAACCCCATCCAATGTCTCGGGTCACTGGTGCTACATGTCAACCTTGTTGGCGCCTCAAACACCATCGAGCCTCTCTTGGTGTCCTAACCCTCCACCAAACCAACACACACGCACAAGCACTTGCACACACCCATTATCTACCACGACAAGGTGATGCCAAAAAATTCTTGAATGACAAGTATTCATTCTTCGTTTCAAAACCATAACTTATGACACTTCACTGGAACGAGCTCGTTCCAGTGTGAGAAGTCAAAGGTATGTTTTTTGAGGCAAATATTGAAACAAACTATAAAATATGAAGAGAGATATTTGTGAATATCTAAATTTTATAGTAAATTTCCTTTCTTATTATACCTACCACAATTGTTTACTACAGGCTTGCACTACAGTGGAAGTCCCTAACTCGGATAAAATACTCTCTATTTTTGTCTTTCCCAAGCAAGTTGGGAAAGAAAAGTGGTGCAAAAGCACCAATAAAAAATAAGCCAAAACTGGGTCGAGTGCAACCGGCGCAGACCCAGTACGGGACGCTCTCTCCCAAGTACAACTCCACGACTTCCGTTGCCAGTGCGCATACCGTCTCTAAAGACTCATTCTTTTTGAATCCGTAAACGTTAGAGTTATGTGATCAGCGGGGAGGAAAGATTCTTTACCCGTAAAGAAGACGGGAGGGCCTCCATGTAAACAATTGTGGTAGGTATAATAAGAAAGGAAATTTACTATAAAATTTAGATTTCTTATCAACCTACTCACAATTGTTTACTACAGGCTGAATAGACAAAAGGCTGGAGGGAATCGCATAACCAACCCCCACATAACCCTAGTGCACTGGAACCGTGAAGCAGAAGGAAGAGGTCCCGAGGCTTATCAACCATAATGTCGCAATCATTGCTAAAGGACAATGAAAAGAGACATATGAGCCTGTGTGACACACAGACAGAAAAAAGGGCAGTAACAGCACAAGGCTGAAACTGACCTTCAAGAAGCCTAATGGCTATGGCAGACAACAGCCTGAGCAGAAGAAAGAGGACCCAAGGCAAAAAGGTCCTCCGACTGCTCCTGCAACTGGCGTAAATAAAAGGTGGAGAAAGTAGAAGCATTTCTCCAGTAGGCTGCCTGCATAACATCCGACAACTTGACGGAGTTAGAATAAGCCCAAGAGGTAGACAGTGCCCGCACCTCGTGGGCAGAAATACGATTGGTAATACAATCGCCAGCTGCTAAACGACTATAAGCCGTACGAATAGCAAGACAAATCCATCGAGAAATGGATTGAGGAGAGATCTTCTGTCGACCCGGAATGAGAGACAGAAAAAACCGTTTTCTGCCCTTCCGTATGAAGCGTGTCCGATCAAGATAAATGCGAATAGCACGGACCGGACAGAGCAAAGGGCGAGTACCCTCAACAGAGGGAAGAGCCCTGATACAGATAGGAGGAGGAGTAGTATCTGGTAACTGATTCTTAGCCAAAAAGGAGCAATCAGTGGTAAAAGTAACACTGTTGGGAGAACTCCTAAAAAGGCCGGGTCAACCGAGAGGGCGTGAAGCTCACTAACCCGTCTGGCCGAAGCAAATGCCATCAGAAAAGCCGTCTTGTATGTGAGAAATCGCATATCCACCTGGGATAAAGGTTCGAACGGCGCCCCCCCCCCCCCCCCCCCCAAGCAAAGCAGCACCCACGAAAGATTCCATCGTGGAGTAAGCTGCAAAGTCCGAGGCCTTTTCAAAGAAAAGTGCCGAACAAGCTTGGAGAGGTAAGGATTAGTGCCGATACGACGCTTCCCCACATAAGAAAAAGTCTCTGAAAGCATAGACCTGTAACCCTTGATGGTAACAGGCTGGAGACCCCGAGAATCAAACAGATATACCAGAAACTCCGCAATCTGTGAAATCGAAGGATTGGCATAATCAACAGAGTGATCAGCACACCATCGACAGAAGACCTTCCATTTAGCTGCATAAGCTAAACCAGTGGAGTGCCTCCTTGAAGAAGAAATGCACTCCACTGCTCGTCTCGAAAAACCTCTACGGAGGAGACAGGACCTGACAAAAGATATGCGTGAAGGCACAATGAAGTCGGGTCGACGTGAAACCTCCTCGGGCGACCTTGACAAAGAAGGTCGCGACGTAGCGGGAGACGTGCCGGAACCGCCGCCATCAGCGAGCGGAGCTGATTGATCCACACCCGCTGAGGCGACAGGGGAGCGATCAGAATGATTCGACAACTGCAGGTTCGAATTTTGGCGAGAACCTGAGGAAGAATCGGAACCGGTGGGAAGGCGTAGCCGACTAGACCGTTCCAATCGAGTGACAGAGCGTCCACGGCAAAAGCCAGAGGATCTGGACACGGGGACACGAAAGTGTCCACCTGATGGTTCCAACGAGTCGCAAAGAGATCGATGTGGGGACGTCCCCAGAGATCGCAAAGCGACTGGAACACTGCCCTGTGAAGCATCCACTCGGTGGAAATAACCGTGCCCTGTCGGGACAGGGAGTCGGCTAGGACGTTCAGACGACCGGGAATGTGACGAACAACCACCCCGGCGTGAACCTCCTGAGCGAGCAGTAAAAGATCCCGAGCTAACTCGTACATCGGAAGCGAGTGCGTGCCGCCCTGGTTCCGAATGTAAGCAACCACTGTCGAATTGTCGGATAGTAGAAGGACCTGGCGATTCGACAAGTGAGGGATCCACTGCCTGAAACTCAGAAGAAGAGCAAGAAGCTCCTTCTGGTTGATGTGTAGAGCTGCTTGATCCTGGTCCCACATCCCGTGTAGGGAAAGACCGAGAGGATCCAACGTCGCACCCCATCCGAGATCGCTGGCATCTGCCGTCAGGACGCGATCGGACGTGGGTAAGTCCAGCGGAACACCCTGCGTAATCCACTGAACATCTGTCCAGGGAAGAAGGTGAGGATACAGAGAGTCCGGAAACGGAAGCACCTGATCCAGAGAATCTACATTCGGTCTCCAACGACTGAGCAGAAAGTGTTGGAGAGGTCTGACACGCAGCCGACCTAGAGGAATGAGATCCGTCACCGAACCGCAGAGACCGATCAGCCGGAGAAAACTCCGAGCGGTCGCGGACCTGGACTGGGACAGAGTCAGAGCAAAAGCTGAGAGAATCACAGCCTTGGCCTGGGGAACAGCCACCAAATTGAATTTGGTTTGGAAAGACATCCCCAGATGACAAAACGACTGAGAAGGGACCAGGTCCGACTTCTCCTCGTTGACTCTGAATCCTAGCGACGTGAGCAAGCTCAACAGAGTGGCGACATCCGATTCCAGTAAGGCAGCATTGGAATGCCTCTGGAGGATATCGTCCAGATATGCCGAAGTAGTCACCCTGGACTGTGTGCGATGGAACGCTATCACATGCGACATCAGTCTGGTGAACGCCCAAGGAGC
The DNA here is from genome assembly GCA_031216915.1 of Pictodentalium vernedei. Lineage (NCBI taxonomy): Eukaryota > Metazoa > Mollusca > Scaphopoda > Dentaliida > Dentaliidae > Pictodentalium > Pictodentalium vernedei. The sequence continues at coordinate 159,445,069 of CM062293.1, forward strand.
CAGGTTGAGGCCGAAAGGCATGGCCTTGAACTGGTAAACTCGCCCCAGAAAAGCGAACCTGAGATACTTCCGTGACGCCCGATGCATCGGAACGTGGAAGTAAGCGTCTCGCAGGTCGATGCTGGCGGCGAAATCTCCCTGGTGAATTGAATGGCGGACCGACCTGAAAGTCTCCATGCTGAACTTGGGAGCAATGATAGACTGGTTCAGGATGCTCAGATCGATAACCGGTCGGAGTCGGCCGTCCTTCTTCGGCACCAAGAACAGGCGGGAAAAGAAACCCACTGACTGAACGTTCTTGACGACCTCGATCGCCCCCTTTGCCAGGAGATTGGCAATCTCCGTGGACAAAAGTTCCCGACGTAAAACGTCTGAAGGAACTGTGGTTGGAAGAGGCACCCTTGACAGAGTGGGGTGCCGTCGGAAGGATATGCGCAGCCCGGACCGAACAACATCTAACACCCATGGATCGGATGTGATGGTGGTCCAATGGTCTGCAAACTCTGCTATCCTTCCTCCAACCTGGGACGAGTCGAGGTGAGGACCTTCATTTCGAGCCCCGACGAGGCCCGCGAGAGGAGAAACCACCTCCTCTGCTAAATGAAGAATCCTGAGACTTCCCTCGATTCTGCCGACCCCTACCTTTACCCCGTGAGTAAGAAGCAGAGGAGGCGGCAGAAGGACCAGCCTTTTGCTTCACAGAGGAAGCAGAAGGCTACTTGTTAGGCTTGGAACGGCCCTTGCCTCCCCGAGAAGGCTGATCAAGCTGACGAAACAGCAGCTGATCTTTGGAATGACGTAGGACGTCATCCCGGACCGTCGACACGGAACCATGGAAAAGTTGCGGACCTGCCAAAGAAGCAGATCGAAGAGTAGCACGCTGCTCCTCGGGAAGGGATCGTCCTGTGTCCAGCACAGCGTCCCTTCGAACTAATTCCAAATTGGCCGTGTTACAGGCATGCGTGTGAGTAAGGTGCATAAGCGCCTTGGACAGCACACGCAAAGGAGCCTGTACCTCGTCAAACTTATCTGGAGGCAGATAAGCAGCCAAAGCTGAGACGACGTGATCTGAGAGAGAAAGCATGCCAAGCATCTCTCTAGATAAGCCCAACGTGGACTCCAGAGTCGTCATTGGAATGACGGCAGACTTGGGCTTGGAAAGCCCGAGGGAAGTGGAGTCCTGATCCAGAACCGTCAAAGTCTGGCAGACTGACGGATTGGCGGAATCGTAGGAACGATAACGCACAGGAGGCAAAAAGGTGTCAACCCTGGTGAAGAACGAAGTCTTCAAAGCCTTGGAATTCAGCTTGGCATCCAATGCTGAAAAAGCTTCAACCACCTGTACCGACTGGCACGGTCGAAGGCGCCCAGAAGCAGGTTGCTCCATAGGCTGTTGGCGCGCGACCGAAGATCGCGGCCAGGCTGACACTGTCGGCTGGTTAGCAGGTTTGAGCTCAGGCAGAAACCCAAACACAAAGTCAAGAGCCGCCCCCAAGTCCGAAGACTGCTGGCCCTCGACCTCAAGCATGTCGGACTCCTCCCCAGAGTCGGAAGACACATAGCCCATCGTGGGCAAACCAGCTGACGCCTCCCATGGTGTCGGGACACCAGAGGAATCGGAAACCGGCCTGTTTCCAATCCCGGGAGGCGGCGCCATAGGAGGCGCCTGGAAACCACCCATAGCCTCGCTGGAAGCAACAGGAAGGCTCTTTGAGAGAACCTGAGTGAGTAAGGAGAGGGCCTCCCTAAGCTCACTGCCTGTACCGACCGGTGCGACAGGGGAGCGAACCGGCAAAGTGGCTTCACCTCTGACCCTCTTAACCAGCGAAGGGTCACGATCCTCCAAAACACCCGACGCGGGACGACGGGCGGCAGCCGAAACATCTGAAGGCAGACGTGTATAGGGGTACGATGCACCCCGAGGATCAATATTGCGAGAACTCATGAGAGTCACCGCGGACCTCTGCGGGGCAGAAGGTCCAGGCTGCACAAAAGGCGTTGGTCCCCCAAAACTGGTCGTGTGACCAGAGTGAGCGGACGGAAACGCCCCGGAGTTCATAGTGTTTCCACTATGAACATCCGAATCCAAAGACACAACTGTGGTACTCGACGGCGACGAGACCACAGCGATGGGCTCGGCCGGCAGCCCCTTCCGACTTCGCCGAGTTGAAGTCAGGGAAGGCTGGGGCCGATATCCCACGTCTACAGTATCGGACAGTTCTGCAGTCCCCTGCAGCGAAAAGCCGAGGCCGGCTGAAACAGACAACGAAGCAGACGGACCAGCAGCAGTAGTAGATACGTCGAGAGTCGTTGAGGCTGGTGAAATAATGGAGAGAGCACACCGGCTCGGCTCCGAAGGAGGAGTCACAACCCTAGTGACAGCCTCAGATGTCGACTGGAGGGGGACCGTAGTCCCGGAACCAGGCATCTCTACACCAGAACACTCAACGGCTCCCGCAGTATCCATCACAGGAAAAGACTGCACATCCCCCACGGAGGAGGAATAACTCTCACCAGACAGAGTCGGTTCGGGAGGCCCCGAACGACCACGTTCTCCTTTCCCGCGGGAGCGGGAGGCACGGCCACGAGAACGAACGACACGATTTACAGACGCCCAAAAGGTGGAAGACCATGTTCCACAGACACCACACGGCCGCTCGGCCGAACACCCATTACAGGAGGAACACGACGAATGTACATCGTCCACATGCTTAGGCAGCAGACACTGCCCACAAGGAATTGTCCTAGGCATGAAAGAGGTGAGAGGAGCAGAGAAGGTGAGATCAGAAAACAGAACACCCCCAAAGAGAGAAAGGTGACAGAAACAAAGACCCCAGACGGCCGACCGGGAACCACCCAACAGGAAGACTACTCTCAACAGAAAGAAGAAACACTGTAGGAGTGGTACCCCGCTGACACCTAACTCTAACACAATTAAAAAAGTTTGCAAAAAAAGCATTAACAATAATTGTGAAATAATCTAAGTCCGAACCGCGTGGCCCGCGAAATTCGCGCGCGACTCGAGAGAGAGCAAATAAATATACATGATGGACATATAATAGAAAAAAGAGAATATAAAACACTGTTCCTGAGAATACAAAGGATACACTGCGGTATAATGAATCAGGAATCATCAAACATCGAGTTGGTGGAACACTGATAAGCGTGCAAAAACATCTCGACACGAAGCGGATTTTAAAAAGAATGAGTCTTTAGAGACGGTATGCGCACTGGCAACGGAAGTCGTGGAGTTGTACTTGGGAGAGAGCGTCCCGTACTGGGTCTGCGCCGGTTGCACTCGACCCAGTTTTGGCTTATTTTTTATTGGTGCTTTTGCACCACTTTTCTTTCCCAACTTGCTTGGGAAAGACAAAAATAGAGAGTATTTTATCCGAGTTAGGGACTTCCACTGTAGTGCAAGCCTGTAGTAAACAATTGTGAGTAGGTTGATAAGAAAGCGCTAGTCGGTTATAACCGTTACCTTAGGTACAGGGGTGAACAACTTACACACCCAGAACAGATAAGAATATGCGTGCATGTGTGTCAGGGTGTCTGATAAAACGCATATGAGCAATCGTACTGATTTTTAGCAAAATGCATTGAACTAATTTGGACGCGTACTGTTCTTTGAATTGTAAAAACAGTATTGACTAAATACAGGCCTAAACAAGTTATCGTTTTCGAAAAGTGTCCTCCCCATTCTGTAATCACGGGTGCTGTGAAAAGCCGAGATGAAAAAATAATATCTGATAACTTTTTTACCAATTTTGTACAGAGTCAAGGAAAAATGTTATCAAAAAATATTTTTTCGAACTCTCAACTTGTGCAGAGAACTTACGATGAACAACTCGTCACCTGAGTTCCAATATGTTCTCTGTGCCTACTGGCACATAGAACACATTGGAACTCAGGAGACGAACTGCTGAACTGATATGACATCGTTGCACGTCAATGGACAATTTATCTCTTGAATATAAAAAAAATGCAACAGTTATCAAGAGATAAAATGTGGCATGACAAGTTAGTATAGATGTAAATCGTTCCTGGCGTGCACCAAGTCCGTCATCTGCAATGCTTTAGCATTTCAGTTAACGCATTCATGCAATCAGGAGCCGAAATACCCTTTATACCAAAATATTACCCGAGGCTTTGGTGTGTTGTGGAGTTAAGGGTCATATATGTGTGTTAACCCTTTATCCAACGTAACGACCAAAGCCGGCCAACGCTATTCACAAACATCGCCAATTAATTTTCATTATTTTTTCACTTTTTGTCTCAAAAACATAGGTTATGACCCCTCTTTGGAACGAGCTCGTCGAGCTCGTTCCAATGAGTGGTCATAGCCTATGTTTTTGAGACAAAAAATGAAAGAAAAATAGTTATTCAAGAAATTTGTTTGCAAGTGTCGTCTGCTTTTCATGTTAGGTCAGAGGGTTAAGAAGCAAACAAACATTTTCCCTTGTTGGTAGCCAAGGATTGACAAAGCGGCACAGTTAAGGTTTCCAACTTTAATTGTAGGGATCGTTCAATATAATATTTGCAGTATACTATTTTAATATGGGCGACTGCAGTTTCGGGTGTCCAACAATCTTGTCTTGATGTCAAAAAAATGGTACGCAATACAAGTTACCGTACTTGCGCTGGTCTCATTTTCGAAAAAAAACTATCCTTGTTGAAATAAACTATTTAAAGAGACAGTCAGAAACTACTGAAAAAAAATTGTTGTACAAGATTTTATTAAGAACTGCATTAGCTAAAGACAATACCACTTCCCGTCAGATCCCACATCTTTGTATCCTTCCCACGGTCAGCGGAATGTTCAACAATGCACGTATAAGTTTAGCTGGAGGGAGGGTACTTTCCGTGAAAGACGCCAAAACGGTAAATACAATACAAAACAGGCACGTAACCGGGGGCATCTTTCACACGCAGTCACCTCTTGAATGATATACTGTAAGGCTGCCATTGTTTCTTTGACGGATGTTCCACTTGAACAAAACGCCATGGATAAATCTAAATTCTATCGTTTAGTTCACTTGTGTGAATTGTGAAATATGCCTATTAATGAACTGGTAATTGATAATAAATGCGTTCTGTTATTGATAGCAGAGAAATGTTACTGTTGTTCACATCTAAGTTGGGAAAGCTACATACAGGGTCTTATCCCCAATGGATTTTTTTATCCACCCACGCACCGGATGGCACTTGTATAGCTTCCCTAAAATAGTTTTTAGATTTCATTTTTCTTTCAATATTCACAGTTTGCTCAGGCACATGACACCTTGACCAAATACGGTCGATCTAAAAGACCGTCCGTCTGGAAGACAATCTGTCTGAACGACATGTAGTCTGAACAGTAATTGGTCGAAGTAAATTTCGTCCAAAGAGACAATTCGCAACTTCAATTCCACCAACTGGAAATGATATATCCTGCTTAACCCTTCACGTACCGTAGCCACCAGATAAAGGTAACGCTATGCACAAAAATCGTCATTCATAATTTAATAAAAAAAAATTTAATTTCTGCCTCCGAAACAATGGCCCTCGGTGGAACGAGTTCGTGCGGTTAGCTCCAATGACGTGTCATAAGTAAGAGTAGATAAGTAAGATGATAAAAGATGAACATGTTCAATTATTCAAGAAATCATTGTGTAAAAGTCGTCTAGTCGTGTTAGGTTAAGGGTTAATATTAGTTATCCTTGTGTTTTTCAGGGTGTATGGGAATTTACACCGGTTTGGGAACTCATACACCCTGAGGCGAAGGCCTCAGGGTGTACGAGTTCCCAAACCGGCGTAAATTCCCATACACCCTGGAAAACACAAGAATAACTGATTTATTTCCAAGAATTTTGGTGTACTTAATACTTTAACCTACACTGTGGGCAAAAACTGACAGAAAATTTGTACTTTGTAAGTTTCTTAAATAAAACCAGACAAATGTGGATGTCATTGGAAATGGCCCCATGAGCCAGTTCCAATGACATCCATATCTGTAATATTTTATTGCACATAAATATTAAATTTCCTGTATTTTTATTTTTGTTCTAACATAACCGAGCAGAAGGTATGAATTAATAATTAAAAATGGGTACTTTTTTAGCCATATAGCTTGCTCTTGTATATTCTTGTTTTTACACCGTGGTTAAACACTGTGTAAAAAAAGGCCACTGTGGATTGCAAGTTACACCGTACCTCTCAGCCAATCAAAATGCTGTATTTTGTTTCATTTGGAAATAACAATGTGTGCACAGTTTCTATTGGCATTATAGATGTTACATGTGTGTTAACCCTTCGGCCAAGACCGGCCAGCGCTATTCACAAAAATCACCATTCAATTTTCATTATTATGTTCCATTTTTTGTTTCAAAACATAGGTTATCACCCCTTATTGGAACGAGGTCATTGAGCTCGTTCCAATGAGGGGTCATAAGCGAAGTTTCTGGCGCCAAAAAAAATGGAAAAAAAATAGTTAGATTAAACATATTTTATTTGTTTATAATCAACAAAAAGGATTGGATAACAAGTGCCCAGCACTTAGATTATACCCTTTCCTTGAAATACGTTTACAATTACAAATTATGACATGTTTACAAGTAGACACATGAATGTATTTGTAATGGCGAAACAAAACGTATGTATATATTGAAACAATTTTGTGTATGTGCAAAGTTAGAGAAGAAAGCTGATGGGTATTCAACTTTGCAAGAGACAGAACAGAGAAGTTAGGGGGAGGGGGTGGAAGAAAAATGAAATGCCAAACTACAACACTGCTGGCTTGGGTCAACAAGCCTATGGGTCACATTTCGGCACTACCGCGACTCCGACGGAGTCCACACCACTACTATAGCCAGGACAAACAAGCGAATAGAAAAAAAATAGTTATTGTTGAATTGTATTTGTAAATGTCGTCTGCCTTTCGTGTTAGGTAAAGGGTTAATTTCAGAAAATCACGCATGTTCCGTGGGAAGAATCACACTTCATGGTGCTCGATGCCTGCTTATACTCCTTATAAGAAATCGAAAATATCCTGATGTATCTATTACCCTGCCATACCGGGATATATGGGAGCAATGTGACGGTGCTAGCTTTTTTAGCGATATACCTGCTTCTTTTTCTAAGCGATATATCTTGAGTCCTCGACCTCGACATATTTAAAATAAGGAATATAACACAACTGGGGTGCTGGGTGGTGTCACAATATACCGACTATAACCGATAACAAAATCAATGCAGTTATCAAAAAACCGTTTGACTCTAAACAAAATTATGTCAGAAACATAATCAACATATTAAAATAGTCTCTTTGAGAGCCTGCCTATTTCGAGCTCGGGTAGGCCCGGGTAGGACAGGGTCTTATAACTTCAATAAAATGGACACTGTAAAGAAAAATTGGTTCAACGTTTAACCAAAAAAGTGGTTTCGTAATGCTGTATCCACTTTTTGGTTAACATTAAACCACCATGTATTTCAGCGAATTACATTAATTTAAGGTCCAATGTTGAACCAAAATGTAGTTTGACACTGAACACTTATATTGGTTCCCCGTTGAACCATTTTTGGCTTTGGCTTTGGGGTTCAATGTTAAACCCCCACGTGACCGACTCTTGGATCTTAAAACTCTAATGATTGATTTTATATCGAAAATAATAAAATACCCTTTTATAATGAAGTGGAGGTTTACTGTTTTCACGATGAAATCAAGTAGTGTGGGTTTTAACCCAACGAATCGGCCGCAGCCGCCCGCGTAATATGCAAATTCAGGAGTTGAAAAAATATTATTTTTCAAAAACATTCAACAAAACCATATCATGTGGTCGAGCTTGTTCCAACGAGGAGACACGTGATATGGTTTTGTTGAAATTTTTTTAAAATTTGAAAAAATTATATTTAAAATAATAAATTTTGATATCGTCTGCGTTTGGTAAACGGTTAAAGACCCAAGAGTCAATCACCTTTGGTTTAAAATTACTTTGACCACTATGATAAAACGGAATGTGGAAATTTACACCAACTTGATATGATCCAACAAGTTGCAGATTGAATGGAAAACTCCTGAACATTTCGGACATTTATATATTCCTTTGGCAAGAATTGTGATCCTTGTTACTTTTCTTACATAAAAATATCTCTTTAAAATTTATTGTCAATCTAAAGAAATTACCGATTTTGTTATGGTGAAAACGCGCTTCAATGAAGTGTCGACGATTCGCAGAATTCAAATGTCAATAGAGGTAACTCAAGTATGAGTTGTATCTCTCGCAAAGCAGTTTCATTTCGGTAAAAACCCACCAGCTCTGTTTGGACGAGTTGTATGGTAGAACAATTTTAATTGTCGTTTTCTTTTTTAAATCAAACTCATTTCGAGACATATTTGATATATTTATACGAAACAAAGACTCGTCTTTTATAGAATAAGTCTCTTTTAATTTAAGACAAATAATGTTCGGATACTTTGAAGCCAATACTATAAAACTTTTACAAATGTATTTTCAAGAGTTGTATTTTGCACCTTTTAACATAACTGACTAAAATCAATCATTAGCATTTTAAAAGATATGGCAATTTGCCAACTGGCAAATTGTCAGATCTTTGAAAATGCTAATGGTTCATTTTAACGCATTTAAAGTCATAACTAGGAAATACAATTCTAGAAAATACAATTGTAAAGTTTTATAGTAATGGCCATAGGTCTATTTCTTCTACGCCGATCATCTTCCAACCCGATGGCTCGCCCTCGGAGTGGAAAATGGCTTGAATAAGTTTGAGGATATTCTTCTGGTCACGTTCAGGGGCCACTACTAAAAAACTTTTACAATTGTATTTTCTAGAATTGTATTCTTCTACCTATTATTATAACTGACTAAAATGAATCATTAGCATTTTCAAGGATATGACAATTTGCCAACTGGCAAATTGCCAGATCTTTGAAAATTCTAATGGTCCATTTCAACCCATTTAAAGTCATAACTAGAAAATACAATTCTAGAAAATACAACTGTAAAAGTCTTGGCCCCTGGCTGTGAATAAAAAACAATACAAACAACAACCAATAAGCAGCATGAACAATACATGAAATTAGGACTAGTTCGAGGTTCAGTTACAAAGTGATTCAAATTCATACATCCTGGTATCGGTTGAACCTCTCCTTAGTTCAACGTTGAACCATACATAATGGAGACACATTTGTAGGGAGAAAAAATTCTACATCTGGTAGAGCCTTTTTCGGAGACGATCGGGATGGGAGGCCAGAAAACAAAAGGATCAATAGGAGGAAGTCAAGGAATCCCGTTACTCTGAAAGTGAGGTATATCAACATTCATGGTATTCACAGGAACGTTAGTGAAATAGCTACATTGGTCGACGTAGTGGGTGTGATGTCATTGGCCTAAGTGAAGCGTGGTTGAGACGTGATGAACGGGTAAACCAGTAAAGTCGGAAAAAGGGAGAATGGGTATTTACAACCGTCGTTGATGACAGATCTGGCAGAGGTCAGTACTTCGGCTGAGGAATCTAAAGATGGATGGGTAAAAGTTAACCTAAAATACAAAAGTGTTGCCCTTGGGATGGATTTGTACCGTACTGTGCAGTGCTGTGCAGTGCAGTGAAATTACTCAATATACCCAACACTGAGGCCCAATATCATGGAATTGGAAAACAGGGAATTCGGTATAATTCTGATTGGGGGGGGGGGGGGGGTTAACGGACTAAAAAGGATGATGGGCAATAAGGAAGAATGCATACGGGGCAGGGATAGGAAAATCAGAAGGAATGGAACTGACGTAGGCGTTTGGACAACAGAACGATAATCGACTATATTCTCACAGATACCGATTTATGGAGGGGGTAGAAATTGACGATGGAGGTAAAAGAGCGACGGACAGTGATCACAACTTGATTAAAGTGGGCAATACCTAGCAGGAAGCAAAAGAAGCTTTCAGAATATTTAGGAACTCTGAAAGGATGCTGACTAAAAGCAAAGTTTGAGAATGTACAAGGGGAGGTCGGTGTGCGAGAAACTGCAGATGGCATAGTTGTCAGCCTCAAGGAGGCTGGGGCGGAATGTGCAGCAAAAATTAGGGTGCCAACACGGAATCATGGGTACGGAATGAATGACGCATTGAAAAAGGTTAAAAAGGGAGAAAAGTCGAATGTGCTTCGTTCAGAAGGAGTAGAAAACACAAGGGGTGGGGGGAGGGGGAGTAACGGGTCCAGGGTAGCAGAAGAAGAATACCAACAAGCACGGAATAAAGTAAACATATTTAAAGATGATAATTAGAGGGTTCGGGCCTTCAATCGCATTGAGCTGATAAAAATGAACGGGGGATCAAGTTCGAACGAATTTTGGAAATAGCGAATAAAAGAAACAAAGGAAGTTGTTCACAGAGTATTAAAGTAATGGGCAAAGGGCAGAAATACAGACGGCCAAGACCAAATCGTATCAGAACTAGTCAAGCACAGGGAAAGAGTAGATGATAAGCAATGTGGCATGGGGAACTCACCCCGGGGAGCCAAAATGAGGTCGAGTAAAATTGATCGAACTTCGTGTGCAACAAAGTACAAATAGCGAAGGTCCCAAAAGTGGTCTCTACAGTAAGGAACGGAAAGTCAGGAGAGCCAGATGCAATTCCTAACGAGCTCCTAAAAATGAGGGAGAGGAACTATGTAAAAGCCTAACCGTCCTATTTAACTTAGCCATATCAACTTAGCCATATCAAAACCAGGAGGCTTCAAAAGAGTGGATAGAAAGCAAGGTAACATTTACACACAAAAAAGGGATAAGGAGGTCTGGATAATTATCGGGCGATCTCTGACAGTATCAACATTGGAAAAGTTATCTATAAGGTCCTGCTTGGAGGATTGGAAGATGTGTTCGAAGAGAATGGAGCTGTGAGAGATTCAGGTTGGCTTCAGGCAGGGAAGGCGATTCACTGACCATATTTTTTCTTACTGTCCCAAATGAGAGAATATACGAAAGCCAAAAAGGAAAATATGTTTATAGCGTTTCTGGATGTTAGAAAGGCATATGGTAGAGTGAGGAGGGGGTATGTGGCGGAAGGTGATTTTGTTGGAATTCTGAAAGCATTATATAAAGATGTACAAAGTGAACTCAATCTGTGCAACATGACAACAAAACGGGTGCCCATGAAAGTAGGCCCAAAGCAGGGATGTATCCTTTCGCCAATTCATTTTGCATTACACATCAAAGATTTAGGGGATGAACTCCAACATAGCGACGAGTGGGTAGCAGTTGAGGACCTGATGATCCCAATGCTATTTTTCACAGATGATATGGTATTAGCGATAGAAAGTGAAGAGGGGCTAGAGTAAATGTTGCTAATTGTTAAGAGATATGGGAATAGTTATACCCGTGGGTCGTTAACCTACTCGAAGGTGGAGAGTGAGGGTAATTCTGTATTCCGGAAGGTAGTGAAAAACGTCTAAGTGTGGAAGAGGCAGATAACTACGAGTCTTTGGGAGCAAATTTGAACATCATGGGAAGAGACGTCCACCGAAACCACGCGGATAAACTAACCGTGAAGGATTTTCCGCATGCTTTAGTTTAGCTGTAGATGAGGATATCATAGAACAGGCGTGTAATTAAATGTAGACCGATGGATAACAGGGTAGAGTAATGCAACAGCACTAGAAGCAATCAGGGGTGAGCTTGGGTGGACGAGGATCAAGGACAGGATAGACTTAATGAAACTGTTATCTCAATTATTTGGTAAATCTCCCCAAAAGCCGTTGGTGTAAACTCATTTGTTGTAAAAATCAAACGCAATACGGTTGATGGTTCATCATTGTCACTGTTATGACGCCGTTGTCACTCTGACACCGGGTAGATTGGTACCGTCAAATTGTCGAAAATGTTCCACTTGTTTAGCAAAACGATTTTACAATTCTCCGAGCGTGTAGTATCTGAGGATTAGGCCTTTGTCAATCGCGTCACGGTGGAGAATTTTCTTTACGTCAATAAACTGACTGAATTGCGTGATACCAATTGCAATACAGAAGGGTCACTGCAGCTCAATTTGGTGTGTCAGCATAATGTCGATGGTAAAGATATTTTATCTCTAAGTTCATCTCACTTCTATTTTACCCACAGTGCAATTGATAATCTATATAATTATCTATTTTATCTCACATAAATCTTGAGTACAGTATTTAGTGCGACAGAGGGCGATATTGACCCTTTATCAAAGATAATGGCATATCCAACCAGCGTTATTCACAAAAATAACCATTCAAATAGGTTTTTCTTTTTCATGTTTTTTTTTTGCCTGCAAAACGTAGCATATGACCCTTCAATGGAACGAGTGCATTGCACTCGTTTCATGAAGAGTCATAAGCTATGTTTTTGAACAAAAAAGAAAAGTTTTATTATTCAAGAGGACTATGCCGCCACTTGGGCAGCAAGATAGATAGATCGTCCGATAGATACTTGATTTAGCGATAAAATACAGAGCAGTTGAGATTTAGTGTCTTGCTTAAAGACCCAACGAAGATGGCGTGGATCAGAATCGAATCTACGGCATTTTGGTCTGTGTAAGAGATGTTTATTAGCCAACTGAACACAGCATGTTGACAGTTAAATGTGGCTAAATTTTTCAGCATTCATATTTTTTTGAAAAAAACAACGTTTAATGAGAGGTTAAAATATTGTTTTTCGTTTCAACGTACGAGTAAAAGACACAGACATGTGTCTTTCCCCCAAAACACTCGTTTACCTCATGGTATACAAAACAGAGCAAGAGATTTAGCGCAAGGTCACACACAAAGTAGACTTTTCCGATGGCGTAGGAAGTATTCCGAGCTGGGAGCGCGGTCAATCAAGGGTACCTAAACACTGATATATATCTGTGGTAGCCCATGTGCAGGGCATAAAATGCATGCGCGAATCCGAATAGATTCGCACAACTGATTCTCAAAAGGAAAACAATAAGAATCAACTTTGATTCGCGCAAAATGTTAATTTGATTCTTGTCGTAGATTCTAAAAGTGGCTTTAAAAAGCCAGGAAACTGCTCTGTCTTTGCCCCTTCTTAATAAGGTAACCCTTCTTAGTAAGGTAACAAAACTTCACTTAGCAGTGGTGTCTAGTGAAGTCTTGGCTGCCTATAAAGGCAGCCAAGACTTCACTAGACACCACTGCCACGATACTGTAATTTTCATCAGCAAGACCACCAAAAGCCTGTATGTTGCAACATGTGTTCTACACGCACAACTCGACAAAATGAAAACTGGGTCCTTAAAGGGTAAACACTCTTAATAAAATATGACGTTTGCCTTTTACTATGGCATATGTACATGTTTCACTCACAGGGATGTAACAATACTCTCGGATTGAAAATATCTAAGAACTGAAAATTGATTCTCTCAACAGGAGCTCGCGAATCGAGACAAATTTGAAGGCCTGATGTGCCTTTGTGGCATGGTAGGAATACGGCACAAAAGGCACTAATTGGGACCGGCGCACTTCTAAACTAAGAAAACTAGACACACTTGGCTGCGGATTTAACAAAGTTTGTGAAATACGGAGCCAGAATGTCTCTTTACTCGACTTTAAAGAACGTTGGAGAAACAAACGAGGGACTTTTCGGTCATATCTCAAGAGTAAAGAGTCTGTGCACCCACTTCCTACTAATTCCCTGTAAGATTGCAATGACGGTTTGGTAAAGATAATGTTGGCCTAAACACACACAAACGCTCTCTCTCTCTCTCTCTCTCTCTCTCTCTCTCTCTCTCTCTCTCTCTCTCTTGATAACACAAACCGCACTTGCCTCACATTGTTTTCTCAACACCTCTCTCTTTAATATTTATCGGAACCTCCCCACTTCGTGAGTATTTTGTAGTTAACCTCTCTCCCCATACTGAATTTATATACTTCCACATTGCAATAAATTTCAAAATTAAAGTTCGGTACGGGTCTTTTTCCGTTAAATCATTTGGCATTCAGTTTGGATGTCTAAAGTTTCTATTGCGGGTAGCCATCAAAATAATCTAATACGAAAAGGTTATAGTAAAAAAGAGACACATTGGAGGTCAGCCATGGTTGAAATTTATCACTTTAATTATAATTCCTTTGTCTCTCTGAAACTTATTGGTGCCTCATATTAGTTCCATAGTAAGATTTGGCATATTTTATTTGCACCAAAGATATATTATGACAAACAGGATTTTAGCACAAGTTATTACAACTCATTTCAGCGCACTCTCCTTTACATTATTAACCCTTTACATGGAAAGCAGACGACACTTGTAAACAAATTCTTGAATAACTAATCTTTTTCATTTTTTTTGTCTCAAAAACATGGGTTATGACCCCTCGTTGGAACGAGCTCGACGAGCTCGTTCCAACGGGGGGTCATAACCTATGTTTTTGAGCCAAAAAAGGAAAACATAATGAAAATTAATTGGCGATTTTTGAGAATAAAGCTGGCCGGTTTTGGCCGTTACGTTGGGTAAAGGGTTAAACATACAGTACAGCAATCGTAGAATGGTTAAAATCCACGTGTGAGTAGAGTAGCCCACGGGTGTTTTTCTCATTCAAAAATCAGTAATTTTTAGCAAATATTCAATGGAAGAAACACCGGGTTGTACCCGGTGCTTCATTCATTGAACATTTAATGGCAATTCATTTGTTTTATGTCGGAGATTCACTGTTAACGCATGCGTGGAAATATTGCCCACGAGTGGATTTTGACCATTCCACGATGACCGTAATGTATACTACAACGCGTTAAAATTTTGGCCGGCAAAGAATATACATCCAAATTAGACAATTGTTGGTCATGGCTTCCTGAGCCCTTTCTAACAGTGTATTACATCACAATATATCGTCGGCCTTATAAAGTAAAATTAAAAATTAGGACAGTGTTCATAACGTTGCACATTCCCTTTTTCACAAAAGCGGGAAAACATACCAGGTTTGCATTGCCTCTATCTTCGAATGAGGTAGAGTCTGATGCCTGATAAAAACAGAGACAACCATTTGTCAAGTAGCTATAAATTGCCGTTTGTGTAGGTCCGGTTTCAGAGACTCATTAAGCTTTCGGGCATATGGAAGTCTTAACATTGGTAGAACATGCATGTCAAGGAATGGAAGAAATAAATCTTAGAAGGACCATAAGACCACCCGTACTATACTGCGATACTAGAAGCCAAGCATGCCCCCACAACACCACAGGAATTAGCAATCCTTACTACCGATAGGAGAGTACAAAATATTAAGTGCTTTTGTAGTACAGAGGGCTAACAGTACAGACCAACAGGGTGCAGATAGGCTATCCTATACAATAGTACCAGGCAACTATGCATATCCCACATCATTGCATTACGAAGCATTATACATACTGCCTATAACCACCATAGAATAGCACCAAGGACAAGGTGAGTACGTTGAACAAAGCGCTAACAGTAGACCACATGGGTACAGACCGTACATCATACACTACCACACTAGACAGCCAATACCGCCTGGCTACAGCTAGCATTGTGTGTTCCTTGTCAGACCTGAACAACCTAACGTCGGATTTTACAATGGACATCAACAATGGTCAACGTCTGTACAGCGCCACATGCGCACAGTGATGTCACGGCGTCATTAGGAATGTCAATCGTTTCGCGGGTAAAATGCCTTGCTCATCAGTCTTCTAACACATTTCGCCATTCTATTAACTTTAAAATTAGTTGGGTTAAAAATGAACCCAAATTAACTGGGTTGGGTGAATATGGACCCAATTGGGTCCATATTCACGCAACCCAGTTGGTTTTGGTTGATATTTAACCCAACTGATTTTAGAGTGGATACACTCAAAGCCATGTTTACACAAAAATAACAATACTTATACGACATCATATCCCAGCATACTTGCAGTACGTGTACCACTGGTCGGATCCATTTGGGTGGTGTGAAAAAAACTCGCCTTAAGTCGATTCCACCAAAAGTTCGGCAGAGCACAAACAAAAGTCCGTGCAAATGGGGTCGTTTGGATACCTCCTATACTACTAACATATGTACCATTAATATTGAAAACAAAAATAACAATTAAGGCCAATACGTTTTAACTGCAAACTGATTTAATGTCATTAGTTTAAGAACTTCAGAATAAAAAAGAGAATCACAACCCAAAATGGGATAAAACCGTCTACGGCCTGAAACGTACGCGAGTTGAAACGTCCGTGGGCCTAAACGTCCGGGTCGAATCGTACAACTAGCCAGTTGACCATTTATTTGAATATTTCGAATCACACCTTGGGTTTGATGATATTTTGTTGTATGAGGTATTGGTGGAAAGGGCTATCAAACGTTATTTATTTATTTCTTTATTTATTTATTTATTTATTTATTTATTTATTTATTGGGGTTTAACGACACTTTCGACAGCCAGGGTCATCTCGTGTCGGACAGTTTGACGGGTGGAGGCAGCCGGAGTACCCGGAGAAAACCACCGAGCAACGGCGAGCAACAGTCAGGCTCCCCAACATACTAACTCCAAACAAGCAGGGTTAGCATTGGTTGAAGACAAGTGCACCATCGACGTGCAGTACGCCTTAGTACAAAATGCCACCGTGCCCCCACGGAGGCATGAGGGTGAAGTGTCTTGCCCAAGGACACAACGCGGTTGACGCAAGTGGAATTCGAACCGAGGACCTCTCGGCTTGCAGCCTGCACCTCTACCTACTTAGCCACCACGCCTCGGCTATCAAAGGTAAACTCGGCCTTGTATTTACAAAACATCACATACTAAAGTTTGAGTTTACATATTCTTGGAATGTGTAGTTATCGGAAACAAAAGTACTGGCATTCATCCCGTATATACATGATTCGCCACACATTTTAAGGCGCCCTGTTGTGATGGTTTGACGTCTTGTTATTATTAAATGTACATCAGTTAATTGAGGCGCAGGTGCGAAACAAATATTTCAAATTTTCCCCATTTGATTTATTAATGAGAACAGCTGTGAGCCATCTTTTAAACTTAATTATAGCTTCACATGTAAAGTATGCTGGAAAGAAAAATATCCCGGGTTTATGACATCAGTTGATAACTAAATACATTAACTATATTAGAAAAATAACAAATTAGGAACAACGTTCAACAACCTTTTCTTTATGATCAGGCAAGAGGATGGTAATAAAAAGATGAAGATGAACATAACTGTCTCGGCGGACGTATACACGTCGACTACACTTTGACATCGAATGAAACTTTGCTAATGTACCGACAATGATCTATGAATTGGACTTCCTTCCACTCTCGATTCAGTGGTGTCCGTAAAAGGAGGGCCGGGGAGTGGTAGATCCAGTATTTTGGGTGTGGGGGGATTTCAATAAGTCATGACGTATAGCCGCGACTTGCTGATGAGCTCGAGAGGGGTATTTCAATCTCGTCTTGGGTCCCGAGCCTCCCCACCCCCCCCCCCCCCCCCCCCCCAGGAACATTTTGGAAAATGGATCGCCAATGTGACCCCCCCCCCCCCCCGATGGCTTCTTTGCACATGGCCCTAATCCCCCCCCCCCCTCCACACACACACACTTGTAGAAATCAGACTCACATAGCGCTACTTGCAGCTATCCTGAGCATCTTTTTTTCTCATTTTTGCACGCACTTCGGGATTGCTTATGTCATCGAGCTTTAGAACCCGCTGAAATAAGTTCTAGTGACAGGAATCCGATGCGAAATGACCGTGGCTGTTGAAGTAGGCGTGGAAATAACCCGCGAACGGTCATTTCGGTTACGCGAGATTACTTCAATTATAAAATACGCGAAAGAACTACAGGTTGCGACAAAATAATACAACCTACATTAATTTCGAACTCGGGAATGTTTTGCCTATCTGACCTGAAAATCTTTCGGGACAAACTCGATTCAAGGGCTGTGTGGTTCATCCACATGTGAATGGTATGGCAAGCCGTTTAGGGTGCTATTTTAGTAAAGAAAAACAACTTACTGTGAAATTCCCATGTCTGAAATACTTTATATATCAAATAAATACACACAAATTATACACCAAAATGAAGGATTACGATATAGAACAAGGGTCCTAGCGCGGAAGGATAGAACGAGAGACGCAGCCTCAAGTTCTGTCCATCCACGATGGCACTCTCGCTGTACTGACGAGCGCATTCACACATCGTGTCGTTCTGTGTAGGTATCTACGAAAACGCGATGTCAACATGTATAGCGAACAGTCGCATTGCACGTATGCATATATCCACCCCCGCCCACGCCCCCACCCCCCACAAAACCAACAAACAACGGTCGTTCACTGTACAGTTAATGCTGAAAACAACATATTTCAAAGAAAATCCTGGTCGCCTTACCGAGGTACCTACAGCCATGTTTGGATTTTTGCTGGAGAAAAAAAAAAGCGCGCGATGTTCGGCATGATCAAGGGAGATAAATTCCATTTGAAAACCACACCGAGAAAACGATCACATCTGGAGTCAAGACTTGGTGTTCTTTGAGATGTAAACAGTCAGGTAAACATGAAAAGAGTTAAAAAACGATACGGACCAAAATCAGTGGAAGGTAACACAAAAATAATAATAACGCGGCAATCATAACCGTACATATTGGAGTTACAAAAAGTAGGGCACACCATCTTTGAATTTTATTCAACAGAGTGACCAGACGAAGTACTCATTTCTCTCCCCTGGATGCAAAGAAGGAAGATGGCTCAGATAAAAAACATTGTAAAACATTATTTGTTTATTGCGGTTACAATATATTTTCATTAGGATAATCTTTTGAACAGGTCTTTGGGCCCGTGTCACAATGTTCAGTGTGTTATATCGCTAACATGACGCCAGGTGCATGACATTTTACCAGTGGCGCCGTTAGCTTTTCAATGGAGAGAGGACACGACCAAGAAACCAAATTACTACCATTCTTACGCTAGTCATCCTATAATACCCGCTGCGGGCGTCAGTAACGTCCGCATCGGGTTTTAGTTTTTTAGTTTAATTGATTATAAATTGACAATTATGGACCAGTCATCAATGCGTCTTGATAATAATCGATCTGCGAGTTTCGAAAGGAAGCAACCAGAATCCCCAACTAGTTACCCAAAAGGCGCCTTTCTGGCCATATATCGCAGAAAATTATAAAGTAATCCCCGAAGCGGGCATGCAGTAAACCACGCACCGGGCTGCATCGTGCCCGTCATGTGTTTTACAAACACAGCGGGGAGTGTAACAATAAATCGAAGGTATGTTCTTACTTAAATACGGCACATTTTGTTATGAAGTAAGATTTAGTTTCGTAAAATATCTTTATCAATGGTGCGCTGTCCAGTTGTCTAAATACATGACACGCTGCTCTATTTCGTGACGAAAACACACAGCACTGAGATGCAGAATGCTTATTATCACCATCCATTTAGTTTTCTAATCAAAATGGAGCCTTCTTCAACAAACTATTGAAATGGTGCAGATGCTGAATTCATCAGTCAATAATGTTAACTCGGAATTATTTCCGAGAAAAACGTACACTCTAAAATCAGTTGGGTTAAATATCGACCCAAATCAGCTGGGTTGAGTGAATATGAACCCAAATTGGGTTCATATTCACTCAACCCAGTTGATTTGTGTTACTTTTTAACCCAACTGATTTTGGAGTGTATTAAACACAACATTTCACGTACAACAGACTTGCCTATAGCCAAAAGGCTGTCTTGCCCCGGGTTTTACATGGTATTTGCCCAATGCAGGTTTTACAGGATGACCAGCATGATTCTGGCACTCGAAACAGTTTAGTTGTTGAAAATTCAGTCTAACAGGTTTTAACAAAATAATATTTTTCCTTCTACTCTGTAAAATTTTCCCAAGAAATGTCTAATTTTCCGACAAAACTGTTGGCAGGGAGAGGGCGAGTGGAGGGTCAAAAATCTAAATAAGCACGACCAGCAATTCGTTCTTGTTACGTTCGGGACAATAAAAGACATTTTGATCAGAATTCCACACGCGTTTCATGATTCTATCACCGGAGCGTGTACAGGCCATGATAAACTTTCGAATCAAAAAGACAAATTTACTATTTTTATACTGCATTCACAATCTACTGTTCGCATTTTGTTCAATTCAGTCTCATTTGTTTCAAACTTGGCATATTTCTTCATCGTCGTGTGATCACAAGTAAGAATTCAGTTATAGTTTGGATTTCCAAACATTACTCTGCTTCATTTTATTGGGAAATCCCATGAGCTATTGCTGTAAAATTGTTCGGATATCCAACAAGACCAGTTGTTAAATGTTGATTACTGTTAGACATTTGGAATACCAGATTCAATATTAAACTGTTATCATCTTTAATTTGTCTCCGAGTCATCAGTTGAACTCCAGAGTTACACAACAGACACCGACAGTTATTCCCCACGGTTATAATTCACCATTCAACATTCGATGGGATTCTCGTTCCATCACTCTGCGTAGGAATACTGGGATCAATAGAAAGGAGCATGTTTGCTAACCCGAACACTGGACACTGTCGGTACGGGTTGTTTCTAACAAAGATGAAAAATTAGGCTAAAGAAAATTAAAATTATTCTCAGGCACCGGTGCATTCGTTTTTACGGCCCGCGTTCGACATTTTTATTTCGGAGGCAAAATTCAAAATGAACAAAACTACCATGTGATTTTAGCGGTGTCACATCGCGATTTGCGATACATTATGTCGTAAATACATTGTAACAGTATTGATATTCTCTTCGCGAAATGCGACACGATTCTCATATGTGTACAAAATAAATATTTATTTAACCCTTTACCCAACGTAACGGCCAAAACCAGCCAGCGCTATTCTCAAAAATCGCCAATTAATTTTCATTATTTTTTTCATTTTTTGTCTCAAAAACATAGGTTATGACCCCTCGTTGGAACGAGCACGTAGAGCTCGTTCCAACGAGGGGTCATAACCTATGTTTTTGAGACAAAAATGGAAAAAAATTAGTTATTCAAGAATTATTTTTGCAAGTGTCGTCTGCTTTTCAGGTTAGGTAAAGGGTTAACTGCTTGAGGACTAGATTAAGTTTGGTAGTCTGAATTTGTTCATCAAAAATTTTCTATTACAACTATTATTTACGAAACATGGGAATGGAAAATGTTACTTTTGCACTGGTACCCTTATTTTTTGTTAACCCTTTACCCAACGTAACGGCAAAATCGGCCAGCGCTATTCACAAGAAACGCCAACTAATTTTCATTATTTTTTATCTCAAAAACATAGGTTACGACCCCTCTTTGGAACGAACTCAACGAGCTCGTTCCAATGAGAGGTCACAACCTATGTTTTTGAGATAAAAAATGAAAAAAAAATCAGTTATTCAAGAATTTTGTTTGCAAGTGTCGTCTGCTTTTCATGTTAGGTAACGGGTTAAAGGCCTGATTGTGGCTTCTAGCGCTCAATCAGTTAAAAGAAACTCCTTATTATTTTTTATCTCCATTTTAGTTGTTCTGTATTGATTTTGTGCTTTGTGATCGCTGTTTCAAAAAAACACCATCAGCGAAATCAGCCTGGAAGCTCTTGTAGTTAATTTTAGGCTCTCACAATTGGATTTTAGGCAACGACGACCATTCCATCAGGAATAAAAAATAAAAATGATAACCGCCCTCCCTAATTCGTTTTAAAAAATGCCTTATGAGAATCAATTATTTAATTTTGTTTGGCATTACGGTGTATACTGGTTAGTAAAATAATCGTTGTCTTCCCACCAGACCAATTCCCTTTAGACCAATTCCCTTTTGGCCAGTTCACAAAAGACCAATTCCCCTTAGACCAACTACATACTGTTATTGATTAAAGGTAGATTAAGGATAATTTAGAAAACATTTATTTACTGATAAGCACTTTATCTGATAAAAAAACAAGAAGAATGTTACTAAGGAAACACATCCCTCCCGCCCTCTTGTGACCTTCACCTTGCAGATGCGGCGGAAACTATTACACACGACACACCTTCTGACTGTCCTTAACATTTGTAAAAAGTTTAACAATTTTACTATGATTCGTTTCTGAGTTATGGCTGAGACACGAATACTTACCGATTTTTAGTGTGACCTTGAAATGTGACCTTGACCTTGAAGGTACGGGCCCGGCTATGATGTGCGACATATCCTCCCAGTGTCCTTTATAATTGTGTGAAGTTTGATGACTGTAGCCCTACTAGTTTTGAAGTTATGCTTGAGACACGATTTGTGACCCTGAACATATGAAGGTCAATTGTGACCTTCACATTGCAGATGCGGCGGAAACTATTATACGCGATAACCTTCTGACTGTCCTTAACATTTGTGAAAAGTTGAACAATTGTACTATGATTCGTTTCTGAGTTATGGCTGAGACACGAATATTGACCGATTTTTAGTGTTACCTTGAAATGTGACCTTGACCTTGAAGGTACGAACCCGGTTGTGGTGTGTGACATATCCTCTCAGTGTCCTTTATAATTGTGTGAAGTTTGATGACTGTAGTCCTACTAGTGTTGGAGTTATGCTTGAGACACGATTTGTGACCCTGAACATATGAAGGTCAATTGTGACCTTAACATTGCAGATGCGGCGGAAACTATTATACGCGACACACCTTCTGAACGTCCTTAACATTTGTGAAAAGTTGAACAATTGTACTATGATTCGTTTCTGAGTTATGGCTGAGACACGAATATTGACCGATTTGTAGTGTGACCTTGAAATGTGACCTTGACCTTGAAGGTACGAACCCGGTTATGGTGTGTGACATATCCTCCCATGGTCCTTTATAATTGTGTGAAGTTTGATGACTGTGGCCCTAACAGTTTTCGAGTTATTGGCTCGGACACACACACACACGGGCACGCGAACGGACGGACGGACACACACACACTTCAAACACTATATGCCACGGTCCACCCGACTTAAGTCGGGGGGGGGGGGGGCATAAAAATATTTATACGCATAACATACAAAAAACATAGGTTTATAGCATTTCAGTTTATAAAATATCAACAAGCCAGAAAATAAGCAGACTATCATCTGAAAAATGAGGTCCCCAGAGGGTGAATTTAGTGATGCTACCCTCTGTGAACCTCAGTCTGAATTAAGGTCTCAAACATAAACAGAATGAGGTATCCAGAGGATAAACTGACCCACTGTATGGGATAGCATCAGCAAATTCCCCATCTGGGGACGTCATTCTGCAAAAATCAACATGAGGATCACAGATCTATAAGACGAGTTGTTTTATTTAATGTATCCACCAACTTTTAATAACTGCCATATCTGACATACCAGCGGATGTCAACATGACCTTCAGACTGTCAAAGTGACAGGGCCAAAAGAAGTTTAAAAAACTTGTAAAAATGTAAAATGTTGGCACATTTATATTGTTTATCGTGTGTAACGTAGACTATTTTTATCTTGAGTTTAAAAAAAGAAGAATGAATACCGTCAATGTTCAGATCTCGGTTATCGGATGAAAGCATTAATAATTTCAGTTAACAGTTTTTGGCGGTGCCCTAAGTTTTAAACAAATACACATGTTCTGGACACAAAGTGCCGCATTCAATAAAAGTGACCTTGTCTGTTTGACGAGAAGTCTAAAATTCGATAGGAATATTCTCCATGAATAAGGATACCTCCCTTGTACATTTGGTGGAATATGGATCCACTCCTTTCAGGTGGCTAGGGTTACCTTCTTTATAAGTTTGGCGGACGCGTGTCAAATAGAACTAAAGTTATTGACTAGATACCAGATTTGACAAAGTTCTATTTATAATAACGGTCCTTTGACGTTTGGGTTGCAGATTCCAAAACAGACATTGTTCTCAGGGGCGTAAATCCTGGGAGTGTGTGTGTGGGGGGGGGGGGGGGGGGGGGGGGGTGGAGGGGGTTACCCTCAGGTGTTGTATACCAAATATCACAAGATTCTTATTGGTGGATCTCGAGAATGACATTTATGAATTTTAAAAAAATATTATCTGGGTGCTAACAGAGTCACGCCCCTTGTGCTGCCAAAATTCGGTGTGCCAGCTTTATTTGAACATAATTCAAATGACATATGATAACGAACGCGCATTCTAAATTTGGTTCAACTCGGTCCAGCAGGTGTTTGGGAGAAGTCGATAATGTAAAGTTTTTGAGAGCGATGGACAAGTGACTGGTTGAGCTCCCTCGGGTGAGCTAAAAGAAAAAAAGAAAGTACTACTGCGGGTTATCACACTCATCTGGATGTCATCCCAGATAGACGCTGTTCAAATGGACGTTTCCCAGACAGATGTTTCCCATATAGACTTGTTCCAGATAGACCTGCCCCAGATAGACGTTTCCCAGCTCGATGAGTTCAGATGGACGCTTCCCAGATAGACTACACCAAAATGGATGCTTCCCAAAAAGACACCAGGTTTCTCTGAATGGGAAGTGTCCCAAATAGACGTTAGGTACAAGGAATTCCGAATGAAAGTTTATCAAAATGAACGGGTCCAGGTTGAAGCTTCGATGGGTGAAATAAAACATTAGTTATTTCAAGAGTACAAAATCATATGAAAAATTTGTTACATACATTAATCTGAATTCGGCAGGAAGCTACAGTACGTGGAGAGTGTATTATCACTAAATCACCCGCAGAGTGGAGATTCCACTCAAGCAATAATTGGAAATATGTTGCAAAACATAACCAGAACAAGCAAAGTTTCAGCCAATGGACCTCCGGGTTAAACCCGGAGGTCCATTGGCTGAGACATTGCTTGTGTTTTTTTGTCGATATGAACACAATTTGAAAGTTATAGCTTGGGTGGTAACTTCACTCCGCGGGTGATTTAGTTGCAATCCTCCGTGTCTCGTCGGTAGGATGAACATCAACCTCTACATCTACTTTCTTGGCAAATAGAAGCTTGGGTATACCCGACAAGCAAATCTGCAGGTCACGGACTGGTTCTTTCCCACTAGACCAATTCCCTTTCGACCAATTCCCACTAGGCCAATTCCCAAAAGACCAATTCCCCTTAGACCAACTCATGCGTTCTACTTTTAAAATAACTCTATATCAATAATTGATATATTTATAAATATTTATAAATGTATTTTATGTTATTAATATTCAAGTCTGAAAATAAGCAGTGTGTCATTTGCAGAATGAGGTCCCCAGAGGGGGAATTTGCTGTTGCTATCCTATACAGTGGGTCAGTTTATCCTCTGGGTACCTCTTTCTGTTTATGTTTGAGACCTTAATTCAGATCGAGGTCCACAGAGGGTAAATGTAGTGATGCTACCCTGCTGTGCAGGGTAGCATCACCAAATTCACCCTCTGGAGACCTCATTTTTCAGATGATAGTCTGCTTATATTCTGGCTTGTTGATATTTTATAAACTGAAATGTTATAAACCTACATTTTTTGTATGTTGTGCGTATAAATATTTGTTATCAAAATAAAGTGCTTATCAGTAAATGAATGTTTTCTTAATTATACTTAATCAACCCTTAATCAATAACAGCATGTAGTTGATCTAAGGGGAATTGGTCTTTTGGGAATTGGCCTAAAGGGAATTGGTCTAAAGGGAAATGGTCTAGTAGGAAGACATTCACGGACTGTGGGTGTGGTTCGCGTTTCTATTTGTGAAATAAGTAGATGGAAAGCTTGATTCCCATCCGTAGAGAAGTACCAAATCATCATTTTCTACATTAACAACCCGTTACTTTTCCTATCCCTGGAACCCGGTACATGTACTTAGAGAATTCGTAGGCATTGGGTTGTTTTAGACATATATGTAAGTAAATCTATTTAGATGCATGCTGAACAACATCTTTAAATAGTTCTTCAAGACCCTAAAGAGGATTATTGTGGTCTTTAGATGTCATTTGCACTCTTCGAACATAATCGCCTAGCCCTCTATACTCATGTCCTGGTTGTCGTGTGGTGGCTAAATGGGAAGCGTCTAATTATGACACCTATCGTCTGTCTGGGGAGAATCCATCTCAGACACGTCAAACTGGGAACGTCTATCTGGGGAACGTCTATTTGGGATGTATTCCTCACTAGCACTGTATCCCGGCTTTATCTATAAGTTTACATTTATTTCACATGGATATACCCCTACGCAGAGAGTGAGGGTGGTGTTTAATCCGGTTAAGGCCCATGAAAACAAAAGCATAACTTGGTGCCCAGTTTAATTTTAACGTAATAAAAGAGATGTCTATATCTTTCTTGAATAGAAAACTGTTCCAAATTAACTCAGTCTGAAGTGTGATTAGCCGATTGTAGATACACTCTAAAATCAGTTGGGTTAAAAATTAATCCGAATCAGCTGGGTTGAGTGAATATGAACCCAATTGGGTTCATATTCACTCAACCCAGATGATTTGGGTTAATGTTTAATCTCACCAATTTTAAAGGCTAAGGTCATGTTGAGGGAGCTGTGTAAGCGGTACTGTTCATGAATCGTTCTAAGTATTCCGAAGAGCACGGTGGCTCAGTGGTAGACTGTTGGACTTCTATGCTAGAGGTCCCGAGTTCGATCCCTGTCCGGGACGACCCGCGTTGTGTCCTTGGGCAAGACACTTTATCCCGGTTGCCTACACGGGTACACGACAACGCCGTGTACTAAGGCGTATTGCACGTCGATGGTGTACATGTCTTCAACCGTTGTAGCCCTGCTTGAGCGGAGCTTGAACAGAGTTAGAATGTTGAGGAGCTGACAGTTGCTCGTCGTTGCTCGGTGGTTCTCTCCGGGTACTCCGTTTTCCCCCACCCGTAAAACGGTCACGGTCACAATTAGCCATTGTGCATAAGTATGAGACCTTAAACCCCAATAAATAAATAAGTATTCCGAATGTTCTCGAGGCGTTGAGGAAATGGTCAAAGATTTAAGGTAGATGGCGGCAAGGTCCAAGCAACGTAATTGTGTCAACCCAAAAACAAACCCGTGTTATGCCCTAACTGTTACTAACACATTTGAGTGGGTGTTGTGTTATAATGTGAGACGGTTTCGTCTTGCGTGTGGTTATTCTAAAGATCTGACTGTCGACATGATTGTGTTGGGAACTAAGGAGCCATATTGACAAAACATTATCAAAAATGGAAGGAATTAAGTGTCATGTGGGTATATCGTTCGTGTTGCTTCGTATTCTATCACAGTGGGTTTGGCATTTGCGCGTATTTTTGGATTCTTCGCAAGCGTCTTGAAAGTTCCCTTGTTTTCTAATGGCATGAAACTGAGATGTTGACAATACAAGTTTAGCCCTTCAAATTTTATTGTTTTTCATTTTTTGACTTAAATATGTAGCTTTTGACCTCTCATTGGAACGAGCTACTTGTGTCCGTTTAATGAGGAGCCTTATGCTTCGATGGGCCAAAAGCCATATTTTTTCGGTGAAAAATTAAAACTGTTTAGATATTCAAGAATTTTTTTTCGAGTGGAGTCTTCTATTCGGGTTGAGTAAAGGGTTAAGTTCCGATTTACTGAATTTGTTTGGTACCAGTGTACCTCTTAGATCCTTCGAAATCAAACTCGAAAGAAGGCAGACACGGGAGAAAGCAGTCCTTGTTTCCTCGGCAAAAAAAAACTGCTGTGGAAAACTGGTGCTTCTACGGCAATTGCTGTGGAGCCTGTTCGATTGTGGGGGCTGGGCAGTATCTCAAGTGCCATGTATATGTACTATGTGGCGAAGTGAAAACTTTCAAATAACTTTAACATGTGAAAGTAGTTCGAGAGACACGTGTGCATAATCACAATCAACGTACAGAA
Organism: Pictodentalium vernedei; assembly: GCA_031216915.1. Taxonomy (NCBI): domain Eukaryota; kingdom Metazoa; phylum Mollusca; class Scaphopoda; order Dentaliida; family Dentaliidae; genus Pictodentalium; species Pictodentalium vernedei. The sequence goes on from CM062293.1 coordinate 159,472,788, forward strand.
TCTTTCACTCAATTAGATCATGCCAATATCATGAACCATCTGAATGCAGAGAAAAAATCTTAAGTAAGTAGGCGACTTGCTCAGTATGTTGAGTATGAGTGAAAATAAGATGCAGCATAATCACAAACTAAGTATCTCACTACTTCTATGTCGATAGCACCAGAATCTGACATCAGTTTCTGTAAAGCTCTGTAAGAGCTTTCCAGAAACCGATGTCAGATTCTGGTGCTATCAACATAGAAGAAGCAGAACACGCAGTTTCTAGTGGTTAAGCTGCATCTTGTACTGTAAATTGTAAGATTAGCAATACATCATAATGCAACCCACATGGTTTGATTCCTTGTGTCACCTGGAAGTTGTGTAATTTCTGCCACCACAAGGCTTTCTGAAGAAGGCATCCTCGGCAGTATTTTTGCTGTGAATATTTTTCGTTTCGTCGGCATTTTCCTCGGCACTGCTGATTGCTGAGGGTGAATTACCAGGGCTGGAGAAAGTCAATGCTAGTACAGAAACTTGAGCTGGAAATAAGTCTTCGTAACCCAAGTATGCGGTGTGCCAATGGCTGTTTATAACTGGCTTTTTCTCTGGCTGATGTTCACAAATAAATTCAGTACGAGTTGGAAGACTTGCATTTTTTAATGATTGGGCAAATAAACCGCAGTAGGTGTGGTCCTCAAATAACTACAGTGTGTTTGTTCTTTTTGTGGTTGTCATACAAATATTGTGGTTTGAAAACATAAATAAGCCATTTAAATTGTCGTCGAGGAGTTGTTAAAAAATCACAGCTATTAATTTTCTTCGATATTCCCTGCGTCAACAAAAACACAATTCAATCTCAAACTCACAAAGTGTATAAAGACGTAATTATGGGCTTATTTTGTTGACGCGGAGGCTTTTTTTTAAAGCTGTCAGCATTGATCGGGTATTTGACGCCTCGGTTTTAAAACGATTTTGACAGAAGCCGTGAGAAATGTAACTTCACGATGAATAAAAACTTGCCACTTTATTCATACCCTCTCGCCTCTGCTTGATTGTATTCGCTGTGACTTGTTCTTCAATTTGTTTATATCTTTTTATAAGTATATAAGCAGTTTATCAGTGCACTCTCCTTGCGCAGGTGTCCTTCTTTGAAACTCTTTATCTATTGTTCTCAATTAATAGTATATTGAGCGAGAGCACCTGTGCCACTAAATGCGAGGACCGTCGCGACAGTCCGGCGCCAGTTGGATGTTCAACTATGCGACAACACAACACACCTCTGCTATTCAATTATTCACATTTTTTCACTGCTCACGGCTTAGTTGAAACGTGTACTCGAAATAAAATGGACTGCTTTCTTAACGTTATATTGATTATTTTCTTATTCAACCCTCAATGATCGGGTATAGGTTTTGAATTATTTATTACAGCTGCTTATATAGTGAATGGGAGTGGATTAAAGCAAAGGTCATTATAAATACAATCGAAGCCGTTACCGCACGTGGAAGTATTAGAATTAGTATTAACCGATTACCCAACGAATCGCCCGCATCCGCCCGTGTAATATGCAAATTCAGCAGCTGAAAAATATTATTGTTCGAAAAATTTCAACAAAACCATATCATGTGACCCCCTCTTTGGAACGAGCTCGCCGAGCTCGTTCCAATGAGGGGTCACATGATATGGTTTTGTTGAAATTGTTTGAAAAAAATTAAAGAATGATATTTAAAATAATAAATTTTGATATCGTCTGCGTTGAGTAAAGGGTTAAAATTTGTAACGTGTACGGTTATCAGTATCATCGCCAACGCACCTTTTTATTTTTTTTTTCGTTTCGAACAACTGTTTATTGGGTTTAACGGCACTTTCAGCAACCCGGATCACTTGTATCAAACCATTTTACAGGTGGAGGAAGCCAGGGTACCTGATGAGAACCACCAAGCAGAGGCGAGCTACTTCTAGACTCCCCACCTTACTAACAGAGTTGGGAGCAGTTGAAGACAAGGGCACCATTGACGTGTAGTACGCCTAAGTACACAGCGCCACCGTAACTCCACGCAGGCAATCGGTATGAAGCGTTTTACCGAAGGATAGAACAGTGTTTCGAATAATTATTTGACTCTCAATTGGTCTATTGAGAGCAACAAGGCGCCACCTACAACGCTGAAGCATCGAAGGCCATGGGCCGCGGAGCGAATTTGAATATGTGTGAATTGGGGGTGGGCAGATTCCGTGACTTCTTCCCAGAAAATCATTTAAAAATTCGCGGTATGAGACGCGATCCGGACAATTTTAGGGCATTAGTGGACTACAGGCACCGAGTCGGTCCAGTTGGGGTACGGATACCCCCTCCCCGGACAAAACCTCTCAAGACAAAATCCCCAAGAAAAATTACAAAAGTGGACAAAACCCCCCAAAATATAAAAAAAAAATACTGACATCAAAGTTCAAATGCCGAACATGTATGTTGATCAAATTTAGTCGAATATTAAAAATAGGTTACACTGAGATTATGTTACACTGAAAATGAGACGCTGGATATTGCCACGTTTAGCTTTTGTAAGCTTCAGGAGAGCTAATCGCTCGCCTAAGCCATGCGAGGATAACGATTTTTAGCTCTCCTGCTTTTTTAAGAATGTCAGGCCTGAATGTCTGGAAATTAAAAGAATCTTTACAAGCTGAATGTCCACGAGTTAGTGGAGTTTTATTTCAACTCGGTTACTGTATGATGAAAATATTAGTGCTCAACCTATATAACTTTTCGATAAAACTTTTACTCCAGAATTTCAGTTCAAATACATCACAATTAACACTATATATATCTACTGTCAGCTTTAAATTATTTGCATTGCAATTATTGACAAGTGTGACGGTTATATTGCGATTTATTTAGGTTACATAATTATAATCCTTTATTAACCCTTTACCTAACATGAAAAGCAGAAGACACTTGCAAAAAAAATTCTTCAATAACTACATTTTTTGTCACATAAACATAAGTTATGACCCTTCGTTGGTACGAGCTCGACAAGTTCGTTCCAACAAGGGGTCATAACCTATGTTTTTGAGACAAAAAATGAAAACATAATGAAAATTAATTGGCGATTTTTGTGGCGATTTTTGAGAATAGCGCTGGCCGGTTTTGGCCGTTACGTTGGGTAAAGGGTTAAAGTGAAGCTAATACAGTGTGAATCATAATCTGAGAGAGAGAGAGAGAGAGAGAGAGAGAGAGAAAGACACACAGAGGCAGACAGACAGACAGACAGACAGACAGACATCTGCGGGCAACTAAAATAAAAGTCTTTCATGCTGTATCATGTGTTTAATTCTGTGTTGTTTTTGTTTCCCATGGGTACAAGACAAAGAAGAAAAAGGAGAGAAGAGGATTAACAAAACCAGTTGCAGAGGATAAACGTATCTATGGCTTTAATAAATCTAATGCCCATTTTTGTTCAGACAATCAGTTTATATTGTTAGTACCTCGGAATCAATAATTGGATAAAATGGTAATAAAAATCTTTATCATTAAACACATGCAATCTTGCTGTGAATCTTGCAGTTGGACAACCTGGCCGCGGGTAATATTCATTTACACTTCCGACTTCAGTGTGCGGATATAATGTTTTCCCACTCGGTGGCTTCACTGGAATTTCTCATTCAATCAAGAAAACCCTGTTAGCTTTGGACGTCTCTCGTCCTCTCATTTGGACTCTCCAAGTGAAAGGCAAGAGCGTCCATCTGACAGTGGAATTTGAGACAGAAGATAGTACTCCATCAGCATCGGGGAAAGGAAGCACCTTTCGTGAGAGAATCTCCTCTCATGCGGGTCCTCACCCGAGGGAGTATCGATTAACTCCCGAGGATGAGAACAGAAAGAAAAGGAAGAAGAGTCCGTAAACCAAGCGTCGGTACGTCTGGTGCTGGACGCGTTCCGGGAGAGAAAGAGATCTAAGGGTGAAAAGAAAGCGGATGAAACCGTTACCACCTCTTCCCCTACTCCCACAGAGCAACCCATTTAGCTGCCCCCCCCCCCCCCCCCCATCCTCACCGAGGGTGGATGTGGAATGACCAGTGAAGACTGAGGTGGAAATGGAAGTTACTTTCTCTCTAGCTTCCTGTTCCTCGCTCGCCGCTCCCCTCTGACCTTAGAGAGATAGGAGATCCTCCTCCTGAGATTGTTGTTCAACTGATGAATATAATGGATCAAGTAAGACCGCTTTGCTCCGATGCCCAACAGCAGACCTAAGCAACAACAAAAACCGAAACAGAAGAAAAAGTGTCTACGCCAGAGAGGAAGGGGCACTGTTTCTGCAACAGATATGGCCCCTCAAAAGTTTATACAAGAAAATTGGAGCTTTTGTTAATCTTTATCATTTTTCTTCAGACATTTTGACCTAAGGGGTGTTATTCAGTTTTCTTTGATTGTTTTTGTCGTGAGGGGTTTTGTCGACTTTTGTCATTTTTCTCCCGGTAGTGCATTTATTCCTTTAAATCGCCCAGATCGCACGATAAAAATATATTGTGATATCTGACACGCTAAAACTGAGGTAGTCTCTATTCCACAGCCAACATCGACTCGTATAATCGCGGTCTCGAAAAGTAAGTTCATCAGTATTAAGAATGGCCAGTGGAATAACAAACAATTCAGTGTGGGCCTCTTAACACACCGACTACGGGGAAAACCCAAATGGAAACAAGCCTATGGAAAAAAACCTTTGAAAAAACCTAACAAAAATAATAGCATGGGTAGGGAAAAAAAACCCTAATTTTCTTTTCATGTTGACCTCTAAAATATTTTTACATAATTTTTATTTAGTTACAATTGTGCTATCTAAAAAACTGGTGGAAAAATATAAAAATTACAACCTGAAAACTTTTCTCATTTCCTTGATGCCAGACTCTAGTGAAACGGCCATCCAGCCAAGTCATGGCTGCTTAACAGCAGCGATGACATGACGCTGTGAGAAATCGAAGAACATTATTAGCAGTTTATGAGTTTAAATAAAACTTTGAAGCAAGACTAAAAACCCCGGAAATGATCGATGCTGGTGTGCGTTAATTTTCGCTGTTCGGCAGTTATCGGAGTTATCATGATAGCGGATGATAATGCGAATGACAGCAGTAAATATTTTCCCATCAGCGACCATTATAACGTTCAAGCGAAAAAAATATGATCGCATCACTTTTATTTTGGCATTCAAATATCTCTGTCAAGTTTTGACCTCCAGACAACTTTTTCTGACCCGAAAACAGGGTGGCCATGCAACAAATAAGATAGAAAACATGACCGGAAGGGAAGCACCGGTCACATGCACATATTTTTCAGGGAATTCCCAACAAAACCACACCAAAAGTCAATTGAATTTTTAAGGTTCAAAAGTCATTTAATCACCCTCTTTATTCATCTGGAATATTCAACAATAATGCAAGATGTCATTAGAATGTTTCAAATGTTTATTGAAACAATATATTTTCCCAGGGCTACTTATTTTTAGAGATTGCATCATTTCCGGACGCAACATTTCAAGACGGGTAACTCTAATTCAAATATTTACTGCAGCGATACCATTAACAGTCAAGGATGAATGGAGTCAAAGAATGGAGGGAAAAAAACTAATGAAAAAAAACTCAATGGAACAATTGCAACGCCATAGCGTTGCCTGAGTGCTAGAATGTTCTAGGTCCCATAGGGGACATAGAACATTCTAGCACTCAGGCGACGCTAGGACGACCAGTACCCCCCCCCCCCCCCCCCCACCCCCGACACTTAAGTCCAAGAAGGTCAATAACTCGCAGAGAAATACTTGGGCATAGATGGTTCGCAATTCCATTTATGACATTATCGCAAAAGCTATTGATTAAACTCTGAAAAAAATTCTTGAACGGTTTTCTCTCAAATGCCATGACGAGAAATGGTAAAGTGATGACAAGATGGTTTAAGGCCAACAACAGCAAAAGCTCGTTAAAAGCTATAGATTAAAGTTGGAACAGAAATCTTGAACGAGTTTTTTAACCCTTTACCTAACATGAAAAGCAGACGACACTTGCAAACAAAGTTCTTGAATAACTCATTTTTTTCATTTTTTGTTTCAGAAACTTAGGTTATGACCCCTCAATGGAACACGCTCGATGAGCTCGTTCAAAAGACCTATGTTTTTGAGACAAAAATGAAAAAAATAATGAAAATTAATTGGCGATTTTTGTGAATAGCGCTGGCCGGTTTTGGTCGTTACGTTGGGTAAAGAGTTAAATGTCATGACGAGAAATGGTAATGCGATGACACGAAGGTTTAAGTCCAACAGGAGCAACTGCTTCGTGAAGAAATATTTCGAGATAGCTGGTTCGCTATCCCCTTCCTGGTAGTATCACCAAAAAGCTGTATATTGATTTAGAAAAAATAAATATTGAACAGTTTATTTGAAATATGATGACAAGAATAAGTAAAGCGATGACAATAAATTCTCAGTCCAACAAGGACAATAACTCTTTATGAAATACCCGAATATGCCTGGTTCACAATTTCTTCTTGATATATTATCACAACGGTTTCTTTGAAATGTAATGACAAGAAATGTTTATGTGGTGACAAGAAAGTCCAACAAGGGTAATGACTCTTGAAGAAATATATGGACAGAGTAAATTCGCAATCCTATTCATATTATCACCAAAAAGCTTCACATGAAATTTGGGAAAAATATTTTGAATGGTTTTCTTTTGAATGTGATGACAAGAAATGAGGAAGGACAAACGTGAGGCAGGAAGGACGGACGGAAAGAAGGGGGGGGGGGGCGGCTGCACGTTGAAAATATTAATTGGTCTACCCCACATATTCACTCAGCAGCCATCCTATTTAATGAAATTATGACGTATCATGCTTCTGAGCCGGAAAAGGGGACGCTTGGGTTCAAAGAGTAGATACAAGACCCTTTTTATGATATCTGTCCAAAAATGATAGGATAACACTATCATTCTTCAGTTATTTTTTGTCGTTTGTTATTACAACGAGCAGGAACGCTGTGGCTCAGTGGTAGACTGTTGGACTTCTATGCTAGAGGTCCCGAGTTCGATCCCCGTTCGAGACGATCCGCGATGTGTCCTTGGGCAAGGCACTTTACCTCGGTTGCCTACATGGGGGCACGATGACGCCATGTACAAAGGCGTACTCCACGTCGATGGTGCACGTGTCTTCAACCGCTGTAACCCTGCTTGAGCGGAGCTTGAACAGAGTTAGAATGTTGAGGAGCTGACAGTTGCTCATCGATGCTCGGTGGTTCTCTCCGGGTACTCCGGCTTCCTCCACCCGTAAAACTGTCACGGTCACGATTAGCCATTGTGCATAAGTATGTGACCTTAAACACCAATAAATAAATATATAAATATTACAATGAGCGTCAATAACTCATGTTTTGGAAGCAGAAAAGGGAAATTAAAATTTTTTAGTAAATTTTGTTTCTTGACATACCTACCACAATTGTTTACAATTGGCTGTAACATAAATGCAAGCCCTACTTCGGAACTAACTCAAGCTTTTAGAATCTTTTCCAAACGAGTTGGAAAAGTACTAGAGTGCAAAAGCACGAAAAAAATCGAAAAAAGGGTCGAGCGAGACCAGCGCTCGAAATTACAGGTACTCTCTCTGCACACCTCTTGCGTTTACCGAGCGCATGCGCAACAACCGTGACGTCAATTCCGTATTTCCGCCAACGAGAAGTTTGTGATTTACCGGGGAGGCATCGATATCAAAGATATCCCCAAGGAGGGTGGACCTCCGGTAAACAATTGTGGTAGGTATGTCAAGAAACAAAATTTACTAAAAAATTTTAATTTCTTTTCCACCTACTCACAATTGTTTACAATTGGCTGAATAAACAATAGGAGGAGGTGAATCACATAACCAATACCAACAAGAGTAGCAGAACGAAAGCAAGGATGGCAGAGAACAAAAACGAAAACCTGTAATGAAGATAGAGAAAAGGCACCTGAAAAGAACAAGGCTGAGCGAAGCGCAATCTCGACAAAAACAAGTTTAACGAGGGTGCACAACAGCCTGAGCAGCAACGAGAGGGCCTAAAGAATAAAGGTCCTCAGATTGCTGCTGAAGGTGGCGGAGATAAAAGGAGGAGAAGGTAGAAGCATTCCTCCAGTAAGCCGCGTTCATAACATCCCGGAGCGAAACAGAATTGGAGAACGCCCAGGATGTAGAAATGGCACGAACCTCATGAGCATTAAGCCGGTTCGAAACAAGATCCGACGCAGACAAGCGAGAATAAGCCAGCTTAATTGCAAGACAGATCCACCTGGAAATAGAATGGGAAGAGATAGACTGCCTCTTAGGAATGAGAGACAGAAAGAATCTCTTCCGACCCCTCCTAATGAACTGAGTGCGAGTAATATAAGTCTTGATCGCACGAACAGGACAAAGAAGAGGCCTCCGGCCATCTACAGCGGGGAGAGCCCGAATGCAGATGGGAGGAGGTACCGAATCAGGAAGTTGATTCTTAGCCAGAAAAGAGCAATCAGTAGTGAAGGTGACACTGTTAGCCTCATTTCGGAAGAAGGCAGAATCAACAGATAGCGCGTGAAGCTCACTGACTCGACGAGCAGAAGCAAACGCTAGAAGAAAAGCCGTCTTATAGGTGAGAAAACGCATGTCGGTCTCAGATAAAGGCTCGAATGGCGCCCCCTCCAAACAGTGCAACACCCATGCCAAGTTCCACTTGGGTGTAAGACGCAAAACTCGAGGCCTCTTCAAAGAAAAGTGCCGAATAAGTTTGGAGAGAAAAAGATTACGACCGATGCACCGCTTTCCCACATAAGAGAAAGTATCAGACAGCATAGACCGATAGCCCTTAATCGTAATAGGCTAGAGGCCCTTGGAGTCAAAAAGAAAAACCAGAAAATCCGCAATTTGAGCGATTGACGGATCACGGTAATTCACATTGTGATCTGCACACCAGCGGCAGAAAACCTTCCACTTGGCGGCATAAGTCATGCAGAAATGCACTCCACTGATCGTCTCGAAAAACCTCTACGTCGGAGACTGGACCTGGTAAAAGACAGGCGTGAAGGGACAGGCTCGCCAGGTTGTTGTGATACTTCCTGGGACGACCCTGTGAAAGAAGATCGCGACGTAGAGGTAGACGAATCGGTCGATCGGCCAATAGAGGCCGCAGCAGATTGATCCACACCCTCTGTGGAGACAGGGGTGTGATCAGAATGATCCTGCAACTGCAAGCACGAATCTTCGCTAATACTTGAGGACGGATCGGTGCAGGAGGAAAGGCATAGCCGATCCAACCTGTCCAGTCCAGAGACAGAGCGTCTACTGCAAATGCCAGAGGATCTGGACAAGGGGAGACAAAGATCTCTACCTGATGATTCCAGCGAGTAGCGAAAAGGTCGACCTGAGGACGGCCCCACTGCTCGCAAATCGCCTGAAACACCGACGGATGTAGCATCCATTCGGTTGGAAGGACACTGTCGCGTCGGGACAGGGAGTCTGCTAGGACGTTGAGACGCCCGGGAATGTGTCGAATGGACACCCGAGCGTTCACATCCCGCGCCAACAGAAGAAGATCCCGAGACAGCCGATACATAGGAATCGAATGTGTGCCTCCTTGATTCCGTATGTAGGCCACTACTGTCGAATTGTCCGAAAGAAGTAGGACAACATGGTCCGACAGTTGAGGGATCCAAAGCCGAAAACTCAACAGAAGAGCAAGGAGCTCCTTCTGGTTGATATAAAGGCCCACCTGCTCGCTGTCCCACTCTCCGTGAGTAGACAGGCCGAGAGGATCCAACGTCGCACCCCAGCCCCGATCGCTGGCATCCGCAGTAAGGATGCGATCGGCCAAAGGAAGATCCAACGGAACACCCTGTGTCAGCCAGGGAATATCTGTCCAAGTGCGGAGGTGACAAAGCAGGGACCGAGGAATAGTGAGTTCCAGGTCCAGCGGATCTACATTCGGACGCCAATGATCCAACAGGAAGTGTTGGAGAGGTGGGACAAACAAGCGATCGAGCGGAATGAGATCTGTCACCGAACCGCAAAGGCCCAGCATCCGAAGGAAAGTCCTGGCCGAGACCGAGGAAGATTGAAGCAGGTCCCGAGTCAAGGCGGAAAGAATCGTCGCCCGAGCCTGGGGGACCGACACTACATTGTGAAGAGTGTCGAAATCCATCCCCAAATGACGGAATCGCTGAGAAGGAAGAAGATCCGACTTCTCGCGATTGACTCTGAAACCCAGCGACGCTAGTAGGCAAAGAAACTGCCGGACATCGAACTCCAGAACAGCAGCATCGTGGTGCCGTTGGAGGATGTCGTCTAGGTAGGCTGACGAAGTCACTGCCGACTGAGTGCGGTGGAAAGCAAGCACATGTGACATCAGTCGGGTGAAGGCCCAAGGAGCCAGGTTCAAACCGAACGGGAGAGCTCTGAATTGAAAAACTCGATCCCGAAACGAGAACCGAAGGTACTTCCGTGAAGCCAGATGAATGGGTACATGGAAGTAGGCATCCTTCAGGTCGATACTGGCCGCAAAATAGCCCTGATGAACTGAACGTCGAACCGACCGGAAAGTCTCCATACCGAAACGAGGAGCTATTATGTACTCGTTCAGGGTACTCAGATCGATGACAGGACGATATTGGCCGTTTTTCTTCGGCACCAAGAAAAGTCTCGAGTAAAACCCCGGTGAAAGGGTGTTCCTGACCACCTCGATCGCCCCTTTGGAGAGGAGATTGTCGATCTCCTGCACCAGAAGGTTCCGACGCAGAGAGTCGGAAGGGACCTGAGTCGGAAGGGGCACCCGAGATAAACTGGGGTGCCGATGGAAGGACAGTCGCAGACCGGATTGAATGACGTCGAGGACCCAAGAGTCCGACGTTATCTCTGTCCAACGGTCGTAAACAGCGACAGCCTTCCCCCGACTGGAGGCGAATCGAGGTGAGAACCTTCACTTGCGGCCTCGACGAGGCCCCCGAGAGGAGAAACCACCTCGGGAAGTGACAGAGTCCTGAGACTTTCCAGCCTGAGGCTGCCAGCGAGCCTGGCCACGTCGGCGCTTCTTATGAGCAGAAGGAGCAGACGGAGCCGAAGGCGTAGCCGACGAGGCAGACGCAGCAGCACGCTTGGCGGGCCTGGAACGACCCCCACCCGCAGCAGCAGGTTGGTCAAGCTGTCTCAGCAAAAGCTGGTCCTTCGAATGACGAAGAACTTCGCCACGAACAGCTTCCACGGAGCCATGGAACAACTGAGGTCCCACCAAAGAGGCAGACCTCAGAACAGCACGTTGCTCAGAAGGAAGGGATGGTAAAGAATCCAACACCGCATCCCGGCGTGCCAGCTCCAGGTTAGCCCTGTTGCAGACGTGAGCGTGTGTCAAGTTCATAAGAGCCTGTGACAAAACGCGAAAAGGCGCCTGGGCGTCATCAAGCTCCCCTGGTGGAAAATATTCAGCCAGAGCAGCGACGACATGGTCCGCGAGAGATAACATACCCAGCATCTCTCGGGACAGGCCCACCATAGACTCAACTACCGACATCGGGAGAGCTGCCGACTTGGGCTTAGTCAACCCGAGGGAAGAGGAATCCTCATCCACAGTAGTCATCTCTTGGAAGACTGGTGGAGAGACGAAATCGTACACACGAAACCGCGATGGAGGCAGAAAGGCATCAGCTCGAGAAAAGAAGGAACCCTTGAGGGCCTTAGAACGCATTTTGGCGTCTAAGCCCTGGAAGGACTCAACAACCTGAGCTGATTGCAGAGGACGCAAAGCCCCGGAGCTAGAAGGCTCAACAGGGTTACGGCGCTCCACAGTGGACCGCGGCCGGACGGTCACAGAAGGCTGGTCGGAAGGTTGAACGTCCGAAAATAAGCCGAAGACGAAATCCAAAGCCTGCCCCAAGACTGACGAGGGGGCCCATCACCTTCAAGATACTCGTCATCCTCCGTAGCAGAGGAGACGTAGCCCAACTCGGGCTGACCAGCAGAAGCCTCCTGTGAATACTGTGCAGTATCCAAGGGGCCAGGCGAGACATCTCGGCGACCGACCAAAGGAGGTTGTGCCTCAGGAGGCACAGGGAGGCCAACTTGAGGGTTGCCAGAAAGCAACCGGGTGAGCGCCAAAACGGCCTGGCGCAGGTCACCCTGAGAATCCGTCGCAGCAGAATCGCCCGACGGAGTGTCCTCCCAATGGACCTTTCTGGTAGAGGGGCCCAAATCCTCAGAAGAGACCGACGTCGAACGTCGATCGGCAGACAGAATGGGGACACGGTGAGAGGACACCGGAGGATAGTCCCGATTGTGACGCCCAGGGGCCATCACTGACCTCTGCGAAACAGAAGGTCCTGCCTGCAAATCCTCTGAAGAGACCGACGGCGCACGGAGGATTGTCCCAAGAATGACAGGAACCTGTCATTGGCCTCTGCGCAGCAGACGGCCCCAACTGCCTATCCTCTGAGACCGACGGCAAGCATCGATCGACACCCGGACTCGGAACACAGTGGGGAATCACCGGAGGAAGGTTCCGAGAAGGTTCCGAGAGTGACAGCTAACAGGGGCTGTCACTGACCGCTGCCGAACAGCAGGCCCTGGATGCCAACGTCCCAACACCATCCCGCTAGGCGGCACACTAGCAGGGGAAGGTGGAACAATAAACGATTCACTCGAGGGACGAGGAATCGCTGCCGAAGCGACCGGCCGGCCGGCTCAACCGACTAGGAGCAAACCTAGCCAGATGAGACGGGGCAGACAGCAAACCCGCACAGCCCCGCCGCGAGGCTGGGGGAGGCTGAGAACACACAGACACACCAGCAGATGCAGCCTCGGTCCCCCGAGACAGTGGACCATCCCCAGAGGAGATGGAGGAGCCACCATCAGACAGAATAGGATCTGGAGTAGCAACTTCCTCAACAACAGTCGACGGTGTAGGAGGGGGTCACCGAGCTGACCTCGGAAAAGCTCTCAACAACAGACGCCTCAATAGTGACATCAGAAGACAAAGAGACCACTGTCTCCTCGTCAGATATCACTGAACTAGCACCGCCAACAGTTGCAGAGGAACTCGCCACAGAAGGCAGATCCGAATCCTGTGTGACAGAGTCACCACGTGCACCAGCAGAAATGTCTGCTACGGCACGGCTACCTTTACACCGAGAACGAGGGGTTCTAGCTCTGGAAAGAACCACCTTGTTCACAGAAGGCCAGAATTTAGAGGACCAAACCCCACAAATACCACATGATTGGGCCTGAGTGCAATTGTTGCAAGTGACACATGTGGCATGAGAGTCGTCCACATGCTTCACCTGCAAGCAAGAGGTACAAGGAATAGTCTTAGGCATTATATCAAAATAATCAAGCTTACCGCCGACGGAAAACAGCACGAAGGTCGTGTTCACACGTGGGGGAAAGACAAGATAAAGTGTGAAGAGACAAGCAATAAAAATACAAATTAACATTAATTAATAATAACTTGGTAGCTTGATAAAAAGATACAATCCACTAGCACACTAAATATGTAGAATAAGTTGTTCACGAAGAATAAACAGCATAATTTAGCACGAGTCACAAAAATTTCCGACCATGTACAATGGCGGAAAATAAAGGAATTGACGTCACGGTTGTTGCGTATGCGCTCGGTAAACGCAAGCGGTGTGCAGAGAGAGTACCTGTAATTTCGAGCGCTGGTCTCGCTCGACCCTTTTTTCGATCTTTTTCGTGCTTTTGCACTCTAGTACTTTTCCAACTCGTTTGGAAAAGATTCTAAAAGCTTGAGTTAGTTCCGAAGTAGGGCTTGCACTTATGTTACAGCCAATTATAAACAATTGTGAGTAGGTTGAAAAGAAATTTCTAGTCAGATAGGAAGATATTACACGTCTTCTTGTCCTATTAGGTAGGGTCCTGCGAATATTCGAGATTCGATTCGATTCGATATTGATACCATAAGTGTGCTTCGAGATCGATCCCGAATCAGTCTTAAGATTCGATTTTTTCGAATCTCTCGTACTAACTTGAATTTGTTACATTTCCAACAAAAATTGGATAAAATTGGCATTAGACAATTCATTCATGTAGGCTCAATTCATATTTAATTGAGTAATTGACAATGATTAATTGTTAAGTAAGTAGTGAATTTTGCCCAGAACATTATCCATTCTAAAGAACGTGAATGGTAACAAGTTAGGCCTTCAAAAACTAAAACTATGGATAATAGACCTATAGCTGCTTCAGTGGCGGTGCTACAGAAAATATTTATTTATTGGTGTTAAAGGTGTCAGTCAGTCTTGTAAAGGACATCACAGAATACCGTAACTTCCGTTTGGTGTGATATGAAATAACTTGTCTATTAAGATTCGATTCGAGATTCGATTCGATATCGACATCAGAGACACGATTCGATTCGAAAAAAATATGTGATTCGCAGATCCCTACTATTGGGTAACAGGTTAATGTACGCACTGTAAATGTCCTTTCATCAAATATGTCAGACCTGGCATAAAAATATTAATTTGCAACAGTCCCACTTTTTTGCTTCATTTTTGAAATGAAGATGTGAAAGGTGATAGCAAGACATGATCCCTCTAATCAAACTCTGAGCAGTTGTCTCCCACAATGTTACTCAGAGAATACTGCAGCAAATTGTTCAATATGCAATATTATTGCGGGTTGTGTTGAGCTGGGCATGGATACTTGCATACATAAAACACGGTCTAAATAATTCTGATTTAATTATTCGTGAAAAAATATTTCTTTAAATTATTAGGGCCATTCGGAAATTTAAGAAAATAAATGGATGGTGAATGGACTATCTATCACGTGTTATTTTTTATATATAAGTACCTGGTCACTTATTTTATGAACAATGCGGAGTTGAACAAGACACTAAAACAAAATGTAAAAAAAACTTTAACCCTTTCATGCTTTTGTACGTGTTATTACGTACGAAATCAAACAGCACGTTGACACTTTGTGGTCATTTGTTTTGTTCTAACCTCAAATTTCTATTTTCTCCCAAATAGTGCTCAGTGATAACCGTGAGCCAAATGTTATCGCAGCTTAAAATTCTATAATCCTACTGTCAAGACTTCTTAACTGGTTGAGTGCTAGAAGCCACTATCAGGGTTTTCAAAAATGAGGATACCAGTGCAAAAGCAAACACTCTCCTTGCTTATATTTCATATTCAGGTCAAATATAAATAATATTTTGTTTATATAAATTTGTTTTATTACAAATTATTGGAGAGTGCCTGTAGGCACTCTCCCCAATAATTTCGTAATCAAACAAGTTTTGAATAACAAATTCAGACCACTAAAAATAATCTAGCCATCAATCAGATAATCACCAATGTGAAATATATCTTGTTATTGGTACATTCCGACGTTTGGCGTCGCATTTTAAAAAAAACGTTGAAGAAACTGAATTCCCGCTTGAACTCCAGGATAAGTAAAGTCTCAAAGGGTTAAACTTGTAACTTTTTATTGAGAAAAAAATCCATTAGTTGCCTTCAAATATATTGATAATTATCGCTGTGATGTCAATCTGCCAGTCCAATATGGGAAAGTAATATGACACCTTATATCTTTTCAACTAATATATACACCTGGAACTTAATTAAGCACCCCCCCCCCCCCCCCCCCCCCCCCCCCCCCCCCCCCCCCCCCCCCCCCCCCCCCCCCCCCCCCCCCCCCCCCCCCCCCCCCCCCCCCCCCCCCCCCCCCCCCCCCCCCCCCCCCCCCCCCCCCCCCCCCCGTTTTTTCGCAGTGGTGTTAATATATACCATATCTGTCACTAAAGTTTTTGATGAAAAAATGTTCTCCTCGACAAGTATGGTGCTGGAACGGTCCACGATGAAACAATGCTGGTAATTACTGACAAAAAATGTAAACTGTGATCTCCTGAACACAATAGCAGTGTCTGACGTCAGTAGCGAGTGATATGCCCGGATGACAGCCTGAACACTCCTAATCCTACAGTGAGCCTTCTGGATACGGTCCAGAGCTAACTGCTGCTACTCCTCATGAAATGCAGCTTCCAAATCGGCCAAATTCTGTACAGGCGGATCCCTTGCCTGCACACGACGTCCAAGAACGTACCAGATGTGTTCTAAGGGATTCAAATCGGGGCTCATTGCAGGCCAGTGTAGTGTTGTAATAGCGTTGTTCTGAAGGAGTGCTCTCACAGCATGGGAACAATGTGGCCTTGCATTGTCGTCCATGAATACAGGGCGAGTAGCCAATGGGTGGTTGTCAAAATGAGGCACGGCAACCGGATTGGGAATGTCCCGAATGTACTGATGACCACTGAAATTCCCACGTACAGTCACCATATCAAGTTTACAATCACGAGAGAGGCACCCCCAGATCATTACTGATCCCCCACCATAAGGAACAGTAGGTCTGATGTTCCTGGACATGTAAGCAGTATTTCTATGCCTCCGCACTTTCATGCGACCATCTGTGACGTGAAGCAAGAACCTACTTTCGCCTGACCAATGGACTCTCCTCCTTCTTAGGGAGCCAAAGGCGTTTCAAAGCCCCACTTGAAGCAAAGGGTCCATGCCATGTCAATATTTGATAAAAGAAGTGACGAATTTTCTTCTTTTATACCCAGATACTGCATGTGGATGATAGTGGTGTTTGTGACATTCGTGGGTAGCATGTTTCACATGGACGAGGGGTTGTGTTTGGGGTACGCTATCAACCAGAAACATCACGTTTCACTAGATGAAATGTAGTGGCAAGACATAGCAATCATTAAAACATAATAATCAGTAACAGCACCTTCATTGTCATGAAACATTTCAGGGGGTGCTTAATTAAGTTCCATGCAGGTGTATATGTGTTGAGCATTGTTATGAAATAATCAATATTATTCCGTTGTTTGAGTCCGATAAACTGGATCCACTGAAAGCAATGACATAAACATGTAAGCTGATACACATTAATCATTAATAATTATTGATCAGTCTCAAAGACATATTTATTCGTGTTTTTCTTCTTAGTTCCGGTTTGATTGAAATTGCGTTTACCGTAGATCTAAACTTAGACATTAAATGGTTTAGCCTCCTTTGGCAGTCATCTAAGGAAAATACATTTAGAAGAAACATCTAACAAAAACTGCATGGGTAAGGAAAATATTTGGGTGTTAACTTTTAGAATATGTTTAAACAATTTTTACTCAGCTGCACTTCCAATTCCAATTCAACAACTATTTTTTACTTCGTCAATTTACATGCAGAAGACCAAACTCTAAAACCAGTTGGGTTGAAAATCAACCCAAATCAACTGAGTTGAGTGAATATGAACCAAATTGAAAATCAACCTAAATCAACTGAGTTGAGTGAATATGAACCCAAATATATTTACATATCTGTGGTACTGATATAATTTTCAAAAGATTTAAAGTTAAGATTACTAAAATATTGTGATGAGTAAATGTTAAAACCAAGCAATTCAGGAAACAAACTCGCATTGTAACAACACTTGTATTTACATTTATTTCCTTACTGCACTTGCAACTAAACAAAATTTGTGTAAAGATATTCTAAGATCTAACAGCCGAAAATATTAGGGTTTGTTTTACCCATACAGCTTTTGTTGGGGTTTTTAGCATGTTGGTGTTTTTCACTTAGGGTTTATTTTCCGTTAGGGTTTTGTCGTTAAGCCTTTACGAAAACCCTCCAGCGCTATTCTCAAAAATCACCAATTTATTTTCATTATATTTTCATTTTTTGTCTCAAAAATATAGGTTATGCCCCTCTTTGGAACGAGCTCGTCGAGCTCGTTCCAATGAGGGGTCATAACCTATGTTTTTGAGACAAAAAATGAAACAAATTAGTTATTCCAGAATTTTGTTTGCAAGTGTCGTCTGCTTTTCAAGTTTGGTAAAGGATTAAGGGTTCTTTCCGAACCCAAAGAAGAACTCGTGACAGTAAAAGAGGTTTTAAAATTTCATAAGGTAAATTCAATTGCCATTAAGACTCTTTTCACAACCATGTAATGTGTTTCCCGTGACAAAGGTTTTGCTGACATAGGCATAGCCTTGTTAAAACAATTCTCCACGTATATTTTGGCGGTACCAACACTTCGTCTACACTCATATTCGGTGCATAAGTGTCCTTTAGAAACGATCTAGCTAAGTTGTGTGGATACTTTCTTAGAGTGTCAATTTAACATCACTCTGCGCTTTGAATATCCGAGTTTAGTAAGTTACAATGGACGTCATTCATTAAGTTGCTCTTTACATGGAGTAACAACGTCAAAATCTAGGCAAAATATTTCACCAACTATCTCTTAGTTTATCCCTAATGTTTTTCAGCTAAAAAACAAACTATTTATTGTACTAAGACCCCAAAACGACCTTAGAGTAGTTGTTCAGAAGTTATATTAAAGAGTCGTAACCTAACAGCCCATCTGTTCGAGATCATATGGATGGTCAAGGTTCCCAAAAGCAAAAGCAGGGCTTATATTTCATCTAAATTTGAGAGAATCAATTTGGATTCTCGCGAAAATGGTTGCGAGAATCCATACACATGTACCTGCTATGAGTGTCCTAGGATCCCATGAGGCTACCATGGTCGAACCTCTGTTGTGTACACACATTAACCCTTTACCCAACACAGCTTTTAAGTTTTAAAATAAAAACTGAATTTGATGTTTTAAAAAATAAACAATATTTACCAATAAAACCTTACAAATATGGATGTCATTGGGACCGGCTCAATGAGCCGGTTCCAATGACAGCCACATTTGTACAATTTTATTGACAACGTGCCAGGATATTTCAGGTCATTTTAGCCTTGTATTGGTTAATTGTCCGCCGTTATCTTAGGTAAAGTGTTAACTTTTTCTCACGCAAATCCTAGTAGAGGTGCAGCGAGAATCTTCATGGATTCTCTCTGGTTTTGTGTGAATCTTTGTGTCAATCGATTCTCGGAGTCTCGTCGAAATATAAGCCCCGAAATTCTAGTAAACTCAAAATGACATATTGTTAACACAATCAACATTATACCACGATTGCTCTGTGTTTTCAATGTTACTCGATACGATACAGGCATTCAGAAATATCTTTGATACCCAAAAACATCCTAGATACACTACGCGTGGAATCCGGTCTACGTGTAAGAACGTCATTTAAGAACGCAACTCATTGGCCATTAAACATTTGAGTGACGTTGTGACGTGAATGCAATGACTGACTGCAACGTCAAGGTGATGTTTTGTTTTAAAAATATCAGTTTCATTCACATTATTCAAGTTTATTTAATCTTGGTATACAGAAAGCAACCCAGGTAGAGTACGAGAGGTAGGAATCAACGACAACTTTCTGATTTTTTCTTGTATTTCACGCGTACCTTCGACGCTGGTCAAATACAGAAACAACTTCAACTCTGGTCGTTGATTTGAATCCCCCGTATTCCACCCTCGGTGTGTTCTGTCCTACTGTCAGATATGATAATTAAACATCAACAAAAAGATCAATAAGGACCATTTGAAAATGACTCGAAAACTTCAAAAGTGATCTGAAACATAAAAAAGCTTTCAAGATTAATATTAAAAGAAACTAGCTTCTCCCGATGAAACCTGAGGACAGAAGAAACAAAATAAAAATAAAAAAAAAGTGCCGATAGGATCACCGATCCAATGTCGAGTTGTGACAGCACAAAAGTGGGTTTAATCATTATCAACTTATCGTCCGGAAACCAATTATTTACAATTTACTATGTGAAGGGTCACTGTGACCTTGACCTTTGACCTAGTGGTTCCAAAATAGGGCTCTTTCTTGCACCAATGCCAACCTACCTATGAAGTTTCAGGAAAGTGGGTGGAACCATTGTCAAATTATCATCTGGAAACCAATTGTTTACGATTTATTATGTTCAAGGTCACTGTGACCTTGACCTCTGACATAGCGAGTCCAAAATATATAGGGGTCTTCCACTCACCTAGGCCAACCTACCTATCAAGTTTCATGAATGTGGGTCAAACCATTATCAAGTTATCACCCGGAAACCAATTGTTTACGATTTAATATGTTGAAGGTCACTGTGCCCTTGACCTTTCACCTGGCGAGTCCAAAATAAATAGGGTTCTTCCTCTTACTGATGCCAACTACCTATGAAGTTTCATGAACGTGGGTCGAACCATTATCAAGTTATCATCCGGAAACCAATTGTTTTGATTTACTGTGTTCAAGGTCACTGTGACCTTGACCTTCGACCAAGCAAGTCCAAAATAAATAGGCTTCTTCCTCTCATCGATGGCAACTAATCTATGAAGTTTCATTAACGTGGGTCGTAACATTATCAAGTTATCATCCGGAAACCAATTGTTTTCGCCCGAAGGCCCGCCCGCCTGCCCGAAAACGCCCGCCCGCCCGACGCCCGATGCCCACCGGATGTCCACCGCCGGCCAGTCCGCCCGCCCGCCATTCACCAATCTATAAGCCGAGTTTGACTTCGTCACAACTCGACTAAAAAATAACATCAAAGTCTTAAGTAAAATTATTACAAATAATACTAACATACTGACTAGAACATAAAATTTGAATATATAAAAACCTACAAGACTAGATCACCGTGTGTTTGGGACAGAGCTTCAACAATCATCGGTGTGACTGCCCAAATATAACTTGAGCTAGAGGTATCTGACAGCATCTGCACCGATCTGGAAGGAAATGTAAGGTCTTCGAAAACTTTTTATTGACGCTGTTGGTAATCAGGTTATGCCCTTGAGACCACATTAAAACAATAACTGATTTAAGCTGGATAAGTTCATTTACTTGCCATTTGGTAAAACAAAACATCCAAGAGCACCAGGGACTGCTTTTTAAACCGTCATCCAACTGTGTCATCATTGGATATCCAGGAAGGAGGGGGGGGGGGGGCAGGCGGACGATCAAAACTTTATTAGTTGATCTTGTTATTTGAGATTCTGGTTGATCCTTTTATTTCCTCTAAACAAAGCTTATGCCCCGCATTGAAAAGAACTCGTTGAGCTCATTCCAATGACGGTCACAAGCTATGTGTTTTAGACAAATATGAAATTTTTTAGTACTTCTAGAAATATCTTTGCAAGTGTCGTCTTCTTCAGTTCGTGTTGATTGATTTAGGAATTAGGAGATACAGATCAACAGATTGAGCAGGATTATCACTGATAATTGGGCGTTTTCTTTACTCAAGAAAAAGCCTGTTGAATGGTTGCTATGAACAAAGCTCTGGAACAATGTTAACCCTTTAAACACCAGAGGCTGTTTTTCCGACCGGGTCACAAGCTACGCCATAATGTCATTAAGGGGGATGACTGCAAGGAAAATGTGTGGTGTAGCCCAATCAATATTTTCAACGTGCAGTCCTAAGGCTGCACGTTGAAAATATTAATTGGTCTACCCCCAAATAATAAATATGGATTCTTCCAATTGCTACTATTGAACTGACACGGAAGATACCACCAGCGTTCAAAGGGCTAATGTCACAATACGATAGCAGGTGACCACGATAGACTAGTGACTCCCATTGATAGAAATGTGTTCAAAGACGATTATGTATCCGTGCTTTCCAGCTAAGACCACCGTGTAGGCTAATGCGAATCACTGTCCAAGGGTAGAAACTCCACAAATAGGATTGACTAGCATAAAATATAGTGAACTTTGGTCCCTACAAGTTGGGGGTGAAAAAAAGACATTTGCAAGTACGGCGAGCGGTGGGATCGCAATATGGGTGGATGCAAAACAAACCTTCCAGCAAACTTTTCACGACCATAGTTCAACCCCACGCACAACCATGATGCACAGAAATCGCCGGAATAAGAATAAGAACAAGACAGTCTAACGACATCCATATCCCACGCCGACTTTTATGTTAAGATAGGAATAATCTCATTATCCACCTGGACATGTATTCATACCCAGTAATGTCGCTCACCACATTTAATTTCTTTAATCGCAACTGAAGATATCTTCCAAAACCCTGCAATTTTGGTAAAGTCTACAAGGGCTATAACTCTGGTAAAAGTGTTCAAATCAAAACTTTCTTTCCATATGCACATGTAAACATCATACTCATATCGCACACCAAGTTTCGTAAAAATCCAATGATAAGCGGCGAGCATTTGTGATGTAAATTTTGCTGTTATCAAAGGCCATAACCACGCAAAATTTGTCGCATCGAAAATTTCTGACCATATGCACATCTACACTTTATACTGATACTTCAGACCAAGTTTCGCCAAAATCCAGTAAAAAGTGTTGGAAGAGTTGAGCAGAAAAGCCTTTGTGATGGAAATTTTGCGATTTTCAAGGCCGTAACCACGCAAAATTCGTCGCATCAGAAATTCCTGACCACATGCACATCTACACTTGATACTGACACTTCAGATCAATTTTCTTAAAAAATCCACTGAAAACTGTAGTAGGAGGAGTTAAGCAGACAATGTGCGGAAGGACGGACTGACTGACTGGCGGACGGACGAACACCATTTCAATATCCACCTCCTGATAGTCGGCAGGGGTAATAACTTAGCAGTGGCCTGAAGAACCGTAATCGGCCAAATTGTCACTGCTGAAAGATGATTTTAACCCAAATGGGATGGCATCCATAGTACCTGTACCTTAGCATACTCCTGTACATTATGACTGGAGTCAAAAGACTTGAGTGAACAGCTGTTTCACCACCGTGACACTTTTTAACTGGCGGCAACACAACAAACTGCGACCCGGCAGCCTGAAGATTACGTCTGGAACCTTCGCATACAGAAGTCTTCCCTAAGGCTGCAAGGTCCCTCTCGGCCTTACCTTTTGGGAGTGATAGTGCACCTGGGTACCTTATGGCATATTCCACGACGGTATCTGCTGTTCTCCTTCATCGACACAGTCTAAAAAGATACAGCTGAACTCACCATTACTCTGTAATATAACTCTGATATAATGGTATTTTTCCCAGTGATTCCATGAGACTTTACATCCTACTGCCGATTTTAGAAAAAGGCGTGCGTAAGTCAAACGTTTTTCTTTACTACAAAAAACCCCTCCCACACCGGCTCTTCTTTTCGATTTACAACAATTTTCTTGACCAGAAGCGACCTTCGTCTTTTGACAGTGTTTTGCTGGGTGTTCATTCTCACTCCGAACAAAACAAATGAGATGTATTTCCTTAAACGGTCCTTGTAAATTTGTTATGCTGGCTGGTTCTGTGTGCGAGCCTCAACTAATGCCACAACAATTCAGACAGTTATACTTACTTTCACACAACCTTGATTGGATAATGTCGTTTATTGACTCTCACGATAACACTTCACCACTTTCAACCTGTCTTCTAAATAGCCCTCATGATGCACTTAAAACAAGAACATGAGGAGAAAAGCTCCCCATGATTATTAAAAGAACACGTTAGCATCTCACGTTGAAGGCAGGTCTGCTGTGAAACCATAGAATGGATTACCAATAGCCATAGAATGCCAGTAGCCATATAATGGGTTACCAATAGCCATAGAATGCCAATAGCCATATAATGGGCTACCAATAGCCATCGAATGCCAATAGCCATATAATGGGTTACCAATAGCCATAGAATGCCAATAGCCATATAATGGGTTACCAATAGCCATGCAATGCCAATAGCCATACATTGGGTTACCAATAGCCAAAGAATGCCGATATCCATATAATGGGTTACCAATAGCCATAGAATGCCAATAGCCATATAATGGGTTACCAATAGCCATAGAATGCCAATAGCCATATAATGGGTTACCAATAGCCATCGAATACCAATAGCCATATAATGGGTTACCAATAGCCATAGAATGCCAATAGCCATATAATGGGTTACCAGTAGCCATCGAATACCAATAGCCATATAATGGGTTACCAATAGCCATAGAATACCAATAGCCATATAATGGGTTACCAATAGCCATAGAATGTCAATAGCCATATAATGGGTTACAAATAGTAGTACCCGAAGAAATAGAAACATCCGGATAACAAATTACCTACTTGAGCACAATCCTCTCTCGATGCACATGAATGTGTGCTCGTGGGCGTGGATGGAGCTGAGTGTTGAAAAGAAAGATTTGTGACGCATGGTATACATTAAAGTTTACCTTACAGCTTTCACCCACTCAAAACTAAGAGAAAAGCGTTCAAAAGGGGTTGGGATTACCTCATTTTATGACACGACCTTCCATCCTGTCCAGTGGCGTAGCCATGTGGGGGGGGGGGGGGGGGGGGGGGGGGGCTGAGGGGGGCACCCCCCACACCCAATTTCAGTCATGCCCCCTCTCATGTTAACACAAAAGGGAACATTAGGCAAGAATGTTTAATATCTAGCAATTCCGTGATTCTGAGTCCGTTTGTGTCCATAATTTATAAGTTGTGAAAGGCATCAATAATTAGGCCACATTGCGGCCTAATTATTTATGCCTTTCACAACTTTTAAGGCCACGTTGTTGCCTAATTATTGATATGCAAGCATCAGCTGCAACTGAAATGAAACAGCTAAGTTTTGATTTTAATAATCACAAGCTTGTTTGGCAGATTAGCGCGTCTAACCATTTAACCTATCCCCTCTAATTCTGCCACTGGAAAACTTTGTACATCTTTTGGGGTCCGTGTTTTGCTAGTCAAAAATTATCACAAACCCTTTACAAAGCCACACGTCAAATAAGCTGTTAGTAAGTAATGTCTCTTTTATTCTTTGATATTCATAATACACTGAAGTAATATCAATCCCGTCACTTATTTTTAGAAACTTTCGAATGACAATGTTCCAAGAATCAATGTAATACTTTGATATTATAAATAAAACTAGAGTTCGAAACCGCCACGACAGCCCCCGCCATAGTGGCAATCAGAGAACTGGTGCATTATCTGCTATATCATAACAGAAAATAAAGCATGCTCCGGCAGAGTGCTGGAACACAGGAAGTTTGTACACATAAATATTATGTGTGTGTAAGACACATACGAGTGCCCCCGCATGTTCTACCATATACATTCTGCTTGAAAACTGTGAGAGGAGTTAGCCGGACAAACCACGTAACATACAGGTGAAATTCTACGATAAAAAAAATTGACTGAGTTCAACAACCTGTAATTTTGTGAAATACTGAAGCAAATCAAAATCTCGTCAAGAGTCACACCTCTGATATGTGTACATCCTGTCAAGGTCCTAGCTTGGAAACTGTGAGAGGAGTTAGCCGGACAAAGCACGTACCACACAGGTGAAATTCTACAAAAACATTGACTAAGTTCAACAACCTGTAATTTTGAGAAATATTGAAGCAAATCAAAATCCGGATAATATGCCCCCACCTCTGGTATATGTACAAACATCCTGTGAAATAAAAAAGTCGTAGCTTCAAAAGTGCGAGAGGAATCAGCCGGACAATGTATCCCTAGATGCGGAAGGATAGACAGCGAATTGACGGATGGACGGGCGGACGGCGGACGGACGTATGAACAGGTCTAAAACAATATTCCCGAGACTATTCGTCGCGGGGGCATAAAAAGGATTTTCTTTTATTATTATTTTTATCTTTCTGACATGACAGAATCGCCAATAAAGTAAGCTCACACTTCAAGTCCCGTTCAAAAACACTGGACGTTGAACACTCTCCAAAGTATTCTCGCAGTACTTAGTCGAACATCAGGCTAGGGCTGTCACGATTAATCGATTGTTGATCGGTCACGGCGAAATCGATTAGTATTTTTCGTTGTCGAATAATCGGTAAATTGTATCCCGTTTTAGATGTTTAACAATTAAAAGAAAATTTGATGAAAAAACTATTGTTTCTAAAGGTTCAGAACATCAAAGCTTTGAATGTACCTAAAAGTGGATCGTCTTCGTTGTTTACTTGGGGTAGGTCAACTGACTTGAACTTCATTTTTATCGACTTTAAAGAGAGGGAGAGGGGGGTCATCTAGGTACGATTAATCGATTATTTGCGACGATTAATCGCTTCCTAAATTAAAAAATCGTGACAGCCCTACATCAGGCATAGCCACAATATCAAGGAAAGAAGATACTTTTAGGTGGAGTCTCCAACACCGAACGCAGAAATCATCGCCGGTGCAACATTAGAGGCGGCTGAACCAGAGGGACACATGGGAAACGTGTCACTCCACTTTTTGTCCACGCACATTTACGCAATTACTCGAGGAGTTAAAATGGGCACATGCAAATATCAATATACAGGCTGTAATATATTATCTGCAAAAACAATAAATTTTGTTGCATCTGGACAAAGAGTCCCACCTTCGGTCGCTTCCGTCCGCCTCTCCTTCAACCATTTTCCATCCCGGAGGCTAGCCATTGGGTTGGATGATGATCGGCGTAGAAGTAATAGACCTGGGGCCAATACTATAAAACTTTATAATTGTATTTTCTAGAACTGAATTTCCTAGCTATGATTTTAAATGGGTTAAAAAGAACCATTAGCATTTTCAAAGATCTGGCAATTTGCCTGTTGGCAAATTGGCATACCTTTGAAAATGCTAATGATTCGTTTTAGTCAGTTATTAATAGGTAGAAAAATACAATTCTAGAAAAATACAATTGTAAAAGTTTTATAGTACTGCCCCCTGAACGTGACCAGAAGAATATCCTCAAACTAATTCCATAAATGTATTGAGCTCTGCATTCTCCTGATTTATCCAGCCATGCATCATTAAGACATCATTACCAATCCTCACCGCAACCCCGGAATAAAATCTGGACGCACCTTTCATGCGTATTTACCGAGCATTCACTTGCCTCTGCTTTTACTAACTGCAACACGCAGTCCAAAGTTCAGTGAAAATGCTTACACTCAAGTGAACTCATAACTCAACTGAAAAGCTGAGTCCAAAATGAACATTTGTAATTAGGCAAATGTCATCGGAGAGTAAATAGCTGACAGATCATATAAACTGTACCAAGTGTATATTGCTGACTATTTACCACTCATTACCGCACCTGTATTTTATTAAAGGGGCTTCCGTAACATCCATTCACAGCGACAACAAAAATGCACGTGTGGTTGCTTTTATAGTTTGTTATTATTTCGTTTGGTTTCAGACATCTCTTATGGAGATATTGTCGTGAACTCAGCAGGTGTCGACGTAAAGCATTTCAATGGTGTGAATGGAATTTCCAACCGCAACAATAACGAGTGTGACTTGTTGACGAGACATCTTGAGAGAACTCCCATTGATTCATCACGAGGATGCTCACCGCTGGCTCTTGACGTTTATCGACCATGTGGTGACAAAATCCATGACGGCTATGGATACTACGTGTGTAAGTGCAGGGCAAATAAGAAAAATGCTGGCTACCCGAATAAGTGAAACACAGCGTTCAACCGATGATCGGAATAGGCCACCCCAATCGGCCAATTGTGGGCAATCGGATGACAACAGCAACGGCTCCTGGAACATAAGGGTTCAACCGATGGTTTCCAAGCATTTTTTGTGATGATTCATTTACCGCATATTATTATCTTCTGCAACTGTTCGATTGATAATGTAAATGATGTCAATGATACCATTCAATAAAGTTGGGAAACAACCACAGTGTGTATTCTTAATTTCTCAAGACGCCCATCTACGGGATATACAAAATAAATAACATGTAAATCTTACAATTGAGAGTACTTGCGGCAATGTCCAGTTCATACCAGAAAAAGTGAAGGTTGCACTCCATTGACGCAGGTCGCAATAAAACGACCAGTCGCGCGCACTTGGCGGTATACGTGGCTCTGCGAGTCACGTATACCGCCCAAGTGTGCGCGTCTGGTCATTTTACTGCCACCCGAGTCAACGACGTTCAACACTGTGAAATATGTTCAATTTAATGTAGTTCTTTCAAGCCCCGACTCGTCTAGTAGTGCACAGTATTACAATCGGAATCGGCATAGGAATTGGCCAAGTATCAGCTCAAATAACCAGTAATCGATCAGCGGCCATTTTTTTGGTAATCGGTTGAACACTAGTGAAACTCGTTCCCTTGCCATGGGTGACAGCAGCAGATGATAACAAGAGCGCCTGATATTTGTTGAACCATCGGAAGAGACACCAGAATTGGTCAAATGTCACCTCAGTTGGCTGCACTACATCAATGCGGGCAACCAATAGGATTTTAGACCCATTTCCTCCATCTTACTCGACAACTCCATTCTCTGATTCTACACGTTTTCATTTTTGCTTCTAGAAAAATAAACCACCACTCTTCTTACAGAACATATTAGTGGGGGCAGTGGAGACAATTTTAAACAAACTGGATGAAGGGTCGTTTCATTCACCTGTTGTTTGCCCTAACTATGAAGACCTAGTTCTGTTCTTCTGTACTACTCGGGATTCACTGCCACAAAAAGGTGTTAACTCAAGGCCTTTCGAGGACACCTTCAAGCCATTTTCAAGGATCTTCTTGACAATTTTTGACATTACCACAAGCTATTATCACGCAGATTCTTTTGATATTAGAAAAACATTTGATATTCCGAATTCAGATATGACTTCGAACATTCTAACAATTGGTAGTTATGTGGCTATTTTTATGGGACTACAATAAAATGCATGTCCATTATATTAAAACAAGTGATTTGGGGGAAAAGGTTTGGGGTGGTAGCAAACCCTGACCCTACCCTACCCTTTACTGACCCTAACCCTACCCACCACCCACACCCAATTCTAAACCCCACCCTTTACTAATGAAAAATCAATATATTCCTAGTTTATTTGAACTAAAATGCATGTCCATTGTATTAAAACAACTTTTTGGGTGAAAAATTTTTTGGGGGGGGGGTAGCAAACCCTAACCCTACCCTTTACTAACCCTAACCCCATCCCAAACCCAACTCTAAACCCCATCCTAGAATAATGACATTTAACTATGTGACTATTTACATAAATTGCGGTTGTCAC
This sequence comes from Pictodentalium vernedei, assembly GCA_031216915.1. Taxonomy (NCBI): domain Eukaryota; kingdom Metazoa; phylum Mollusca; class Scaphopoda; order Dentaliida; family Dentaliidae; genus Pictodentalium; species Pictodentalium vernedei. The sequence goes on from CM062293.1 coordinate 159,501,665, forward strand.
CTAGCCCCCATTTCTACCAACAAATATGTCTGCCCGGAAGACTTGAAATTGTTTCCAGTCATGAATTAAAACTTGATACGGCAAGTTTGTTAGAATTTAGCATCACCTGTCACTTAATTTAAAGGCAAATGAATGTTCTTCATTAATAGTATAAGAACAATTTAATAGAGACTATAGAGACTGCGTTAATCCTTTACCCAGCATAACGGACAAAACCGGCCAGCGCTATTCTCAAAAATCGTCATTTAATTTTTATAATTTTTTCATTTTTGTCTCAAAAACATAGGTTGTGACACCTCATTGGAACGATCTCATCGAGCTTGTTCCCATGAGGGGGTCATAACCTATGTTTTTGAAACAAAAATTTAAAAAAAATTAGTTATTCAAGAATTTATTTTACAAGTGTCGTCTTCTTTTCATGTTAGGTAAAGGGTTAACATGATTCCATGTGACTGTTTGTTATATAACATACTTGCAGTACACATGCGATATCTTAGGTATCAATCTTAATGTTCTCTGTTCTGTAAAATTTCTTAAGTCTTTGAATGTTTCCCAAATTTCCAATTGGAGCCTCCATTACGCAAATTTTCCTAATGGCATGGGCCCGGACCCTTTCCCAGAGAGAGCAGATGAATCTGTGGGTGCTATTGTGTAGCACTGCCCAATAAAATCTGCTTCCATTGTACACAATGACGGTTCAGCACTTCTCTTCTCACACGCACATATATACAAATAACATGTTGAGGTATATTGTGGGCTAGATTATAATGGTCGGTTCAGGACACAGGAAAATTCATTTTATTTCGTTATTATAAGATAATATAGGCCATTGTGTACATCAAGACGTCATCGGTAATGCCTCTAAAGCATTACTAATGGCACATCGGCGTCCCAGAAACGGTTTGTTGTCCAATACCAGAAAACATCTCATTATAACGCGAAACACCTCTCAAGATAGAGGAAAACATTTCGTTATAACGGGGAAACATATCGTGATAACGAAAGACGAATCTCTTTTTAACGAGACAGAACTGCATCCTAACGAGGAAACATGTCTTCGGTGATGTATAATTGCGCTGCAGATAGAGTCTTCCTTAAGGGGCCCATCCACGATCAATAAAATTGACAATAACTTTGACTCAATAAAATTGATAATATTTTTTTGGCCACCAACTGTGCAATAATTTAACGCAATATTTTGATTCATTCGTACTTCCACATCCATTCTATGAGGATGGATCCTGTCCTAGCTTTAAGTCTAGTACTAGTATTGGACAAACGCAAGTGGAAGAGCGAAGAGTACTGAACGTTTTTGTTACATCTTCCTTTGTGGCGCCCTCATATCGCTCTCTATACTTCGAAAGAAATGTTTCATATGCCAAATTTCTCTTTTGGCGATCAGCATACTCAGAGTCAGTGCTTTTCACTTTCCAGAGAGCTGACAGGGATCTATACACTTCATTACATTCCAGAATGAAGTTTCGTTCATCTTCCTTGTTATTTTTCGTCAGGTTAACGGTACTCTGACTAGAACAGAAATGAAATATTGCGCAATATTATTGAAGCGCCGGTAACACCTTCAATAATATTGACAATTTGTCAATAAATATCTGCGCTCTCTGGTTTCGTCAATGTATTGATCAGTTCTTCAATATTGCTCACTCACGTTCAATATTATTGTCAATATCCTATATTGACAATATCATTGTCAATTTTAGTGATCGTGGATGGGCCCCTTTCATCAAAACCGATTTGACTGATTTACAGCCTCTTGTTTCCCTACTGCTCAGCAATTACACAGTCTTGAACATTTTGGTTAGTCACACGTGAGATTTTTCACAATCGAACCATATCGAAAATAAAAGGTCAACTACGAATTCCAAGCACGGAAATACGCGTCATATAGTCATACCCATCTACAATGTGTCAATTAAGATAATTAAGATCCACAGTCAAGTGTGGACGGATGGATAACACTCATCTGGTTAACGTCTTTCAAAAAGCTTCATACCACATGCATGTATATACACAGTATATACACAGTAGGTCCGATTGATAGGACAGATTTTATGTTCCGGAAACTAGTTAAGGTAGTATTTTTAAAAAAATACAACAATTGAGAGTGGTGAGGATTTTATTAATTTGGCGGAAGTTTAGAGTGTACTACCTACATTGGTTTAATCCTTTACCCAACGTAACGGCCAAAGACGGCCAGCGCTATTGTCAAAAATCGCCAATTAATTTTCATTATTTTGTCTCAAAAACATAGGTTATGACCCCTCGTTGGAACGAGCTCGTCGAGCTCGTTCCAATGAGGGGTCATAACCTATGTTTTTTGTGACAAAAAAGAAAAAAATTAGTTATTCAAGAACTTTTTTGCAAGTGTCGTCTGCTTTCCATGTTAGTTAATGGGTTAAATAGGAATTCGAATCTTCACACAATAAAAGACATATAAGGGCAGCCGCCCCACTCCTTGGATCGTCCTCATCCACCTCTATCACCGTTATCGTTACTGACGAGATCCATTGTCGTTGTCATTACAAGAATCATGGGTGAGACTTCTCTATATTGTTTGCTGGATACGGATTTTAGTTTATACCATCCGCGGAATGAGAGCCAACAAATAGGTGACATATTAATAACACCCGGAACAAACGGAGTTCTAAATTGGTGAACCAATTTCAAAATATAAGAGATCTAAGCATATCTTCAGTTCGCAGTTACTGTTACAACCTCGAAAAGAATGGCCATGGTGTGTAAAAACATAAGGCACGTCATTGCCATCAAAACAAGCACGGCGTGGACTTACCCAACCCAAGAATCAACCAGGTCTTTAGATTAAACCAAATTCGCGGCGCTTCACTATGACCCCATTAGCCAAACTATGGTCATGCCCCCCCCCCCCCCCCCCCCCCCAACTATGAGTCAAACGAAGGAAACACTCAACAAAAATCAAGGAAAAATGTGATATGGACGACATCTTAGGGTTACGAACCATGAACCTATGTATCGAAGACCCAATAACCAGAGGCACCGATATTTCGAAGGTCCAATACACCGAAGGTCCGATATTTCGAAGGCTCAATACTCCAAAGATCCAAGTCCGAAGATCCAGTATTCCGAATGCCCAATAGTCTGAAGGCACATACTTAGAAGGTTCTATACTTCGAAGGCCCAATACCCTGAAAGTTTTCCAATATATAATCGTTTTCCTTCGTGTTGCCCTACGGTTTGGCTGGGGTTACGTTTGGAAACTGAATGTGAGAATTCATCTGTTTGTAATAGTCATATAGCCTTTACTACTGGCAGGAGCCCTATTGTGCTCTGTCCATCTGTGTGTTCGTGCGACCGTAGTTCCGTTGGCCCCTCGGCCGGCATCCGGACTCTAACTTGACAATGTACTGGCCTATGATCCTGAAACTTCACAAGTACACTGCGTTTGGGAACGGAATGGACCCTATCGATTTGATAGTCAAAATGTCAAGGTCACAGGGTGCTCTAACTCGAAAACGGTCTCCGGACTCGTGACAGTGCACTGGTCTGGGAGTATAACACTGAACAGGTGCATCGCCCAGTAGGCAGGACGGGGAGCCTAGGGCCAACTTCACACGGTGCTCCAGCCTGAAAACAGTTTCCGGGCTCTCACTCGGGAACGTTTTCATGAAGCTTCACTGCCACAGTGATGAGTGTTTTAGTAATAATCCATTCTCTCTGCACTGCACTTCGGAATATCGGGTAAGCCCCGTTTTTGGGGGCCGGGTGATGGTCTCCTTCACAAATGTAACTAGAATATTATAGAAACCATCTCTACACTTGATGGTGCATCTCGTACCTGCATATATGATGTGGACATGGAAGCCACAGTATCTGTACACACCCACTGATGTACTAATAGAAATTTCAATAAAGGAAATATTGGAAAGGGGTCGCTACATAATCCACATGATCATAAATGTTGAACATCAGGTTTTAGACCTACTGGTATACATCAGAATCTGTTCTTAGAGCTTTCGATATACATTAGCTTCGATAGCTCGTATTGTGGATTCTGACCCGTAGGTCAACAAGATCTTATCGTTCTACGAATACATTTGATCAACAAGAATCGGACCTCTTCCATCCTACGCTGTCGCGCGGTTTCCTTATATTATTATATTAGTATATTTGTTGAGGACTGGCATATTTAACCCTTTGCCTAACATGAAAAGCAGACGACACTTGCAAACAAAATTCTTGAATAACTAATTTGTTCCATTTTTTGTCTCAAAATCATAGGTTATGACCCCTCATTGGAACGAGCTCGACGAGCTCGTTCCAAAGAGGGGGGTCATAACCTATGTTTTTGAGACAAAAAAATGAAAATATAATTGGCCATGTTTTAGAATAGAGCTGGCCAGTTACGTTGTGTAAAGGGTTAAACAATGAATATTTCGGGAATTCAAAAGGTGTACTGCTACTTTATGCAAGACAATTACCCCCACTTCCTTGTGGCTCAATTTAAAGACCGGTCAACATGCATTTCAAGATATATGAATGTGTACCTAAAACATGGTTCAAATCAGAGCCTGACAAATATTCGTCGATCAAATTTGCCTCTGTTTTAAATTGACACAACCCTACCCACTTGACCCATTGGCACGCCCCGACCCCCTCCTGCCACGTGACCCCATCGTCAATCCAAGGATGGCAGTCATCCGACCCAGAAGCCCGACCCCACCATAGATTCGACAGAGTGACTCAACACTTTTTCCCTCTGGAGAATTCCTGATAACTAGTGATCAATCTGGGCGTTCCATCACAGCCCATGGGCCAACTTCTCCTACCTAGGATGATCACTAGTAATCACTAATGATCATCAATTTCGTTGGAAGGAAAGGATGTTGGACCACCGGCTCCCCATTGGAATGGATGGTGGCGTAAGGTACTGTATAAGTCGAATGGCAGGTGATGGTCGGGCTTTTTGGTCAGGTCTCTGCGTCAAGCGGCTATTCCATCTTACGCTGACGTACACATTAGTTGAGAAAATGAAAAATTTATTTTATTCATGTCTTTGAAAACTGACGTCCCATTCATTCAAAAACTTTCAGTTTACAGGGTCTTCCGAATAACTGACATACGGAATATCGGATCTTAGAGTATTGTGCCTTCGGAATATCGGACAATCGGAGTATTATACCTTCGGAATATCGGACGTTCTGAATACGCAGCTTCGGAGAATTGGGTCTTCAGAATATCGGACCTTCAGAGTATAGGGTCTTCGGAGTGTCGGACCTTCGGAGTAGTCGTTTTTATGAATATCAAACCTTCGGTATTGTGCCTTCGGAATATCGGTCCTTCGGAGTATTGGGTCTTCGGAATATAGAACCTTTGGAGTATTGGGCCTTCGGAATATCGGACCTTCGGAGTACTGGGTCTTCGGAATATCGGACCTTCAAAGCATTGACTCTTCGGAATGTCGGACCATTCGGAATATTGTGTCCTCGGAATATCGGACTTTCATAGTATTGGTCTTAGGAATACCTTACCTTCGGAGTATTGTACCTTCGAAATATTGGACCTTTGGAATATCGGAGCTTCGGGGTATTGTGACTTTGGAGTATTGGGTCTTCGGAATATCGGATCTTCGAAGTATTGGTCCTTCGGAATATCGGACCTTCGTAGTATTGGCTCTTTGGAATATCGGACCTTCAGAGCATTGGGTCTTCGGAATAAGTATGTGTGTGTGGGGGGGGGATAGCCCATCCGACCCCAGCACCTCCTCTCCCCTCAGTCGGTTTCAATTGCAGCTTCGGCGCCTACAGACATTGTTGGATAAGATAGTGGTTGGGGTGGGGGAAGGGGGATCCAAATACACCTACTGACCATCTAAGAGTTATTTACGGAGAATCATGGCAAGTTTATAATGAGTCTTCGATTTGTCAGTTGTTCCAGCAGTTTGAGTTTCGATCGCGACTGCTGTTCTATATGGTCTTCTTTGGCGAACGCACCTCGTGGTTTCAATTTTTGGGAGAACCAAGATAAATCTCTGGATGGGAGTGGTGCTAGCCTATGAAAACTTCACGATTGCTACTGCATGTGGTCTTCTCGAGGCCTTCTTCTGTGTGTCACTCTTTGGTGGAAGATTTGTTAAAACTTCAACAAAAAACTTCAAATCTTTCTTAATTTCCGAAACCTCGTTACTTGTAATTACAGTTAGCAGACCTATTATAACATGTGAAATGTACCGTGCAGCCCCCCCCCCTCTCTCTCTCTCTCTCTCTCTCTCTCTCTCTCTCTCTCTCTCTCTCTCTCTCTCTCTCTCTTCAGAATATCGGACCTTCAGAGTATAGGGTCTTCGGAGTGTCGGACCTTCGGAGTAGTCGTTTTTATGAATATCAAACCTTCGGTATTGTGCCTTCGGAATATCGGTCCTTCGGAGTATTGGGTCTTCGGAATATAGAACCTTTGGAGTATTGGGCCTTCGGAATATCGGACCTTCGGAGTACTGGGTCTTCGGAATATCGGACCTTCAAAGCATTGACTCTTCGGAATGTCGGACCATTCGGAATATTGTGTCCTCGGAATATCGGACTTTCATAGTATTGGTCTTAGGAACACCTGACCTTCGGAGTATTGTACCTTCGAAATATTGGACCTTTGGAATATCGGAGCTTCGGGGTATTGTGACTTTGGAGTATTGGGTCTTCGGAATATCGGATCTTCGAAGTATTGGTCCTTCGGAATATCGGACCTTCGTAGTATTGGCTCTTTGGAATATCGGACCTTCAGAGCATTGGGTCTTCGGAATAAGTATGTGTGTGTGGGGGGGGGGGGGGGTAGCCCATCCGACCCCAGCACCTCCTCTCCCCTCAGTCGGTTTCAATTGCAGCTTCGGCGCCTACAGACATTGTTGGATAAGATAGTGGTTGGGGTGGGGGAAGGGGGATCCAAATACACCTACTGACCATCTAAGAGTTATTTACGGAGAATCATGGCAAGTTTATAATGAGTCTTCGATTTGTCAGTTGTTCCAGCAGTTTGAGTTTCGATCGCGACTGCTGTTCTATATGGTCTTCTTTGGCGAACGCACCTCGTGGTTTCAATTTTTGGGAGAACCAAGATAAATCTCTGGATGGGAGTGGTGCTAGCCTATGAAAACTTCACGATTGCTACTGCATGTGGTCTTCTCGAGGCCTTCTTCTGTGTGTCACTCTTTGGTGGAAGATTTGTTAAAACTTCAACAAAAAACTTCAAATCTTTCTTAATTTCCGAAACCTCGTTACTTGTAATTACAGTTAGCAGACCTATTATAACATGTGAAATGTACCGTGCAGCCCCCCCCCCCCCCCCCCCTCTCTCTCTCTCTCTCTCTCTCTCTCTCTCTCTCTCTCTCTCTCAAACCGGCTGTCTCGTTGCCAAACATTTCATTTAGGGAGATTAAAAACGAAGACCAACGTGAAAGTGGGAGTATTTTTTCCTGATCTCGACATGTCTGGTATTTTTTCATTAGTCATTTAACTAGGATGCACACGTAACATTGACAAACATTTTTTATAGTTCCTATTGACTCTATTTCTGCATTTGTGACTGAACAAAGGATATTTCAAATCTATTTGAGATAACTCAAGAGATTTTCCGTGATTATTTTATTGAAACCAACACGAACCGCCTTAACACTTAAATTTTAAACTGGTGTCAACTTTAACAGACTGTACGAAACATAAGCATAGGCCGCGTATGTACTCGGTCAATCTCACGGTAAAAATTCACAGACGTGACCACTTCTGTGCTAATGGAGATATACGACAAGAGTGAAAATGTTTAGCGGATGTATCTCTTGGTTGTGGGATTGCACAATAAACTAGCCAATTGCTATAGACCAATCTAAATTACAAGATGAAATACAAAATATTCTTCCTTCGGCTTAGGAGCCGCTAAACTCTTAACCCTTCGAACCCTGGTATATTCCAATCTAGTTCTGAATCTGCTAAAGTCTATATTCGTTACTTGGGAGAAGACTAATCAAGATTTTCAACGTGCAGCCTTGGGGCTGCACTTTGAAAATCTTGATTGGGATACACACAAATCCACTGAGCAATTATTCAGGCCGCATCACGATCCTGGACCCGAAAAAGGGACTTTCGGCTTCAAAGGGTTAAAAATTAGACATAACGATGCACTTTTTATAGAAAGTCAGAAAGAGGAAGATGGGTGTTAAATTGCTCATCCTGAAAACTTGACTACACACCCTTAACTTAATTAAATTGAAGGATAACCTGAAACAATAAAATGTGCCTTTTACACAAATTATACCAAGACATGACCCTGATTCTTGGTCAGCTCTCTTAAACAGCTTTCGATGAAATATTGTCACAGGCTGGTTCTATCAGTGAAGAAATGGTAGAATGTGTGTTAGGCTTGTCGTACAACTCAATGCAGCTGTTACATTCATAAAATAATGCACGATTTATAAAGAGGAAAATAAAGTAAAAAGGAAGTACTCACGTCTCCAGTTCAGGTCGAGAGGTTAACTACTTCACGTGAGCCATGTTGTTTCTGTTGCTCCACTGAGGTTTGGGCCTTGCGTCATCGATTATCATATGGTGAGGTTGGTTGCTGAAATGGTAAAAGAGAATGATCGATCATATTATACGAGCTGTAATAAAGTTTAGGATAAGTATTCCAAAACAACTGTTGGTATTTTGTTTGTTAGTCTCTTTCCATTTCCCAAAAAGTAGTCTGGGTAAATATGTTAAGGTCTTTCTTTTTAATTTATGCCAACAAGTGTTTTATGGTAATTTGGATCCAAAACGCACCGTTGGCAAAGTGAAATATGACGTTTTTACTTCAAATTAGAAAAAAAAACCAAATGGCCGCCAAACTATATTTTATTGATAAAGTCTACATTATATATCTTTTGATCTAATACAGATAATCGGAAGGTCTTAGGTTTATTTCTTACTTTTACGGCAACAGGGAATCCAATGAAACTAAAATAAAATATATCCAGTCAAGGATTACACGTTTCTAAGAGAAGTCCAGGTTTCAAAATGGTGCCAGTATATTTTAGTAGTTGGAGAGGGGTGGACCGACCTAATTTAATGGATAGCATGATGGATCTCATGTGACGTCATAGTCACGTAACCTAGACACGCCATGTTTGGTTGTCATGCTAGCCCGCGTGAGCGGCCATATTGTGACGTCACTCCCATAGTGAGCTGTGTTCGTAGTGCGTGCGCATGCAGGTGTGGTATAGATCCATGGTTAAACGTGAAATGGCAAAGTTCGGGAGATGAACCCCTTTTTATACCCTCGAGTGTTTATGCCAAATCACGGAATACCATTTCACGGAGTAGAATAAGAATCCCACTTACGGAATCCCTTTCTAGGGTATGTCTGTGGTTGCTGAATCCCTTTTCGTCGCATGTGCCTAAGGGCTCCATGTGGTGTGCGCACATTGTGCACTGGCACACAAGCACATATCAGCACATCCAGCATGTGTCTATGTGCAGCATGTGGATGTGATGTGCACACATTGGGCACTAGCAATTTGTCAAGGTGATAGCTAAAAGTTGCGATTTTGTTGTATGAAAGTGTATATATCTTTGATAATTTTTCTCCTTCGGGCCAAGGTATAAGAATGTGCGTTTATATAACGGACCCCGAAAACCGATTTGTCACTTAAACAGACCAGCAATAATTCAAGTGCTGGTAATTAAGCATGAAATTTAATGTCCACTATTGAGCATTTGTTGAACGCCACTTGGGCGGTCTGGATAAAACATTAAAGGTCGTAAAGCCAATATTCTCCTATAGTCATTATCTACGTAATTATGGCCAGTTGAGAGGTCATTATGGTGTAAACGGTACATCGCATATGTTCTGGACAAACACTCATATTACGCATCTATCCTGTCTCCGAAATGTCAAAAGATACCAAAATGTGAGTCTTTCAAAGGGACTTTAAAGCGAATATTAAATTAAGATAAATCTAATCGGCCAAGTTCAAGAGAAGCGATTAAACTGAGAATTGATGTTCTGGTATCGAAATAAAAATCGGGGGATTTCTCGAAAAAGTCATTCCAGTCTGAAGGTGTGAAAGGCTGTGGATCGTTGCGTGTAGATGGGGATGTCCCATGCTATAGGTTAGAGGAGGTGCCGCATCGGTGCGAAAGTATAGGCACGTTGTTATGTAGGGGGGGGGGGGGGGCAACAGAGCTCATATTTAGAATAGGCGCAGTCGCGGGCCAAGTCGGTGGCCATATATGAGAATATGATCAGAAACACGAAGTACGAGCTCAGGGGCTAATTTGAATTCAGGTAAACGGCATTACCTGTTTTAGAAGGCAAGCCATACGTAGGCAGAGTAGCCTTTGCCTGTATGAACATTGTTCTGAGATAGACACAGGGGAGAGTTTAACCCCATTGGTGGCGACTGCTTGAGTGAATAAGCGTCAAGTAAAGTGACAATAAGCTAGTGGCCGTGCGACGGCAGTGGTAGAGTGACATCCCCTCACTTGTTGGAGGAAAGGCGTCCCGATAAACTTTGACAATACGTTGTTTGCCGTGCGACGGCAGTGAAAGGGTGAAGTGAAGAGGCGACCAAGGAACAAATACCAGCGAAAAGGAGGAAGAGCCAGCGACACCGTACTCTTACCACAAGACTGTGAAGGACTCCAGTATCACCAAGACAACAATGCGGATCTTGCTCGATTCTTGGTAAAACAGTTTGTCAGTAGATTCTCAACAGAGAAGACAAATGTGGTGGGAAAGGAGGATTTCTGGAAGAGACACAAGTATCCTGTAATAATCCAGACATCGACTCAAAACGATTTGAGATTAGCCATTCTGCAGAAATATGTAACCCTAAACACCAATAAATAATAAATAACTTGAGGCTTGTCATGAGAGATAATACCGGGATAGTGCTTCACTGTAATATGCCTGTATGGATACCATTGCTGTGACTGCTCGTGACACTGATGTACTATTACTACTTGCAGATTAGATTAGATCGTCCTACAAATTATGAATATTTAGTTGAAGTTTGAGTTATAATTGGTGCATTAGACTCCAAGAAAATGGTATTTTCATTTAGGAATCATAGAACATACAATAAATGAGATTGAAGATAAATATCGAATTTATATGGGCGCCATTTTGAAATTGACTTTGATTTCTCCTCGAAAACGTATATACCACGACTGGAGATATTTTATTTCAGTTTCATTGGATTCTCTGGTGGCGAAAAAATCTGCAATGAATACTTTTTATGGGGGTTGGTGGAAAATCAAGAACTTTTCAAGGATAGAAACAATTTCAACAACTTTTCAAGGAAGGGGCCTAAATTCAAGGTCTTTTCACTCGAGTGGGAACCCTGCTGAATAACTGATCATTTTCATGTTTTTCCTCAGATGCCCAGGTTATGACCCTCATTTGCACGACATCCTTCCAGTGAGCAGACCTGGGAATAAATAGAGGATAGGGAACAAGTGTTTTTCTCATGTAATATTTATGAAACTCGTCCGAATTTTCCGTTTGGGCGAGCCAGAGGCTCGCCCAAACGGAAAATTCGGACGAGTTTCATAAATATTATATGAGAAAAACACTCATTTCATATTCTATTTATCATATGACACACACACGCACAAATTAGCCAGTTAGTATGACTTTTTAACCCATCACCAAACTTGAGTTGCAGACGGCACTTGAAAAAACATCCTCGTATAACTAAAAATTTTCATTTTTTGCTTCCAAAACATAGGTTATGTCCCCTCATTGGAACGAGCTCGTCGAGCTCGTTCCAATGAGGGGTTATAATCTATGTTTTGGAAGCAAAAAGTGAAAATATAAAAAAAAAATGAATGGCGTTTTTCTTGTAGGTAAAAGAGTAATACAATATAACCCACCCAAAATAGGACAGATAACGTAAATTCTCCCTACTGAAAGTATGCAAATGTAACACAGTTGTATTTTGTTTAGCCAATCAAATTGTCCAGTTTTGAAATTGACCAATGAAAGCTCCCAACTCTAATTATGCAAATTATGAAAATGTGGCCCAGTTATATTTTGTTCAGCCAATCAAATTGTCTAGTTTCGAAATTGACCAATGAAATTGACGGAAGGCTTTATTTATCACTGATTAATATGAAAACAAAATACCAAATGTTTTAAAGTGAACAAAACGGACGAGTCATGTGATAAAGAGCTTATATCGTAACCCATTTGCATGTTGTATAGTATGGTGGTAACCCCAAAGGAAAAACGGTGTTGTGTTGCTTCTCCTCCTTCTCTGTTTTCACAATTCACAATGTCACTGATGCTTTTTTTTACATCTTAACGGGATTAAAGCTTTGGCGGGATCGCACGTTAGTTATTGCTATTTATTTTGGCAGAGATTCTTTTAAGACGGAAGTAGCATGTCATTCTATTCATATGAGAATGCAATACTCAATCTTAGAGTCGAGATAGTTCCGAAAGACTGTCAAATCTTTCTGGTGAAACTAGAGCTGAAACGATTAAGAGGTTTTCTTGATCGATTAATCACGCGGATTAACCTTGGTTAACTGATGAATCACTTGTCCAAATAGATATCTGAATAATTGCCATACCGTTGATATTTTTTACAGCATGAACTCTTTACCCAACGTAACAAACAAAACCGACTAGGCCTATATACAAAAATCTCCATTTAAATTTATTATGTTTTCAATTTTTGTCTCACAAACACAGCTTATGGCCCCCATTGGAACGAGCTCGTTGAGCTCGTTCCAATGAGGGGTCATAAGCTATGTTTTTGCAAGTATCGTCTGCTGTCCGCAATGGGTAAAGGGTTAAGAATGACCATTTCCAGCTACTGATACAGGATGATGATCATGCAAGTAAACAAGTATGTCAGCAAGTAACTTGCATGCTTTACTCCGTCTAATATAATTTATGTGAGTCAGTGTGACAATGTCTGCCTGTTTTTGGAGCAAGTTTGTTCCTTTGTTAACCCATTTAATACAGTAGTTCAAAAGTAACGGTTAATCGATCAATTACTTTTTGGATCTATCAAGATGTTGATCATTGATTAACCGATTAATCGGGTAACCGTTTCAGCTCTGGGTAAAACATGCGAGGCTCGTAATTTAATAAAGATGTGTTGAATTATTTTGTCGTAACCAGTAGTTCGTTCGCGTATTTTACAATTTACGTAACAGACACGTAACCTAAACGGTCGTTCACGGGCTATTTTCAGCCCTGCGTAAGGGGCCATAACCTATTTTCTGGACGCAAAAACTTAAAAGTGCGAATGGTGATTTATGAGAATAACGTCGACCTGATATGGTTGTTAAATTATGTTATATGGTTATAGACAGGTAATTCCAGTCGTGAAGACTGTATAAAACAGAAGTCAGTAATTGTACTTTTCTGTTTATTTTTAAGAATAGTGGATTGTCCAAAGTACTATTCAAATATATTAGTAGTGATAATAAAATAAGAATGTTTTCCTAACATGCGGGTGTGACGTGCTGAAGTCTACCAACGAACATTTATGATTCTTAAGTGCAAGTGGTTATAGGGCAAAGGAATTTACCACCTTGTGAAATTATAAATAATTTTATAGGTCAAATGTTTTATTTATAACAGGTAAATATACGACACTAATAAGAGAAGAGTGACAGGGGTGTTCCGGGTTGAGTATGACATCAATGTAATGTAATCTATTTGGTTACATTTGTAGGGGTCAGAAGACTTCCGCTAAGGATTGCGTTTCATTATGAGATGAAAGCTTGTATGTACGTCTGGCATGCATACACACACTATCATGCACATCCTCACCAAACCACCTACCTCGTACCACACATCTCGTATTTTTGGAGTCCCGGTCTCCACCAGATTATAGGGCCGTATATGGTCGGTCGCTTTCTGCCAGGGAAGTCAGGAGGGGAATGCAAGGTCAATGGGTTCTCATCAACCAGAGAAAGCCTCATATTTCCAAAGTTTGGCAGTTAGTATTTTCACTAACTGTCCTTCAATGTGCTGGCCAAGCGGAGTCGCTCGTCTTATTGTCGTAGTTTCGTCAGAATTTAAAATATGCAATAAAACATTAATTCTAGGCCTACTATCAACGCTTATTCTATACTTTTATTGGGTATGTTAACTCTTAACACGCCAGTGGCGCCGGAGCCGCAAAAAAATTGCCGATCATGATATTTTTGTGATCGCCCTTCAGCCGAACGTCACTCATATCAAATAACTAGGCTATGATTTTTTAATTTTGTTTCGGCGGATACAGTGCGCGCATAGATCGTATTGTTTCTTTAAAATTGGGCACACAATGGCCGCTATTAATGACCAGTTTACGTAAGATGAGGAGATTTTGGGGCTACTTCTTTAGTATTCCAACCTCTTCGGAAGCGGTTGGAATACTAAAGAAGTAGCCCCAAAAACGGGTCAGAGAGATGTCATTTTTCAAACATTTTCTGGGGGCAGGGCCGGATTTACGAATAGGCAGACTGGGCGCCGCCCAGAACTTCCACATTTATAGGGGCCCCCACATTAAAGTTCGTCTTTCGAGGAACATAATTTGGCTGGGAATTTTGTCATATTATGTTCCTCGAAAGACGAACTGCATGCACTGTCATTTTTTTTCTCCCCCACATTATCGATGGCAACAATTCGAAAAAACAGGGATCTGGGTGTTATTGTCGGGCCAATGCTTGGCGCCCCTGCAGGCTGAGTATTTTTAGGATATTTTTACATCAAATCTACTCATGGCTGATTCACAACAGCCATGACTGGCTAGGTTTGATGTAAAATTCATCCAAATTTAACTCAAGGAATCATTGGTGAAAAAAGCCATTCGATTTAGAGGGGGAAACTTTGATTTAATGTGCCCAAATTATACTTATTTCAGTGGCAAGAGAAATCTTGTCCCGGTTATGAAAATCCGGTGTTAAAATCTGATAATACGACGAGCGACCGTGGTCCCAGGTCGGTTGGAAGATGCCGCTAATGGCTATCAAAGCACAAAAAGCCATTTGATTGGAATTTACTCAGTACATCACGATATGATCTTGCATGTTGAATCGCTGTTAAACCCCAATAAATAAATAAATTCATAAATAAATAAATTTCTCAGGGCAGTTTTGATAAGTTATAGTAATTCATGTCCATTGTCAAACGGCTCAGTAGGTAGAGGTGCAGGCTGCAAGCCGAGAGGTCCTCGGTTCGAATCCCACCTGCGGAAACCGCGTTGTGTCCTTGGGCAACACACTTCATCTCCATTGCCCGCGTGGGGGCACGATGACGCCGTGTACTAAGGCGTACTGCACGTCGATGGTACGCATGTCTTCAACCAATCTAACCCTGCCTGTGCTGCAGTGCGGGGTTACGATGTTGGGGAGCTGGCAGCTGCTCGTCGTTGCTCGGTGGTTCGCTCCGGGTACTCCGGCTTCCTCCACCCGTAAAACTGTCACGGTCATGATTAGCCATTGTGCATAAATATGTGACCTTAAACACCAATAACTAATAAATAATTGTCAAACGTGCTGAGTAAACGTTTCATCGACGTCTGTTAACATTATGTTAACAGCATTTTGAAAAAGTATATCTATATATATACGGCTTATATACGGCGAAAGAAGAACTAAACAAACGATAACTAGGACTGAAACGGTTGGCTCATTTTCGTAACCGACTAACCGAGAGCTATAACCAGATAATATCCGGTTATCCGTGGCCATTATAAGCAGTATTCTCAAACTATTTCGTAGTGTGCATACAAACGAACGTTGTCGAGTACTCGACAACGTTCGTTTGTATACATACTACGGAATAGTTTCTGCGATTACTCAGTTGTCACGGAAACTGCCGATCATTAACGAAGTCTTGAATGCCAAGGTCGATTATTTCTCAATATATACAATGTGGCTTCGAATCTATCAGAGTACTCGACAATGTTCGTTTATATACATACTACGGAATAGTTTCTGCGATTACTCAGTTGTCACGGAAACTGCCGATCATTAACGAAGTCTTGAATGCCAAAGTCGATTATTTCTCAATATATACAATGCGGCTTCGAATCTATCAGAAAGGAGACCGGCAGATTTACTACGTTTTAATCGTGGATTATCGATATTTCGGATAACCGGTTGACGGTTTTTCTAATCGGTTCGGTAGATAACCGGTTTCAAACCGATTATCCGGTTAACCTCTTCAGTACTAAAGATAACAAGACTTTAACATTTCACTCTCCCAAGAATTTCACTCGCCTGGTGGATGACCAGTTGATACGAATCCACTCTGATCTGTTTTTCGCCTGTCATGGACGACAGGACAAATGCTTTTTGAGCTATACACAAATTATGTCATCCTCTGACACCCATTCTGGAAAGCACCCACGAAAATGCTTCCAAAGAATCAGCAGTGGGAGCTTTTAACATCAGAAATGATTTTTGTTTAAAAAGAGGGCTTTTGGGGTTTATCATTAAGAGTTTTTTTCCTGCAAGGTATTGTTGAATGACAAAATTAAGGTTATTATGAAACGAAGAGAAACTGAATAAAATCATATGGTCACGTTTGCTAAGCCTACGCAAGTTTAGGGTAGATCTAGACCAGTGGCAGTCAATTTTGCAGTTAACTCTTTACCTAACTTAACGGCTGTGTCCGGAAAGCGCTTTTCTCAAAATAACAATCCAACTTTTCTTGTTAAAGCCCAGTTTATGATCCCTCATTGGAAAGCCTCGACGAGATCTTTCCAATCAGGGGTAATAAGCTATGTTTTTAAGACAAAGGGGAGAAATTGATACTTACTGCAAATGTTGTCTCCTGACCTAACTGGTTGAATTGATAACACAGGTTACAATACACTAAATGGGAGTAAAATCTCCCTCTAACGGATTTTACCTCAACACTTAATAGTGCATAAAATGAAGGAGATCAGCTGATTGGGGCAATATTAATTGATTTTGAAACCCTCAATAAAAATGTCACAGTGTCTGTTTTAGAAAAGATTGAAAATATTTGCACTGGCTGTGCTTTCAAAATTAAGAGAGTTCAAAAATAAGGTGAGGGGTACTAGTAAAATATGCCTTTTCAATTGAGTGTGAAACTGGAAGGTAGTTGGGGAATCGTCAAATTTAAACACAAAAAACACACGCACGATAACATATTTTTTTTCCTGTTCATTTTTGAATGAGATGATAGACAAAGTGGATGAAGGTAGACTAAGTGGATGAAGGACTGTTTACCCCCAAATGACCTTGATGAGCTTAAGAGACATAAATTGTTAACACTGTCGTCAATGCAAATCTTTTAGTGTATTGTAACCCACAGTATCAGTGTCATGTTCACAAAATTCATCGATTTGTTCCAGGGGCGTAGGAACTTCGGCTTATAATATTGGGGGGGGGGGGGGGGGGGGGGGTATTGAAAGCGGGAAATTGTGGGGGACATCATAACCGAACCCGGGGGAGAGTGCGGGAGGGGGATACCAGGAACATTTGTGAAATATGAACTACTGAGAGCTCATTTCCTCGCTTCTCAAGTAAAAAAATCAAGGTATCGTTGCTGTTAATTTTTGGTGTTTATCCCTTTACCTAACATGAAAAACAGACGACACTTGCACTAACAGGAAAAACAGACGACACTTGCAAACAAAATTCTTGAATAACTATTTTTTTTCATTTTTTGTCTCCATTACATAGGTTATGACCCCTCATTGGAACGAGCTCGACGAGTTCGTTCCAATGAGGGGTCATAACCTATGTTTTTGATACAAAAAATGAAAAAATCATGAAAACTAATTGGCGATTTTTGAGAATAGCGCTGGCCGTTTTTGGCCGTTACGTTGTGTAAAGGGTTAAAGGAGGATGTATGTCAGAGAGGAAGATGTTAACCTGCTGAGCGTCAGTCAGTGACATCGGCAACCAACTTTTCCGTGCAATGGTGTAGATCATACAGCTTTTATGTGCGGCTGTATGATGTAGAATAAGCAGATGCATGTGGTTATTTTCGTGAATATACTAGATATGATTTACAAAGTTTTGGAAATTTGGGGGCGGGGGCAATACCCCCCTTACCACCCGGTTCCTACGCCACTGATTTGTTCCGCCAAAATTATGGAGGAGCTTTTAAAACCATACTAATATTTCTATGGAAAAACTGTGTGACCGAAAAACAAAAATATCGTCCTTTTAACGAATACATGTATAAAGGTACCACCAACTGCAATGCTTAGGTTTTGCAATTAGCACTTGTATGCTTTCAAGAATGATTTTTTTTATTTCAAGAATTCAAACGTTTGCAACCAACTGTTTACTGATGTAAGGGAAGTAATCCTCTGATGGGTCGTTTTCAAAAAGGTCTGTATTTTGCCTAAAAGGTAGACTACGCAAGCAAGAAAATTGAAGATTTGCCACTCGTGTGTCTGAAGATGAAAAATATAAATTGTACGTATTCTAAATCCTGATGTCTACAGTCAGTGCAGAATATTCTGCACACACTATTGGCAAAAAAATCCTACGCTGATCAATAAATGAAACCCGATGGTGAGTGATGATGATACGTTTGCTATATAGGGGAGGTAACTCTCTGTCTATTTTACTAAAAAGTCTGCAAGGATTTGTGCATATGAAAACACGTTCACGTTACACGGATATTTTTTTTTTTTTTTTCGACAGCCATGTTCAACTTGTGTCGCTCAGTTTTATAGGTGGAGGAAGTAGGAGTACCCAGAAAGAACCACCGAGCAACGGCGAGGAACTGTCAGACTCCCCAACGTACTAACTCCACACAAGCAGGGTCAGCATTGGTCGAAGACAAGTGCACCATTGACGTGCAGTACGCCCTAGTACACAACGCCACGTAGACAGTTGGGATTAAGTGTCTTGCCCAAGGACACAACGCGGATGCCGCAGGTGGGATTCGAACCGAGGACCTCTCTGCTTGCAGCCTGCATCTCTACCTACCGAGCCACCGCGCGCGCCCACGAGTATTTTATGTGAGGTCGAAACTTAAGCAATGACCACAACATGGCAGTAGTAGGTAGGCGTATATTTTTACAACCACGGTCGGCCTCATGCCTGAAGCTACGAGAGGATCGGGCATGGTTCGCAGCCCCCCACCCTAGGAAATGTTTGTGTCATAAAAATCACTGGTTGTTGGAACGGCAATATTTTCTCTGAAGGCAGTTGATCAGTCAGTTCCTCGTAATTCCACCATGTAGCGAGACCTGGACAGAAGTGCACGCCAATAGTGGCTGGTTCCTGAGGCCTAGATTATTTGTAGTGGTCTGAATTAGTTTTCAAAATTTTGTTTTATCACAAATTATTGGAGAGTGCCCACAGACACTTTCCAATAATTTGAAATAAAACAAATTTATATAAACAAAAATATTATTTGCGTTTGCACGAATTTGAAACATGAATATGGAAAAATTTGGCGTTTGCTTTGGTACCCTCATTTTTTAAAGCCCTAATGGTGGCCAGTTGAAGAAGGTTGAACGGTAAATGTCGAAAAAATGGTACACCGGCCGCAGAACGGGAGAGTCGTCAGTCGTAGGCCTGCACATAATTTTAAAACAATCTAGATGTTAGGTAACAGAACGATTTTAACGTCTGCCCACACTATGTCACAAATTTTTGAGATACTAGCTTCGGGCCTCATCGGTCTTAACTTTTAGCCGACTGTCAGTTCGAATGGCCGGACAAAAGTTCATCAGTCTGAACATCGAGTCTTCCTTTACTGTGGCGGAAGACACAACTAGGGCCCTGCGAAGCTTCGAGGTTCAATTCGATTTTGAATCTTAACCCTTTACCCAACGTAACGGCCAAAACCGTTGAATGTCTAATTTTTTTTCATTTTTTGTCTAAAAAACATAGGTTATGACCTCCTCGTTGGAACGAGCTCGTTGAGCTCGTTCCAACGAGGGGTCATAACCTATGTTTTTCAGACAAAAAATGAAAAAAAATTAGACATTCAAGAATTTTTTTTGAAAGTGTCGTCTGCTTTTCATGTTAGGTAAAGGGTTAAGTTGATATTTGGCTCGATTCGAAATCGGCTACCCGATTGGTTTCCTCTCGAGTCTTTGTCATAGGAATATAGGTCGGTATCGGTCATCGTCATCGTCTCACAAAACGTGTATAGTACAGATGGCAATTGTACATAAATAATGTTGAAATAAAAGACTGAGGGTAACTTCCGCTACATGAACATAAATTTAATCTGTACTTATGCCACCAGCCATGCTAATATCAATATCACAAGTCCCTACCACTGTTGAGTGCAAATATAAGATTTCCAAGCAATGTCGATGATAAAGTTGAAACAGGGGCGCCGGAACGGCCCAAACATTGGCCCGATCATAACACCCAGATCCCTGTTTTTCGAATTGTTGCCATCGATTATGTGGGGAAGATAAAAAATGACAGTCCATGCAGTTCGTTTTTCGAGGAACGTAATATGACAAAATTCCCTGCCAAATTGCCAAAGGCAATTGGCAAGGGATTTTGTCATATTATGTTCCTCGAAAGACGAACTTTAATGTGGGGCGCCCCACAAATGTGAGGGCCCTGAACGTCCGCCCAGTCTGCCTATTTGTAAATCCGGCCCTGCCCCCAGAAAATGTTTGAAAAATGACATCTCTCAGACCCATTTTGGGGCTACTTCTTTCGTATTCTAACCGCTTCCGAAGCGGTTGGAATACTGAAGAAGTAGCCCCAAAATCTCCTCATCTTACGTTAACTGGTCATTAACAGCTGCCATTGTGTGCGCAATATTAAAGAAACAAGACGATCTCTGGGCGCCCTATTTTCGAATATCCGCCAGAACAAAATTAAAAAATCATAGCCTAGTTATTTGATATGAATGACGTTTGGCTGAAGGTCGATCACAAAAATATTATGATCGGCAATTTTTTTGCCCCGACATCGGGGTGGTCGGGGCGGCTCCGGTGCCCCTATAATCCTTACAGGGCAATATTCCAACCAGTTGGATTATTTTATCAGTCGAAACACATAAGGTTTATAGCACACCAACCCCATCGGTCGTCTTCAAGACGCCACAGATTCGGTTCGAGGTTCGATTCGTTTTCAAATAATAGACAGGATTTGATTCAAGATTCAATTCAAATCGAAAATGTGTGAGTCGCAGGGCCCTAGACACGACGTTAAGAGTGCTGAGATGGGATTGGGACGACCACGGCAATGCGGCTTCTTCATTATCCGGGACCGGGACATTCACACCGTAAATAAGGGAGAAGAAGCTGATTCTCTGAAAAGCGTTAAATTCGAATTCAAATGTTCCAGGACGAGAACCCCGGAGTTCAAATACAAGTGTTCAACCGATGGTCGGAACCGGTCACCACAATCGGCCGATTGTGAGCAATCGGATGACAACGGCAACGGCTCCTGGAACATAAGGGTTCAACAGATTGTTGCCAAGCATTTTGTGCTGATTCATTAACTGCATTTTATTATCTTCTGCAATTGTTCAATTGTTAATGTAAAATGACGCCAATGATACCATTCAATAAAGTTGAGAAACAACCACGATGTGTATTCTTAATCTCTCTGGACACCCCTTTACGGGATATACAAGTTAAACCATGTTTAGCTTACACTTGAGCGTACTTGCGGCAATCGTCGGTTCATACCGGAAAAGTGAAGGTTGCACTCCATTGGCTCGGGTCGCAGTAAAATTACCAGTCGCACGCACTTGGGCGGTAAACGTGACTCTCAGAGCCACGTTTACCGCCAAAGTGCAGGCCTGGCATTTTCAGGAGAGCGATTTATTCGCTCGCCTACTGCTCACCTTAAAAAAATTGAGAAGGGCGAAAAATAGCCCTCCTAGCCTTAGAAATTAATGATTACCACAACCGCCTGTTCCTAAAACCCACAGGTTTTCATATCTCTGCTATGTTAGTGGTCTCTGCAATATGGCCACACTGCACCCCCACACCTCCGGGCCTTACCAAGGCCCGGAGGTGTGGGGGGGGGGGCAGTGTAGCCCTCTCACAGGGACTACCTGGTTAGCAGCACCAAATAAAATGTACAAAGCCCACTGGGCAAAATTCATTAATAGTACAATTTCATTTTGCCACTTTCAGCTTTTGTAAGCTTGAGGAGAGCTAATCGCTCCCCTAAGCTATGTGAGGAGAGCGATTTTTAGCCCTCCTGCATTTTTAAGAATTCCAGGCCTGAAAGTATGCGCGACAGGTAATTTTACTGCGACCCCAGTCATCGAAGTTTGACACTGTGAAAAATGTTCAGTTTAATGTAGTTTTTTCGAACATCGACTTGTCAAGTAGTGCACGGTATATTACCATCGGGGTCGGCATCAGAATCGGCCGATTGTGAGCTCAAATAACCGATAATCGGTCAACGACCATTTTTGAACACTATTAAATACCAACAGTGACCTTGAAGGACAGTGACTGAATAAATAAGCTAACATTAACAAGGAAATGCCAGTGGCGTTCCTCAAAATGGCTTCCGTGAATAATAAGCCCATTGCCGATTAGCCATCTTTGATGTTAATAATATGCAAGGTCAGGGGTAGCTTCTGGTAAACACTTCGATCAGGCTATCTGTCAAGGCTGTCATACATGCAATAGAAACAACCAAAATGTTTCGCTTGAAACGAGAAAATGTGCATTTTCGATTTAGTACTAATAAAGATAGAAAAAATAACACACTTCCAACACTTCATTTAATGGACAGGGCAAAATAATATTGATTTTTTAGTGAAATGAATACCACAATGAACTCCTTCTTACAAGCGAAGGAAGACTCGACATCATGGTTTTGTTTTGTTGGCGAGTGACAAAACTGCAGATATATCACTGAAATGACACAAAAATGTCTGCGTGAGTGAAAATGCAAACCCTGGGTATCCAATATCCAATATGCACATTTTCTCGTTTCAAGCGAAACATTTTGGTTGTTTCTACTGCATGTATGGCAGTCTTGACAGATAGTCTGATCGAAGTGTTTATGAATTTCATGACTTAAAATGGCGTATTTTCCGCTACATTAAAATAAATAGAATCGAACATTTCATGAAAGGGAATCATGTAATGATATATAGATGGAATTGGGAATGGAATTTGGAGCGACATGTACATTGAAACCACATCCTTGCATTATGGACCTGGTAAATCTGGAATAATAGGTATCACTTTGAAACCAGAACCTCTCAAAGTCTGGGCTCTCAGTCTTCAAGAGAAGATGGTTGAGTTTTGAGAGGCGGCTACCAGTCGGGATTATGACACAATTTCCACACCAGTGGTGACAATGTCCGTTATGAAGACGGTCATAAAAATGGGTGACACCCGCGTTTATGATTGCAACTTGATTTATTCAAGAGTAATGGGTCTTCAATCGAGTATGAGAGACATTGACATCAAGGAAGTGATCTCTTACGAGCTGGCGCCAGTTCCAACTGCATTGTTCAATGAAGCTGGTGATTTGCGTATACCAAAATCGAAATCAGACCTAAAAACACGAACTGCTTGTACAATATCAGCAAGGAAATCCACACCGACAGGCGTAGATGTTTGCACGGTAATTAATGGATGTGCCCTACTCTAGATTCCTCACTGGCCGGCACCGAATAAATTTCGCGGTCCTCTTGTGCTGGATTTCGTTGAAAAATTTCAAGAATCTGTGAAACAGAAGTTGTTGTTGGGCGACGTTTATCTTATTTTCGACAGGCACAACGAGTTCAAAAGCTGTTGCCGAGAATTCAGGTTGAGTGCAACGACAGTATTGCCGACTCAGAAACTTATGCAAACCGTCACTGAGAATAAAAGGCAGCTCATCAGTATACTTTGTCAATCAGTATTTCAAGTAAAATAAGAGTTTTGGCGGTGAAAGTACTAAGGGGCACAAACTTGTCGTTACTGGCCATGACAACGTTCCAGCTGAAATTAACAAAGGGGTCCTCTTAGAAAGGCGTGACATGAAAACCTGTCACGAAGAAGCTGATAATATTATAGTTCAACAGGCAGTGAAACTTGCTATGGATGACAAAAAGCAGGTTGTCGACAGGTGTGTATACCCTACTCTTGCACCACTATCTGGAACAGAATATAACATCTCCCATGTTTATGGAGTCACCTATTAGGGATAAGTCTCTGATAGATATTGGTGCCACTATTGTGAAGGATCGTGACATTTTCCCAAGTATCCTTGTCGCACATGCTATCTCTGGGTGTGATAACGTGGACGGGTGCTTTTGGAATAGGTAAAGGTCGTTAGAGCTGTAGGTTTTTAAATTTCTTGTTCGGTTTCGGTTTTGGTTTTTCAGGTGGAGAAAAACCTCGGTTCGGTTCGGTTTTCGGTTTGTTCATGAGGCCAAGTAAAATTCAATAAAACTCATTCTTATGTCCAGAGTCATAACTGAATGGTAGTGAAATTGAGTGAAACTCAATGAATGCCCGAAATAAGCTATAATACGTGAAGAATCAGGAAGACCAATATAATAATTACCTAAATATACAGAACTTTTATTGTGCTTGGCCATTTTTCGAGGTCTGACACCTACACGCAACTTGAGGAAAGCTGCAAACACACCTAAACTGAAATGTCGGAAATTCACAGAATGTAGCCTTCGCAGAGTAGTGAGAGTACCCAGACACTGCCATTGGGTACTCTCACTACTCTGGGATGGCCACATTCTGTGAATTTCTGCAGCAAGAGCTGGCAAGAGAGTATTTAATAAAAAACGAAAAACCTTAGATTACGGGATGTCGACGGTTTCGGTTTCTTAAAAAAACTAAAAACCTCGGTTCGGTTTCGGTTAACCTACAGCTCTAAAGGTTGTGTCCTTAAAGTTTTGAAAGAGGGTTGTATATCGCTAGAGTCAGTTGGAAAAATTGATGCTCTTTGGGACGACGTCTTGTGTGAAGTTACACAGTTCATGACTGCCTGTTATGGGTGTCCTACATCCAAATCAATGTCTGATGCAAGAGCCAGTAGTTGGACATCCAAAGTATGACGACCAGGAGCAACAAAAGTCCCTAAACTATGTACCATCCCTCTAAGTTTCTGAGTCGTTTGCAAAGAACGTCAAAACGAAGCTACATGCAAGCGTGCATTTGGAAACATGCAGTGCATTCGGACCTACCCAAAATGGGGAACCTACAAATTATTGATTTGTTAGAGATGAAAGGGCGAAGTCACTTCTCCCATTGACTCTGCCTCACAATGTATCGCTAGCGCTTGACAAAATATACTGAGTCATAAAAGAAAGTATAATAAACTTTGAGGAGCAATCTTTTAGTATTATCGACTTTAATCCTAAACAAATTATTGTAAATTCATATTTCGAGTCTAGCGGTATGCATTTGCATAATTCCATGTTCTTACTGTTGCAAGCGTCACGTCAGGACGTCGCAATTCAGACATGGGGTGAATTGAAAAGTTCATACATGAAGTCAATAGCGTGTATGTCCAACGTTTGCATATTGGATGGCATCGACGGTGCATGGACCTGATATGTCTCTGGATGTCACCCTGTAAAAACCGAAATATTACTAATTCTTCAAGGCTGACAAATGACCAGCCGATTGATTCTTCAAATGGGTGTTGTGGACAACCAAAATTCGCTGAGAAAAAAAAAACTTTTGACGCTAAAACAACAACGGCGCCTTGGCTGCCGGACCAGTCAGAAAATTATCGAAGCGCAACTTCGAAACTACACAGACCATTATCAACGCGGGGGATATTCCTGTGATTCGCGTTTGCATGCAGAAATCGTGCTTTATTTTTTCATGATCGGATACATGTGTATCTCCATTTTTGCCGCCGACACTCGACGTATTATCAGATTTTATCGATTTTAATAAAATATATATTATATTATCAATGCTATTTTTTTTTAGTATTGATATTATAATATATATTTTATTAAAATTGATAAAATCTGATAATACGTCAAGTGTCTGTGACCCAAACAGCGGATGATCTGATCATAATATAAAGACCTGGTGCGGTTTCGGTTTCCGTAGTTTAGATCTAATAACTGAAGAATCGATCAATGCATGAATATTGGAAAGATAATCACGCCATGAGATCGTCTGCATTATGTTAGCGGAATGGCAGTACCCTTTATGATTTATATGATATATACCATAAACAAATTAAAATAAACTAAAATAAAATAAAGCTCAACTTGCCTGTAATGATGCAGTTTCTTATCATTGAAATGATCATGTCGATGCTCCGGAAGTAAACACCAGCGTGACGACTGCATTGTTCAAATCTATGGATAACCGTTGTTTTGTTCATGTAAAGCAGAATCAATGAGTTAATGGCCCATTTCTACCCCTTGGCAGTTTTAATACAAAAAGATTAGACGGAAGTTCGAAAGGACGTCTTTACTAGCTAGCACTACCCAAGTATGCTCAAATTGGGTTCCAGGAAGGAGGGGGGGGGGGGGGGGGTGGGGGCTATAGTTTTTTTTTCTCTGTTGTTCGCCCCGTTGTGAACAACACAGAAAAATGTTTAACTCCCTGTGTGACCACGTTTGGACTAGTCACTGCCTGAATTAGGGCCGTGACATCATTGCGATAGCAGACCTAATTTTGTTTTAAACCATGGAATCCCATGGAAGTGTATTCGTGACATGTAGAATCATCAGCAATATTTCAATTAACGAAGCACCGGGTTTTACCTGGTGCTTCATTAATTGCGTTTTTTGTTATTATTCCTATAATAAGTGTTTGGAATCTAATATTATTGCGTCCGTGGAAATATTTCCCAATGACCAGTCTACAGCGGTCGTACTGTGTGGTTTAATTGCATCGTTGGACTCGACCACAACTTTTATTTGGTTTGGTAAATGGACGGGACAAAGCAAAAACATTCATACGCTTGGGATATTATTCATCGAGTCAGAAAAACCACCCCGACCAATAACATGCCAGCAAATCTGATATCATGAAGGGAAATTAAATTATACTGGGTTGATCGGGAAAATGAAACCTTAATTATTTCGGTGCCAATGCCGATCTTATAAATCTCGAGAGTGTTTTGTTGTTGGTTTTTTTCTGTTTTTCTTGTTGTTTCAGGTTTTTGGGGTTGTGTTTTTCTTTCACAGACCATGAAAACAAAAAGAAACAGTCTGGAAAATGTCACGATAGTGAAACATTTGAGCTTTAGTTTTCTTTAGTTTTTTGTTTTCCCTTTTTTATTGGTTTGTTGTAGCTTCAACCTCTTTGAATACTGCTTTGGAATTTGTTGGGGATTTGCCAATCACATTTTGTTTTCGAATCGAATCTTGTCTCTGATATCGATATCGAATCGAATCAAGAATCGAATCTTAACTGGTAGAGTGCTAAATTATTTTTGACCATCAAATCTTGTACACATGTCTTTGCCTTGTTACAATTTATGGGAGAGTGCCTGTGGGCACTCTCCCATAAATTGGAACAAGGCATTCCCTTATAGACTAAATAATATCACTTCAATGATAACACAAAGCACACACACTGAATATGAGCCTTCAAGCTGTGGTACCTGTACTTCATAATAAAGCCCAAATATGGGCTTCCAGCACTCTACCAGTTAATAGACAAGTTATTTGCTTATAGATGGTGAATGTGAACTTAAAAACCAATAAATAAATCTTCTCTGCAGCACCTTCGCTGAAACAGGTATACCTATTATCCAAAGCTTTACGCTTTGAAGGCTTAGCTTGTTACTATTCAACGCAATCTGTGACAACAACGACTACTTCTCAAGTTCTGGACAATCCGAACCACATAGATTCACAAAATTTCACCCCCTTATCATCAATCAATATTGTACCTTCGATTCGGCGCATGGAAAAGTGATTTATCCAGGAATGAGACACTGCGGGAGATAGGAGAGGTAGGGGTTACATTTAGGGATGTGTATTTACCATATTAAATTGTGCACTGCTGCTTCTGTTCTTCATTATATCATGCGTTCCATCCTTATTTGTATTTACGGTACAGATAGGGTTGTACGTTGTAGCAGCATCAATACCACAATTGATGTTGCCAAAGAATATTCAGTCATCTCGGAATCTCTCCCGACCGGAGATCAAACCCGTGACGGCCGGCATGAAAGACCAGCACACGAATCCAATTGGTCCCCACATCACTCTCTCACTCCAGTCTGTTTGTATGGGTACGAAACGACTGAGTGCGAAGCGACTCAGTACGAAATGGTAAAGGAACGAAACGACCCGGGGGACGAACTGGTAAAGGAAAGAAAAGACCCAGCACCCTATAGTCGGTCACGCCCGGAGACGGTCTTTGCAATGTATCGCTTTGTTAATACCGTTGATTATGGTCGATGGCACTGTCTGCAGTGGCGGCGCTACGGGGGGGGGGGGGGGGGGGGGCATGGGGGGCATTTGCCCCCCAAACGAAGGCTTTGCCCCCCCCCCCCCCCCCCCCCCCCAGTTGCCCCCCCCCCCCAACCATCTCGCATGCATTTCCATCCACCCTCACACACAAACACATTCAGTCACTCTCTCTCACACACACACACACCCCTCTCTTTTTGTATTCCCAATAATTTCCCATACACACTTAGCCCAAAGCCTCAGGCTAGCTGATGAACACATCCAGGCAGTAGAGATTTAAAGACTCGGATGCAGATACTTATAAGTTATAATTAAGTTATGAGCCAACAAAGGCATGTCTATCCATATCCCTTGTCTTAGACAAGAGAGTCTCTCTCTGTCTCTCTTCTCTCTCTCTCTCTCTCTCTCTCTCTCTCTCTCTCTCTCTCTCACGCACAGACCCACCAGACGCGGATCCAGGATTTTTTGAAAGGAGGACCGCTAATTACCATTGCATTTAGTCGAAACTTGGACCCAAAGTCCGTAATATAATTTTTTGGTTTGGTACGTCCACAGGACGTACCAAACTAAAAAAGTATTTTACGAACTTTGGGTCCAAGTTTGGACTACCTCATAACAAAGTAATGATATGATCCTTTACGTATTTGCCCCCCTTCATGGGAGTCTGCCCCCCTAGTTGCCACCCCCCCCCCCCCCCCCCCCCACAAAAAAATTTCTGGCGCCGCCACTGACTGTCTGAATTTTAATTTTGAGTCTATTTTCGTGGACGGGATTGTATAATTCACAACGTTAACGTGTTACTATCACCAGAAAAATGCACAATTAGTCATATAAAACTGGATATTCCGAACTTTTTCCTAACCTAAGATGATTATTCATTCATAAGTAGGTCCAAGAAATTAACTGCACGTCGTACACGACCCGTGGACGTTCTATAGTCTTTACTAACCTAACAATTAAACATTGTCAAGCACTCAATTAAATATGAATTGAGCGTGTATGAATGAATTGTCTAATGTCAATTTTATCAAATTTTCGTTGGAAATGTAACAAATTGCACTAAGCACGAGAGATTCGAAAAAAAAATCTAATCTTGAGACTGATTTCGGATCGATCTCGTAGCAGACGTATGATATCGATATTGAATCGAATTTGGAAAAAATAATATTTAAAATAATCAATTTTTAATATCGTCTGCGTTGGGTAATGGGTTAAGAACTTCCCTGTCCCATTAACATTGAACATGAACAACAATACTCAGAACAGTAAATTCTTTCGGCTCTATTTTTTCATTTTAATAGGAAGCCAACAATACCACGTCAACAAATAATTTGGATTGGTTATGATTCCTCAAGGCAGTCGTGACTATCAAATTAATTTAGCAGGAAAGACAACTCACTTCACATAAATATACCCATAATATGTGATCATTGGTGGGCATCCCTATATTTTTTATATCCTTGTACCATGGTCGAGAAACGCGAAAACACCCACTCATAATAAAAAGGAAACATAAAATTTTGAAAGTAAACACCGTACGACACAGCTGTGTGTATTTCAGATAAACAAATACAGAAAATGTTTACCACTTATGGGCTCAGATATTAACTTTAACTGTTTGAGAGCTAGATTATTTTTATTGGTCTGAATCTGTTATTCCAAATTTGTTTATTACAAACTATAATTCGTCCCTTGAGTTCCAATGTGTTCTATGTGCCAGTAGGCACATAGAACACATTGGAACTCAGGGGACGTATTAGAGATTGCCCACAGCCCTCTCCAATAATTTGTAATAAAGCAAATTTATACGAACAAAATATTATTTGCATTTGACTGAAAATGAAAAATCAGCAAGGAAAACGTTGACTTTTGCTCTGGTGCCCTTATTGTTTTGGAAAGCCCTGATAGTGACTTCTAGCACTCTACCAGTTAAGCAGATGTGAAGGCCAGGGATTTTAATTGTACATGTAAGAGGGCATGCACTCTCGAGACCAATGCAATTACGTAGTTAATAATTGCCGTTCTTCAAAGGACTGCGATTCCTGTAGTTAATGTTGACAATTTTTAAAGAACCATACGGACACCAGTTATAAGATACTGTTAAGATATATAGAGGATATCTAGTGTTTTAGAGTGGATACAGAAAATTATCTCATGAGTGACCGAGACAAATGTTTATTTTTCGCGGGCCCTTGCGCTAGCGAAAATAATCACTTGTCTGGGTCACGAATGAGATAATATTCAAAAACCCTAGATTTTCTTTTTATTATACGCTTTTTATAAGAATCTGATCATTCCTATCGATAATTCCACTCGTTTCATCCTTGAATTGATGCATGAAAGTAAACAGCTGATGCACATTGATACGCGGAAGTGATTTGATCGATACTCGGAACAGGTAGCGTCTTGCGATCTGATTCAGCTGGCTGGTTTCATGCATCAATTCAAGGTGAATTCGTGTGGAATTATTGCAGGAAATGATCGGTATCCACTAAAAAACACTAGATTTTCTTTCCATTATACGTTTTGAGAACAAATTGAACATTTCTAATGATAATTTGACTCGTATTCACCTTGAAGTGATGCTTTGTAAGCCGTCATTTTGATTGATACCGTGAAAGTGAAAAATTCTAAATCTTCACAGTGGGGGGATACCATTTCTATCTTTCTGCAACATTTTCGATAATCTATCAATTAGCATATAAATAAAAGATATTATTTACAGACATGTGTTCCACGTGCTAATATGCTTCACACTAAACCAGAAAAATGCCTTTTTCATCCACGTTATATGACCTTAACAAATAGATAAATATGTATCAATCGGTATTTGTTAAATCCATCCGTTCTTCCATGGGTATTCTCAGGGGTATAAAAAAGTTTCCCGCCACAATCCCAACATAATTTGAAGTGCACTATTACGTATTTCAATAAACAAAATATAGTTAATATTCAATGACGACAATCGATGCAGTTATTTATATTCTCTTATCCTTATTGTAATGTATAACAAAACAAAGAAGTGATCACCCAAAGTGTTCCGCGGCGGAACCGAGGGGACTATAGTCATCGAACTATTTTTAAGAAGGTGCCGTTTTTGCAAGTTCAAGAATCAAACTGGTATTGGTCTTCCATAACGATACCAGTTCATGGCAGTAACAGGTGGAAGCAAAGCAAAATGTCCAAAACATTCAGTTGTGTATAAACTGTGGTGTTCCGTTTACCTGTAGCTACTCACGACTTCGCCTTGTGGCTCGCCACACTGGGTAAAATCGTCAACCTGAATAAACATATAGTGGAATGTTTAAAATAACTGTATGCTACCGTTGCTACGAAATATCAACGGTAGCACACAGTTGTTATATACATTTCACTAACACGTCGGTTCAAGTGATCGATTCTTAAAACAATAGAAATCTCAATATAAGTGCACGCTAAAAACTAAAGTGTTAAAAACTACACTTGAAGTGCTGTATTTACCACTTACTAAGTGCTGAACTAGCACTTTGTTCAAGTGTAGATATCCCAGAACTTGACAGGTGTTGACAATAATACCACTTGACAAGTGTAATGTCGCGACACTTAAAAGGAAACAACGCAGATGACGCGGATCAGGCTCGAACTCGAACTCTCGAGCCTGATCCGCGTCATCTGCGTTGTGTCCTTTTAATTATGTACACACCAAGCGCAAATCAAATTATGGACGATTCTGGAAGAACCACCAATGCTAGACACATGGGAAGTGCCATCCATTCAAGTTTCAGATGTCTGACGATTGTAATGTCTTAGTGCTCAAAGCATTGCACTTTGAGTGTTAAAATCAAACCCTAAGAGTAGAATGGGTTTAACACCTTGAAAGTGTCAGTTTTAACACTTTAGTTTTTAGTGTGTGGTTTAACAATCCGGTCACCCCAGTTCTTCTCACCCATGATAATCAAAGACAGATCATACATTAGAAAAAAATTGTTTTTTTCGCTATTCGACGATGGCTTGTCTGACTTAAAGTAGTGCCCAGGGTTCGTGCCATTCCTGCCATACCTGAGGCACGCCACTGTCTGTAAGCCATGAACTGCAGGCTGTTTCAAGACGCCACTTACCTTTCCCGATAATTACTCCCCCTCGCTGTGCTCAGCTGGTGACACGTACCGTATCAATGAGTCTATCGAGGGGTGTTTTCGTGCTGATGGTCGGAATCACATCGGCGATTTTGCAGTGAGTCGTATACCAACAATTGTGGTATGAAGTGGAACAGATGGAAAAGTGGCATATCTATGTATGGGAAGCCTCTAGCCATTACTCCATACAGGAGTCAGCTTTTTCCCCCCAGATGCAACGTCATGGGCCAGATTTAAATGGATGTTACCTTGCCATGGTGTGCTGTTTCTTTTGCCTTACTATCCTCAGTTGGATGCCTTCCGACAGGACAATTCTCCCATTCCACACTTGTCTGAATTTTTAACCGCGACAGCAACGCAATAAAACTAAGACCATCATCCTCTACGGATATAGCTCGGGTTGAGCTTGACGAAATGGAAAGGCGAATCTGTGCTTGTGGGGTGCCACGGCTGTCCAGAAATTCAAGGCAGTACTGGAGCCAATACTTTAAAAATTTTACAATTGTGTTTTCTCCCTATCAATGCAACTGATTAAAATCAGTCATTGGCGTTTTAAAAGATATGGCAATTTGCCAACTGGCAAATTGCCACATCTTTGAAATTACTAATGATTCATTTCAATCCATTTATAGTCATAACTGGAAAATACAATTCTAGACAATACAAATGTAAAAGGTCTATAGTATTGGCCCCTGGTTTATAAATGCACAACATTATGCAATGACTGTTTCGTATTATAACTCCTCATATTAGAGAACACAGTGAGGCTTCTTGTATATACGCACAAGGATGACAGACACGCAAATACCAGTGTATATCTTACCTCCTACAAGTATCTGGGAATTTCATTGGTTCAAAGACGTCACATGCAGACTGCATATAAAACCATATACTGCCTGTCAACATCAATATACGCTGACAGCTATGGGTCATCTCCCCTTTGTTCATTGATTATTCAAAATGGCGGCAGCCGATAAACGCTTCAAGTTGAAAGATTGAGTGTTCGAAGTTGGTCTGAAGTGCAGGTTAGGCAACTTAAAAGGCTTCATATTCTGTGGATGTGTGTCATGTTACCTTCGAAATGAAACTGTTTGGTATGCATGAATATGCCTTGTTACAATTTATGGGATAGTGCCTACAGGCACTCTCCCATAAATTGTAACAAGGCAAAGACACGTGAACACATTGTGAGAATTCTCTCATTTAATTTTGATCGCTGTTGTTATTAGTTCTGTGCATCGATGCAGCAGTCGGTAAGATATATTCGTTACACAGTTTGTTGGTGGCCTAATATGGTATATATGGTGTCAGTTAATTCCATATTATTTTATATGAAATTAACTGACACCATATATACCATATTAGGCCACCAACAAACTGTGTAACTAATAATATTCTTCTGTTACATTTCCCTCTGAAAAAGCAAAGTGTCTGAAAATCTATATGGACCCAGTCAGTGATATGCCTTACAAAATACGATACTGTAAAAGCTGCATATATTGTTGCCTTTTCCCTGTATGGTTTTGAAAACCCCGGTGGTTTAGATAGGTGGTAACGTTTCCGAAGGTGATCTTTTATCAGGTGAAATGACACATCAAACGGATGGCTTCGTGTACAGCGAAATAAAAGTAGAGGCGATACGAAAAGTGGTCTCAAAATTAAGGAATGAAAAAACGGGAGAGGTTGATGGAATTTCTAACGATTTCCTAAAAAATGGGGGAGGGGGAGAGGAACTATGTAAAAGCCTAACGTCTCTATCGGGGGCGGCGGAACGATTTTCAAAGTGTGTGTGTGGGGGGGGGGGGGGGGGGTGGCTGGATCGGGCGGTGAATGGTCGTCGGTATGAAAATTTTAAATTCCAGGGTCCCATTTCTATGCATCTGAGTGGATATTTTGAGATTTTTCAGGAGATGTATTTGAAAGATTTCGCACTTTGAGAGTCGTTAAAAATGTCGGTAAAGCATACAGGTGAGGTCTATTTATTAGTTTTGGTCGTAATGACTAAAGCTGACAAATAGACCTCACCTGTGTGCTTTACCAGACGTTTACAGCAGTTATACTGTCTGTGGGTTATCTTGCCTGGGGTGGATTTGGTACTTGTATGTCTGTAAGATTAACTGCACGTCGTGAGAGTTCGCGCTACCCCCCCCCCCCCCCCCCCCCCCACCCGTAACTCTGCACCGCGGCACAGGCAGGGTTAGATTAATTGAAGACATGCGCACCTTCGACGTGCAGTTAGCCTTAGTACACAGCGTTACCGTGCCCCCATGTAGGCAAACGGAGTTAAGTGCCTTGTACTAAGTACTAACCGCGCTCAACGTTGCTTATCTTCGGTGATCTGACGAGAACCGGTTACCGCGACGCCACTGCGCCCCCAGGCCGATGGACAACAGGGTCAAATAATGCCACACCGCAGCACTGGAAGCAATCGTCATTTGTGTACTCGTGAGGCGGCGACGGAGATTTCAAAATCGGCCATGTTTTTGTTTAAATATAAAACAGTAAAAACAATAACCCGGTAATGGCGCTGAAACGAATAGACCTTTTCATCGATGCGGAATAGGAAATTCGATCGCAATTGCGCAGAATGGGTTTGATAATTTGCTCTGTGCGAATGCGACCGAGTTTGATGACCTCCTCTGCGCGAATGAGATCGAGATTCCGATTCTGCACCGATGAAAAGGTCTATTCGTTTCGGCGCCATTACCGGGTTATTGTTTTTACTGTTTTATATTTAAACAAAAACATGGCCGATTTCGAAATCTCCGTTGCCGCCTCACGAGTACACAAATGACGATAATTAAAGGATAAAACCTAGTTTGGATTAATAAACTCTGCCCAAATGTAAGGAAATACGTGTACTATCGATTGCAGCCGGTAATAAGGTCGAAAGCTTGATATATATTCCTAATTTCGAGTTTTGAGTTCCCACAAAAACTTGATGGGAACTTTTTCTTTTGGATTGAATGAGAAGAATCTGAACGTAGAGGGGTAGCAACGACGTTCAGATCGCTGAACTAGGTTGGAGGGGCTCCACTTTCCGGTAATAGATATTTTTGTAGAGGGATGGGATCCACAAATTTGTCCCACACGGCCAAACCATGACCCACCCGATTTGTCTTGTGTAGGATTTACTGGACCGACCACGGTGAGAAATGTTTAGGATTTTAATCCTGAAAGACGTAGAATCCATGCGTGTTAGAGATTAATTAAGACTCACAGATGAGTGTACTAACGATCATAAATTATGAAGGAATCAAACGAAATCAGATTTACGCTGGTGTAAATAATGTTCACAAGGGAACACATGATAACCAAATATAACATGGAGCATAACCAACCCAATACATTACCATTCATGTCATTTGACAAACTTTTATTACATTTTTAGACCTTGTTTAGCCTCGGTAATTGCAACACCATTCCGGTGCAATTCACATAACTATTGAAAGAAAATTAAAGCGAAGGCGAAGTACAAACTGAGAAACTCCTGTAAGCGTTACCTTAAACTACAGGCCAAACCGGCCTTTTGCTGTGATACCTTATTTTTATGCCGATGCAGACGTTGTTTTGAGTCAATGATGAAATTTATTGGAAAAAAAAATAAAAAACTAAAAACAAAACGGTGGGGTTTTGCAAAAAAAGAAAAGAAAAGTTTAGAAGAAAAAAAACCTTAAACTACAGGGGCCTCAATTAGTTGGTGTTGTAGCCCATAGTTAGACTTTATTCTGAAATGTAGTTACTTCAAATGAAGCTTTCATATTCTGTTGATGTGCTTCATATTATCTTTGAAATGAAACTTTTTAGTCTTTATGGATTTGTCTCGTTACAGTTTATGGGAGAGTGCCTAGACACTATCCCATAAATTATAACAAGACAGACGTGTGAAAAAAAAGTCAGCCAAAGACAATTTAGTACTTCACCAATTAAACGAAGGATAGAGGATCTGAAGAAGACAACAAGGCTAGTATTTAAGAGCGCCCGGCTTATTGAAGCTGGTAACTGTGACATGCCTCAGTAAACCCGAAATTTCCAGATGTCCCCATAATTACGCAACTCTAATTGTCTCGCAGAAAGAAAATATCACAACACAGAGACAAGATGCGACAGTAGTAGGAAGACACAATGTCGTAGTGGTTAGATGTTTTCAAGCCTTAGCCCAGCTGCGAATATAAAAGTAATTGATTTGTGTCATAAAACTGGAATTAATGTCACCCACCGAAACCTTTACTGATTACTGTACATATTTTCACAGTACTAAACTGAGTTCAGAGGCATAAAGTTTAAACAGGTGACTGGCAAGAGAAAATATTGTAACTTGCAACTGTTTGCACGTGGAAACACATAATTTTAAGCAGAGTGTGATAAATTTTAAAAAAGATCTCTGGGGCATTGAGACCGATGGATATACCAGACTCCAAAGGTTGTTATTCTTAAACTTAAACAAACAAGATCATTAAATTGGCTTTTTTACACCCCTTTCTGAGAATTTCACGATTTGCTATGACTCCAAAATCATTTCGACGGCTACAATGGCGTTTGATGTCATTTCCCTCTCATTCTGTGACCACCAAAAACATTCAGTACCTGTTCCGTGTGGCACAGAAAAACACTGCAGAGGTTAATGACTTTCCCATCCTGTTGTGTGCATTGTAAAGATAGGGATGTTCACACATTATTTTTAATTGGGAGTATAAAGTGAATAAACGTGCAATAATTAGTTTATGGTCTGATAAACAGCCGACTATATTTAAAATATAAGAATTAACGCCTCTTTAGTTTGACACTTTTGTTTGACAAAACTTTTAAACTTTAAATGAAGGATACTATCCCCATTTGAAACGATCCCCCTATATCGAGGTCTCCTACAGACTGGTGGTGTAACTAGCTCATTGTCACATGTATAGAGAGACAGGCCCCGATGCGGTGGAATGCGGAGATGGTAAACCCCAACAATGCAAAAACTGTTTCAGCAAAATTGTTTGCAATAACATGAACTCTTTAAGATAGTTTTTCTTCCAAACCTTAACGCAAATTGCACGGTGTTTCAAACGGCCGTTGTTATTATACAAGGTGGTGGTAGCTCAGTAAAAGTTGGTGGTAGATGGACGGGGCCACGATGTTCAAGACGCACTAATACAATCCTGACTCATACCGGATGGGTGGCGACGTCGTCTTGTGTCACTGCAGATATTATAATGTTGTATCAGCATATGTGCAAATACCACATAGGCGCTCATTCTGGTGAGTGCATCATGGTCTGGTAATTGTTTGGTTTATTTCGTCTACGTCAACCATCTATCACCCCGAAGGCCTGGCCTTATAGGACTTGCGGTGTTAGTGAAGGCTAGCCTTCCAGGAAGATAGCTGAAGTATGAGAAGTAGTTCGAACCGTCTGAAAGTGAAATTCGTTGATCAAATGCAATTGCATTCATCCTCTAGAACCGTGGAACAGATGAGTGAAGCGCCAGTGGAGGATATCAGCACTTCCCATATTGATAACGTGTGCCCCCCTCCCCCCACCACCCACACACTTGTGACCTTTGTTTCCAGAACAAATTACACGTGGTTCATTACCAGTACACAAGCATTGTAGGAAAATGGTTAACGTGAACTCGACTCAAAGTTAAATATAAGCAAATCGACAATTGGTATACCAGGCGATTGGCCTTTTGATTTAAAACTAATTTTTATAGTAAGCATCACTTTTAGCATTATTAATATGGTAAATCTAAGTTGAAAACGAAGCTTTGAGTAGAGAACAAATTGAAATGTGTCTGCGTTTTGTCTGAATAAGTGACGTATTTTTGTTGCTTTTCAAAACGAAACTATTAACTATCATTACGAAAGGCTAACATTCCAAATGCATTTATATGAATAAAGCTTTGTCAAAGACAGTCATTTTGGAGTTTACATAGTTGGGTTATCCTTCCGGAAATAAGTAAAATGTGAATTGGAATGAGGTAACTATCATCACTGTGCCTCCTTTCACTTCGCACGTATATGGCGTACGATCAGTGGCGGCGCCAGAGTTACAAAAGTGAGGGGGTACAGTTGAGTTGAGGATTGTGCAGCGCCGAGCTGGGGTGAGTTTCATGGGGGGGGGGGGGGGGAGGGCGGGTCCTCTCCCTAAGTTGAGAAAATTTTTAACTGTTTTGCAACAAAATCATGCGAATATGGATATCATTGGAACCGGCTTGAATACTATTAAGCACGATGTTTCAGTCCGTTTAAACGCGGCATGCCTTGTTGCAATTTGGACCCTCGACTCTTGTTTGTTGTTTGCAGCTAGCGTGTGTGTGGGGGGACGGGGGGTGGGGGGGGGGGCAAACATAATTTCAAAACTTCTCTGATTTAGTGCACTTGGGAATATGGGATTAAGCATTCCGACCATTACACCGCAACGTTCAATACAACAAAAATTAAAATGATAGTATTGTTTTACTACGCTTGGCGAAAAAAGTGGAGGGGTAAGTACCCCCACATACCCCTCCATGGCGCCGCCACTGCGTACGATTAGGGTCAAAAATCGTTATTTAAGTATGTCTTAATTTCTAATTTAGTATGATAGTAAAATAATTAAGTATGATACTAAAATAATATAGTGTGATCCTTAAATAATTTGGTATGATACTTGATTAATTTAGTGTGATACTTAATTATTTTAGCATCATACTATATTAATTAAGTATCACACTTAAATAAAGATTTTTGACCCTGATCGTACGTCATACACGTATTTATTGTTTTGAACAGAAAGGTTCATTATCGAGAAAAAAGAACGTTTTTGGAACAATTAACGCCCACATAACTTGGTTTGTTGGTCTTCTCTGAATTAAGTCGAATGACCGATCCAAAACTTACACAGTAATTCCATTAATTAACGTGCTACGTGATATTTCAGACATTGCCAATTGTTTACTGCGTATCTGATATTTTTTTCACCCAGTACTTACTTCTCAGTTGGAGTTTGCCTTGCAGCTCCAATAATTTCAAGGGAAATAACTTGAGCGAAAGGTTATTCTGCTAAGAAAATATTCAGGGGTGTTTTTCGGAATGCAGATTTTAACCCTTTACCCTTTACCGACCAACACCGACCTACACTATTTACAAGAATCACCATCTCATTTTCATTATTTTTACAGTTTGTTTTTGTCTAAAAACATAGCTCATGACCCCTCATTGGAACTCGTTGAGCCCGTTCCAATGAGGTGTCATATGTTATATTTTTGACGCAAAAATTAAAAAGTTAGTTATTCAAGAATTTTATTTACAAGTGTCCTCTTCTTTATGTGTTATGTAAAGGGTTAACTCCCTGCAGAAACGAATGACACAAACTAAATATTGGAAGCATTCACTAAGTATTCTATAAGCTGATATTTTTGCACAGTTTAAAATTCGCTTGCTAATGGTGCAATGCCAATTTGAAATCGATTGAGGTATAGCCTTGATGACTTTCTAGCTTCCAACTCCGTATACCAAACTAATGTATACCAAACATTCCTTCAAAATGTTTGGGCTTCAATGACAAAAAAACTGCTTCAGGATGTCCAAAAAATAATTTCAAATAGGAAATATTGATTATATGTACACATTTGAATATGAAAATGGTGTATACTGCTTCAAATATGTAGTATTGCTTTAATTAAAGTGTGGCATGAACTGAACGAAATCGCTCCACGTGGTATTTGTTTTTAGCATACAGTGAAGAGTGGTCGTCTCTATCTGGTGTCAGCTTGAGCTCAAAGTCATATTCAGAAACTTACTTTGAAGTATGCAGCGGTAATGTGCCGAGCGCAAATTTAGTCCAACCTGTAATATGACATTGGCTCTTACCTTCTAAGCATAAATTGATTTTAACAGTTTTCGATCGGGTTCTGTCGCCCTTCAGTTTGTTTGCAGCTTCTTTTTACATATACCCCAACAGATCTACAGTGAAACGAGGAATCAAACCGGATCATGTATCTTCACCGAGCATGTATAATACTTTATAATTTTATGACTCTGCGGCCGCAATAAAGGAAAATTTGAGGATGAGTGCAATTAAATTTTCTCTCTTGATTTTTCTTCATCGAGTGATGATACCACCTCCGATGTTGGTTCTAAGGAACTGCGACCTACATGATGTGGCAACTAAAGCCATTGCATTTTACAAACCCAGAAACGGAGGTGGCTAGATGGTCTTGGTTCGAGAGGTACGCCCTCTCTTAATTTGCAACTGCTTTACACCCCCCCCCCTCCCCCCCCCCCCCACACACACACGCTTCCAACTGCCCTCAAGTGTGGATTTTCCAAAGGCAGCCTGTGGATTTCTAACAGCTGGAGATTGTGGCGGAGATTGTGAGTAATACAAGTGAGTGACTAGGCTGGCAGTTCTAAGTATTACTCCTGGTCGACAGTTGCTGTACCATTCAAGATTTTATACGTGATAGGGCAACCTTGATTCTCTCCTTTTAGTCTGCAGATTTTTTTATTTCACGATCTTGACGATTCAAATGTTTCTACGTAGACCAGGCACATACCTTGCGCCCCGCTTTGAACTTTCTCAAGCTAGTCTATTTGGGTCTGATGGTATGGACCCAAGCGAATGCTGGGTACTCAATTTGTGTTCTTACTAGTAATTTGTAGGCGTCCCTGTTGGCCGTCTTTGATGATACAGGTACATGTACATGTGGCTCCTCTGTAGAAAACCGTAGTGCGATTTGCTTTGCTGCAGATGTTTGAGGTCTGCTCTCACCAATTGAGATAAGATGTAATGGAGCAGCCCAAGTATTTTTTGTGGTCATTGAGCGTGTAACTCCAGTGAATATGGTTCTTTTTAGATCATAACATGGAGTCATTTTTCATTTCGCCTGCACATCCACGGGAAGTGATACTCTGTGTTGATAATTGTACACCCAAAACAAGTAATGATTGCAATAATATTTCAACACAGTTACCGAAAGACTTCGTATATGCGATAGCTGATCCCATTGCCCATACAATCAATCTTTCCTTTTCCTCAGGTGTAGTACCTCTTAACATGAAAACCGCTAAAGTCATTCCAGTATTCAAGCCTGGGGATGAACAACTTCTTAATATCTTGTCAGTATTTTTTAAAACCATTGATAAAATAATGTATGTGACATTATTTACTTCTTGGACACTCATAAGATTTTATACTAATATCAGTTTCGCTTTAGGAAATGCCACTTAACAATTCATCCCATTCTTCATCTTATAAGCAACGTTGTAAGTTCGATCAGAAATCAACATTCCAAATTCTTCGAAAACATGATTGTATCCTACATTATACTAGTACACACATATACACAATTTAGGTTACTGGCTTTACGCTGGCCTCGAGAGTCAGCACTTGCATTCGAGTAGCACCTATTTCATGTTTAGAATATGCCTTCAATCAGAACAAGACGGCGCACTGTTAGAAACGGTGCCTTCTTATCCGTGTATATCTTGTGTAGCTGAAGTTAGACCGAGGCAACAAGCATTACAGTGTTCTGGTTGCGAGCGATGACAATACTTGGCCTGCATTACTGGTATAGCCCAAGATGAATACAGGATAGCAATAAAAAACAAAAGTTAATTCAATTGGGCTACTCATCCTGTGATCAAAATGCAGCACCGTCAGTGGCATCATCCATTCCAATGGCACCATCAACACCACCTCAACAAATCAGGATTCTTTCGGAATCTTATGAGTGGACCGCACTTGAGAATAGATATGGCGACGTGGCTGAGACATGAGAGTTTGATACCCAAACAGTTATCTGAATATTCATACTCATCTAAACCAAATCATCGATATTGATATTTCGGGATCGGGAAGTTTCGTCCCCGGGAAGATTCGTCCCCAGTTAGTGGGAAGTTTCGTCCCCGGGAAGTTTCGTCCTCAGTACTTGTTAAATAATCATAAGCTCAGGGCTGGCGTGGGATTGTAAGGTACATGGACAAGTAATAGTATCTTGGTTAATCACATTTTATTCAATTTGTGCTCAATGGTTTACAGGTCAAAAACTGATAACAACAAAATAGTCTGTTATTCTGAGGTCATTATCTCTATATCTCATCCAAAGCAATAAAGCTGGTCTATCGCTTTGTCAATTGCTGTGTATTTCCTCCTTATTTCGGTTTCCACGTCTCGAGCCTCTACAGACAGCTGGACATGTTCTGCTTCCTGCTGGAGCACCATCACTAGCTTGTAAAAGGACAGTCTAGTTCCTTTGGCATTCATCCTACGGTGCCAAGCTGAAAGTAAAAAAAACATTGTTATTGATCACAATCCGTTTGTTTTGACAGCACATGAACTTATCTATAATTTTTTATATATAACGACTAGTGTTTTGACAACATTAATTTGACAGCCTTCGTCCAATGAAACACACACCCCTTTATTTTTTTAACTCTAACTTACCAAACTAATTTCCAGGGTTTTTTTTTTAAACCTTTACCGCAAGTAACGCTATAAACAAAACAAAACTTAAATATAATGACGAATGCTTAAAAATGTATTTTTATACCTAAATTGTTAATATCAAAATTCGAAATTGTATTGTCTAATATTTATTTTATTTATATCTTTGATGAAATAATTTAAAACTTAAAAAAATAAGAATGGACGAAATATACGTTTAACCACCCAATAAGTATTGGTACATTAGTTTAAACAATATTTATTTCCAAAGTATGTTTAAATTATACGGTAACAAGCATAAATTGACAACAAGTATTGGTATATTGTTATTTTCAACATTATTGCTTTGTTCC
The DNA here is from genome assembly GCA_031216915.1 of Pictodentalium vernedei. Classification (NCBI taxonomy): domain Eukaryota; kingdom Metazoa; phylum Mollusca; class Scaphopoda; order Dentaliida; family Dentaliidae; genus Pictodentalium; species Pictodentalium vernedei. The sequence goes on from CM062293.1 coordinate 159,544,849, forward strand.
GCCGAACCGGCCAAAAACATTCGACGAAAGATATTTGGTGACAGACCCGGTAGTTCCGCCGAATCGGTTTTCCACCAAATTGACGGGTTCCTGTAAATTGTCCTGGTTACATATTCAGGCCGTCACGTTCAGTAAAGGGTTTAGGCATCAAACATCACATTGTTGTCAATTGCTATCCGCTTATCGAAAGTGTGAATCAACGTGCGACATTCGAAACGATTCACAATGTCTTTCTTCCATCCAATTAAAACTACTGAGTGTATTAGTTTCACTGTCTGTGTCCATATCTATGTTTGCGTACTCTCAATCGTTGCCAGCTTGGAGCATTTTACGAACATTTACGAACATAAAGTTCAATTTGAGGTGAAAATAGGAATTGAATTCGACTTGAACTAGGTCACTTTATCCGTGCCTATACATTTGCGTCAATATTTAAATGCTACATCATTTTATTTTTTCAAAGACGTTTCGTATTAATATAAGTTCGGTTTATTAACATCGCGACATGTTTCCGGTAAATCTACATCGCTCAAAAAAAACCCTCCCAAACGTGCCCTGTGCAAACCGTCCCCATCAATTATTGTTCATTTTGAAAGTTTTTTTCTCGTGTTCTTTTTTGATTTTCGCCTTTATGTTCACCTCTTTTAAGGTACTATATAAGTAAAGAGTAATTTGTTTACTTGAAATTCCCACCTCTGTTATTCCGTAACTCGTAAGTTTAAATTAAGGTGCTATATAAGTAATGGAATTTTGTTTATTTTGAAATTCCTACCTCTGATAGGCCTACAGTCATTTGTCCGGTAACGAACCAGTTTGCATTAATCAAGTTCAAACGTTTTCAAATGAACATATCCAACACAATTTTGGTTCAAATTCTAATAATTGATGTCTTGGAAGACTAGATAAACAATGACAGGCATAAGAATCAATTTTCTTTCAATTTTACTATACAACAGAGTCCTTTGCGACTGCGTTCTCCTCTAGGTCTATCCTAAATTCATATTATTTCACGAGAACAAAATGTGACCAAATGTGATTCAAAAACGTACCTCCTTTCCTTTATTTTGATGGATAATTTGTGTATGTTTAATTCAAATTTATGAAATATCAGCGGTGGGAATAGTAAACAAAGTTCCCTTACTTATAAAGCACCTTAAATTACTGTTCAGCCACAGTTGGCTGATTCTTTGATCATTAAGGTGCTATAATCCTGTATATAAGTAAGGGAAATTTGTTTCCACCTCCGATATTCCATCAATTCAAATTAAATATACACAAATTGTACACCAAAATTAAGGTTGTGATTAGTGCTGAAGTGATTAATGCCATTTGGATTTTTACTAATTGACTAATCTCCATGTAGAAGTTGATGATTAATCGACTAGTCGCTTATGCGATGTCACATGCTAAACTAAGCAATAAAGTCTTCAAAACTGTGGTTTTTACTAAATTTATTGGCTGGAGTGGCTTCCAAATTACAATACAATTAATGGGTCTAACTGCATGACATTACGGAAGTCGATACAGTATGCACAGAGTGTAATGGTACTCTAACACCCATTGGGTGGACTGACATCGGCGCCGCCAGCCATTGGTCCTGTGGAAACATGGGCTGTCATCGGTGTTCTTATAATTACAAGTCCACCGGCTGATCGTGGTTCACTTGAGTGGACAGGATTAATAAACGATGATGCATTGTCGCATTTACAACGTTGGTTGAATTAAGCTTAATTCTTTCCTCTGGCCGAGCCGGTGGTGCCAGATAAGCGAAAATAATTTATAAACTGCGCGACAAAATAAGAATTACCTTCACAGCAGGACATTGGGGTGAGAAACAGAAGACAGACCTGTACACACATGTCTATATCGTCTGCAAGCTAATGTCGACCGACAGTCAACACTGTATTCAAGGTACCAGTCATGGAATTCTGACGCAAGCGATTTTTAGCTTGCCTTAACTGCTCACGCAATTTAATCTGGCATAAGCCTTTTTTTGCTCACCTACTTTCAGCTATTTTCGATGGTGACAGACCATGGAACGTGTGTACAGAATATGCTGGGTACATGTGTGTGTCGGCCACTACATGTACCAGTCCCCCTGAACTTCTTGATCGATCTGACCACACTGGGGTGGAGAGGATAGTAAAAAATGAATACAGGTTCATTCATTAACATTTCATTAATTCATTTAAAATTGATTGGCTTGAATGCACTCGAAGGAGAAATTACCCAACCCGGTATTAACTAAGTCTTTAGAAGATCTTTCTGAAGCCAAAAAGTGAAAAAAATTTCAGGAGAGCAATTTGCTCGCCAAAGTAGGTGCCAGGTGAGCGATTTATTGCCACCCTGGATTTTTCAGAAATCCAAGCCTGAGGTACAGAATATGGAGATCACTGTCGCAAACTTATTTTCATGTGATCACAGGTGTACGACGTTCTGATTATGATATAATACCATAAAATAAATATATTATATAATATATCTAATAATATGGATATTATTAGATATATTATATAAAATATTTATTTTATGGTATTATAATCATAATCAGAACGTCGTTCGCCTGTGATGTGATCGGTAATGCCTGAAGATTGGATCATTTCAAATGGTCAATGGCGGATATTTTATTAATTGAAGATGCACAAGACAAATCTGTTCTCCTGCCACAAAATAACTCTCAGTACTATCTTGCTGAATGAACACTTTACATGTACATCAACACCATCAAGGACAGATGAACAGGACTGGAAGGTAATCAAATCCTCCACCCCTCCCCAAATACAGACGCCATTGACACGTGTTTGTTTTGGGCAAATAAACGTGAGAGCGATTATTCTGAATAATAAGTTGTAACGAATGGGGCTAATGCACATTGAAAATGTCCATTGAACAAAACCGAAAACAATGAAAAGGAAAACCCCATTCATTATTGGGTTAAAAAGCAAAACACAAGTTTCACCTAATTGACATTTGAACATAATCCTAAAGCTAAAGCCCAGCAGGTGAACCATGTCTGGTGTTCAAAACGAATAATAAAAATTGAGAGTCTTATGACTGCCTGGGAACTTGGGGAGTTCCATTTTGTGGGGGTACAACCTGTAGTGAGGAGTCACAGAGATATTAGGAAATGGGATGGAACAAAATGAATAATATCCAGGTGTTTTGGGATATATCCCCATTTATGATCGTCTAACCGCATACCTGCTGGAGCTGTTTGAGGACACATTCAACACAATGTCACTCCCTTGATCTGTGATCGTTTCTCATGAACCCTACACCCCAACAAATTATACAGACCAAAAACTTAGGTCTCAGAAGGAGACGTTATAGCTGTCATAATTGCATGTGTGTAATAAGCCTGCACGAGTAATTAGGCCTATAAGCGCACAGAAACTACAGCCCCCCCCCTCCATCCAACATGCCAATGATGCCATTAATAATCTTTTCAAGAACTTAATAATGAACATTAAAAATCTCCAAAGCCAACAGGGAGAGTGATTATGCAAAATAGAATATCTGAACAAGTGGTGCCTCCCCCACCCCTCATCCCCATCGCTGGTCAGCCTGGGAACAGTTGGAATTAAGCTTGGCATTGATCAAAGTAATAACTTGAAAATTTGAAATAGGTAAAATAAATACAGCATTGTCAATCAGGCATGGAGTTCTGACGTTCAGTTGTCCTGGAAAATTAGGCAGTTTACCTGTGGAATTGCAGCAAAAAAAAAAATGTAAAAAATCGGTGAAAAGTCGCTTTGGTTGTTGGATGTTCACTCACCAGAGAGACAGTTGTTTTGGGTGAATCGTTTGCATGCACATGTTACCGAACAAAATTCGTAAAGGAAAGCCTGTTGAATTGACAAAAGCAATGGGTGTGTATTTTAGCTATTTATTCATCAATAACATTTGAAAGAATATAGCGGGAAGCATGTTAGTCCTCAGGGACAAAGTTTTTCCACAACATTCAAACACGTGCTCGCGTTTTAGAATTTTTATAACAGGGTGTATTGTAATTTTCATTCCTAATACAACACGACCCATCACTTTTTTCCAATTAAAACTAGTCTTGTTCTGTGGACAATCCAAATTTTGTCTGCAGTTGTTCAGAAACAGAATGCAAGCTCAAAGTCAGTACATGGAATAGTGGATGCATTTGGAAACACCCACCGAGTGGAAGTTCAACTCGAAATAACTCAAGTACTGTGAAACTACGGAGAAAGGTTCATGTGAACAATATACATGGTTGGTACTCTCCATTGCCTGACTGATTGAAAAAAGAAAATCTTGGCGATATATCTTAGAACTCCTATATTTTTATACTGTACCAATGACCCAGACATAGCTGGTGCTAACTCTTAAAATATAGGGCCAAACACAAATTTTGCCCCCCAATCCCCAAAATTTGCATCTAAAACCAAAGAAAACATGTCCTGAATGGCCCTCCACACTTCACCTCTACTGCGCATGCGCAGTGTCAAGAACGTTCCGAAATTGGCGCCATTAATCATTCTTAGTTTGGCCCTTCATCAGTTAACATCTGACTGATCTTTGTGCTTGTAAATCTCAGTTTAAATGATGCCAGACACATAAATATTAGTGAAATGGTGATTCTAAGGAGGATATAGAAGGAGGAGAGGAAAAATGTGTGACAGAAAATTATCAGGGCTGTAACTTAAAATTTTTTAATGAAATTATGTTAAGTTACCTATTTTCTAGGCAGCAGCCATTTTGTTGTCATTCTTGTTATCAAGTTACACTGATTTTTCAGTGTTTTTCTCTCTCCCTTTCCTTTAAGTCCCCTCTTGCTTTCTCCCATGCTTTTGGCATATTTTCTGTAATTATTATTACTAAAATTTCTTGGGAGTTTTAGCTGAATAACAGAATGAATTCTGTTCTTTTCCCCATGTTTACGTCTTCACCTATGGGTGGTTAGGCGTTGTGTTCTGCATCTACCATCTGATGTTCTGCAGTTTCTTCCCTGGAAGTCTCTGTTTTGCATCAGATAGTGTATTATTGGTAACTGATTTCGGGCCTGGGTGCCTGGAGTCTTATTTTTGTGTTTTTACACTTATTGTTTACATTTACAACAGCCCTCTGTGTGAGGGGGGATTTCTTGAAAATAATATCTGGATGTTAATTTAATCATAACTAGATACATTATTATTGTTCGTAAGTGTTGCATAAATTGTTTAAAATATTTTAAAAATTTTTGTCCACACTTAGGCTTGGGATCCATTGGGGCTCAACGTTACTTTTCAGAAACTTGGGCTGTTCTGAAAAAATATTTTTTCAAAATATTTTGATTTCAGTTATTTTTTCTATGTTAATGGATCTTATTATTATGTATTTTGATTGTCAGGGGTTGGTGCGAGTACCAGGACTTTGTTTTCTTTTCACATTGAAAGGATTTTGATCAATTGTAATAAGAGGAAGTCTTCCTCTGACTTTTATAATCATTCTATATGTAGTCAGTGTACTCGCACTAACTCCTGTTCTGTATGTGATGATTTCGATGACAACATGGGAAGCGTATGTCACGGTATTTTAGTGGGGAATTGGACATTCCGGTCCTTTCCCCGCAGGGTCACTCTACTTTATCAATTTCTATTTCAGACGATCAAGATTAGGGTGATGTATCCGTGATGTCTTCCAACAGTGTGCCTCCGTCGTCACAATTACTGAAGGGCTAGCGGAAAAGTGCTCATGTAAATACGCCAATTGCCTAAGAGGACCCTAGTAGGTTCGACGGCCTTTGACGTCCGCTAGCTCGCCCGGTGTAGCGTCCATTCATCGAATGGTTCGGCAGCCGGGTTTGTCCGTTGCAGTCTAGAAGGAGTTTTGGGGTGATGCGAGCACTATAAATCAACCAAATGCACACCCAGTGACGGCGGATGAGAGGGAGAACGGAGGAAGCCTTTTAGTCCGGTTCCTAGCTCGTTCAGGTCCATCCGGACGGCGAGCGAGAGAGGCCCCTCTCTCGTACAACAACATCTGGCCCCAGATGTTGTGGTACAAAATGTTTCGCATTCGGAGCATATGTCCGCCGCTCGGGACGCTCCGACATATAGTCAGTCCGGAGAGACTGTCAATAAGGCTTCCTCATTCTCATGGTAGCGCACACGACCGCTCTTGGCAACGTGACCTCGGATATCCAGTCAGCTTCGCCAGTCAGAGAATCATCGGCGACCAGGTCACACCATCCGGTAGCCAGGGACACGAGGCCTGCAGACGTTCGCATTGGAAAGTGTGCGGGAGTCAACGTACACGGAGCTTCCGGCGGCGATGCATCGTAAGACCGCTACTGCACAGGCCTCGGGGACGGACGTGCTATCCTAAATAGCACAGCTTATCGCAGCATCCCAGCAACAACTGAATCTGTCGCATAATGTATTATCCGACGATGCTGGGTTGGGACGCTCCGCGGAAGCGGGTACGGACGTCCGAAAATTTCATCTTGTCCGACGGGATACCGAAAGGGATTCGGAGGATTTCGAGCTTTCCCTTTCGGAACAACATATGCTGTTGTGTATGTCATCTGACTTGATCTTCTACAGGTTCTTTCGTCGGACCAGAATGCTGCGATGCCGGATAAGAAACTGATAGCGTCGGTGGACTTAGAAATTTTTGGTTCGGTTCAGGGACATCGTCCCTCAGTTCCGACATAGTCCAATAATGTCACACAAACTTTCGAATTATTGAACGACGCTATATATTTATTATTATATGCTTGCTATTACCAAGCATTTCTGGTTTCTTGTTCGCAAAGTTACGGAGATGTCTTTCAAAAGTGTGCCTCTGTCGTCATAGTTAATGAAGAGCTAGCGGCAATAAGTGCTCATGGAATATGTCTATCGCCTAAGAGGTCCCTTGTAGGATCGACGGAGTGACATTCGCTAGCTCACCCGGTGTAGCGTACATTCATCGAATGGTTCGGCTGCCGGGTTCGTCCGTTGCGGTCTAGGAAGGAGATTTGGGTGATGCGAGCACTATAATAACTTTAGTACTCACCCAGTGACGGCGGATTGTGGACAGATCGGAGGAAGCCTGTTAGTCCGGTTCCTGGCTCGTCCAGGTCCGTCCGGGCTGTGAGCGAGAGAGGTCCCTCTCTCGTCCAACAACATAGGGGACCACATGTTGTGGTTCAGATATTTTACATTCGGAGCATATGTCCACCACTCGGGATGCTCCGTTATATTGACAGTCCGAGAGACTGTCGATAATGCTTCCTCATTCTCACAGCAGTGCACACGACCGCACATTGGCTACGTGACCTCGAGTATCCGACCAGTTTCGTCATTCAGTGATTCCACGGCGAACAGGTCACGCCATCCGGTAGCCAAGGGACACAAGGCCTATACACTCCGTTCGCTCGCATAATAGTAGTATGCACGGGGTAACGATCACGGAGCTTCCAGCGGCAATGCATCGTAAGACTGCTTCTCCACAGGCCTCAGTGACGGATGTGCTATCCAAGTTATCACAGTTTTTCGCAGCATCCCAGCAATCGATAGTTTCTCGGTCGGATCCGGAATTATCCGACGGCGCTGGGTCGGTGCGGTCTGCGGTTGCATCAGGTTCGGACGACCGAACGCTTTATAGGGTCCGACAGGATGGCGAAAGGGATTCGAAAGATTTCGAGTTTTCCCTTTCGTAACATCGGAAGCTGGCATACATTTCTTCCGGCATTATCTTCCAGTGGTTGTTCCTTCGGACTACATTGCTGCGATGTTGGATAAGAGACTTATAGCGTCATTGGACATGGAATTTTGGATCGGTTCAGGGACATTGTCCCTGACTTACTGACACAGTCCAATAATGTCATTAGAACATGTGTATTATTTATCGACGCTATATATATATATATAAGCCTGCTACCAAGCATGATAGTTTAGTTTCTTGTCCGCAATGCTCATTTCTGCCTTTTATCATTTATAGGAATAATTTATTTTGGCAGAACAGGGCATACCGAGAGTTCATATGCATCTAGACGGCGTGGTTAAAGACTGGAAATAATCTTTTTCGCCGTCTATGTCTTTTCCAACCACAATGTTGGAAACGACAATGATGTCTAATAGACTTAACTTAGACGCTTTATCATACGTAATCCACCTTACTGAGGCGTTATCATTACGTCTTCAAGAGAAAAAATTCCGGGATATGATCCTCAATGTGATTTCTTTTGAGGGCAGTAGTTTGTTCACGTATAACTCCGCCCTTCAGTGGCTACTTGGAGTTGGTTAGACGTGACGCAGCCCTAGCTACATCCACGCGCGTGGATAGTAAGGTGAAGAACTCTCTCAGAGTCGCTTCGTTCTCGGAGAAGCTTCTCTTCGACGGCAACTTTTCAGCAATCCATGAATTGCTCGATTTACACGTTCTCTTGTCTATCTAGTGTAGCAAGAGATTCAGACTGGGGCAAACATTCGGTGGTTGACTCAGAGAGTGCCACTGCAGTTGCCGGATCCGAGTTTTATAATTATGACGGTTGCCAGTCAAACAGGTTGGGATACAATATTGATCCCAACGGATTCGAAGTGCCAGGGTCTTTGGGTTCCGCAGTCTCTAGGCAAGCACTTATCTTCCACGGAATAATGTTTTTTAGGCTTGCTTTATGTCATTGGATGAACATTATTCAGAAACGCATGTCCAAATCCTGTCCGATAATACGACAGTAGTGGCGTATCTCCGGAACCAGGGAGGCACTCATTCGTTTCCGTTATTCAATTTAATGGAAAGAATCCTTCTGTTTGTTATAGTACACCAAGTTCGGCTTCGGTCCGTCATATTCCGGGTTGTCTGATTGTATTACCGGACTCCCTTTCACTTATGGGTCGCTTGTTGCCGTCAGAATGGACTCTCAACAAACAAGTATTCAATCAGATTTGATATCAATGGGAGCGCCCAATGATTATTTATTTACGACACAACTTGCTAATCAATTGCAGACGTTTGTGTTTACATGTCCGGATCTCTGAGCTTATGTTGTTAACGCTCTATTGATCTAATAGGACGGAATGATAGGATATGCGTATCCTCCTGTGCTGTTGTTTCAGCAAGTATTGCTAAGATAAACAACCACAATACATTTCTGTTGATAGCATCTCTGTCTTCACAGAGACCGTGGGTAAATTTACTCTGATGTCTACTGTGGGACTTAACGTGAAAACTTCCTCCATGAGAGGATCTTTTTTCGCTGGGTAAAATCGTGTCATCTTCATCACAACCCGCAAGGTCTCAACCAGGGACCAGCCTAGGAGGGAATTTTAGGGAGACTTCAAGTCTCCCTCCAGAAAAAATAGGGAGACTTCATAGATAAGTGGGGAAAATTAAGAATATTCATGTACCACCCCCGCCGCCCTTTCATATTTTCAATTTATGGTCCTCCATTAACGTACAAATAATCCAGGTCCAGTTGTCTATGATGCATCTGTGCCAGGTTAAAAAATCACAATGTAATTATTGACTGAAAATCCCCCACTGCTACCATCTCCTTCATGACCCCTCACCTCTTCGTCGTGCCAATCCCCCATCACCCTCCTGTGGTTGCCTTTCAACAAAGTCTACTAAGCTAATAATTTCCTAAGTCTGAAAGTGTGAACAGGACCAGATGTAAGAAGGTTGCTTGGGAGGTACTTTGTTAGTTAATAAACAAAATACATTCTGGGGTCGAGTATTTTGTAAAAGAAATGTCATTCCGCATCATTTTTATGGAATTCCGGTGTCATTCCGCGTCATTTCATGTCATTCCGATGTTTAGGAGGACCCTCTTTCAAGATCGTCCACATGCACACTTGTGTCCTGTACAAAGCTTTTCTTGACATCACTAAAGCTTTTTTTCATGTGTTTCAATTCCATTCGTGTTTTTCTGGGAATAGACAGCTCAACAGTTAACAGTCGTCAGCAAATCGAAATGAAAATAATGTGTTATAAAATACGTCCGTTGTGTATACATTTTCGGCATCCTAAGCGACGTAACCTACTTTCAAACTGGGTTGTTTGTTGAGTCGCGTAAGTCACCTATTTTCGTTTCGACACTTGAAGCTCCGACTGGAACGCAACAAAATAGAAAAAAAAAAAATCCACCAAAAGCGACAATGGACAATTGCCTGTCGTGTGATTTCAAATAAATGGACGTTTATTTGACGAATTAAAATGCCCATTTATCACACTCGAGCACATTCGATTTTTGAAAATACTCGTTTTCATGTAATCCTCGCATCACTCAGTTCAGCCTTTTTCTCATTTTGGCCAATTTTTAGAGGGCGACTTGTAATCGCCCCGACTATTTTTCTAGGCGACTTTGGGCTTAGAAGGGCGACTTAATCGCCCTAGTCGCCCTCACGGCTGGTCCCTGGTCTCAACCTTCGCGTATTCCGTTGTGTGGTCCTTATTGCATTGTAAGCATTGTACTGGACGAGCTTTGGACGCAGTTTCTTACTGTAGGAGAACCTCTTCTTCGCTATTCTATGCGGCTAAAGTGGAGGCTCTTCCGTCGTTGGTGTAGGGATCACTATGTTGATATTGTTGATCCCTCCATACTAGTCATTCCAACTTTTTAGTATACTTGTTTGACAAGATCTACTGCAGCCTGTTACTATTAAGTTTATAGGTTTATGTTATCTCATACCTATGCACTCTATGATAGTTTACAATTGAGTCTTAGGTCTCTTTATCTAAGTCAGTTAGTAACTTTTCGATAAATAGACTTAGAATCATTAGATTAAATTTCTATACGGAATTTAACTTCGGTTCTTATTTAGCTAGTAATCATTTGAGCCTCTGGAAACAGTAGTTTTCAAATTCTGACCTTTTAGACAGTAATTCTGTTGGCTTCTCTTGTACTGAAGAGTCAGTGAGCTTCATGCACTATCGGTGGATGATTTTCACTTTCGTAGTTTTGGAATCACTACTTCCTTTACTATTTAGGTTGGATTTTTGCATAAGAGTCAGGCTCCTAATAAATATCCGGAACCTATTGTTATTAAGGTCCTTCCGTCTTCGTACGGGCATAGGCCTTTACTCTGTCCGGTTAGAGTTTACGTATTGATAAACAGATATCTGTTTATTACTACGGCGTAAGCTTCTTCTGTCTTTGATGCCTAATAGAAGGACGTTACGCTCCATTGCTAATGGATTCAATTAACTATCGATACTGCTTATGGTATATCATTGACTCAGCAGTTGTGCTTGAGATTTCGGCTCATGAAGTAAGAGTTCTTCTACATCTTGGGCTTACATTAATAGTGTCGCTATTATAGATTTTTGTAGGCTGCTCATTGCGCTCAGCCATCCACATTCATGAATTTTTATCTCAGAAATATAGAGTCCATTTCTGGAGGCCTCTATTGTTAGGTCTATTATCTACTGCTCAGAATGTTATTCACTTAACAGTTGCTACTATAGCTAGGTAGGCTGTCTGCTTCGGCAGTGACTCCGTTCTGCTGCCCTCTTCGCTCTGAGCTATTTGACCCAGGGCAAGAAAAAGGGGGGGGGGGGGAGGGTGTTCCCTTGGGTCACCTGTTTTACTACGAAAACAAGGGGATACCTCCTCCGGAGTTAGTAATTCTGAGCTGTTATTGGGATGGTTGTTTAGTGAGAAGTTTAGGTTTTTAAAATTCATTCAGGTCTTAGTTTTTAAAGTATAGCTTTTGAATATAGCACATGTCAACGGACATTATTATACAATCCTCAGACACTTTTAAGGAGTATAAAGAGTCTCTATTCTCTAGACTTACTTTATTTATTGGCTTACTTTAAAAATTATTAGTATAAGGATTATACTAGATATTAATAGAGTACATGGATGTATGATGCTCAATTTTGGAAGGTGTTGTATCTTTCTAATTTATCATAAATAAGAAAGATACATGTAAGGCCTAATACTTCTTTTTCCCTAGAGGAGATGACTCTATTTTATATAATTGAGCGTATTTTAACTTGCTCTATGTCCTTGGCCCTCCAGCCTTTTTACTATTCAGCTATGTCTGGGTCATTGGTACAGTATAAAAATGTTAAAAAATTTATAGTAATTTATATATTTTTTATACTTAACAATGACCCAGACGGGGATGGCCCTCCCAGGAGTTGGGAACTCATACCTCCCCGCTGAGTACATAGCGCTTACCAGGCACTGGTTATAAGAATGATTAATGGTGCCAATTTTGGAACGTCCTTGACACTGCGCATGCGCAGTAGAGGTGAAGTATGGAGGGCCATTCAGGACATGTTTTCTTTGGTTTTAGATGCAAATTTTGGGGATTGGGGGGCAAAATTTGTGTTTGGCCCTATATTTTAAGAGTTAGCACCAGCTATGTCTGGGTCATTGGTAAGTATAAAAAGTATATAAATTACTATAAATTTTTTAACTTTCTCAGTACTCTTTCTTTGGTTGATAAATGGTTCCTTTAATATATGGATGGATATGATAGATAACAGCCTTCTTACAATAACGCAGACAGCTGGAATCCAGGATGAGTTCTTTGTTATTTTATTTTTTTATAACTCAAGAAACAATTCATAGAATTAAGGCAGCGGACAATTTTGACATTCACCCCAAGAAAAATGACTGTGGATACCGTACATACAAGTCACATGTCAGTATGTCTATCGAGTTTGCAGAGATGACTATTAATAACAATAGTTTATTCAGTAATTAAAACCAATGTCAATAAGCTTTTAAAGAGGCAGTCGCCACAATGGGATTAGTTTCCAGGAACAGAATCAAACAGCTACCGATAATTATATAAGCATCTCCATGTTCCCAGTAGTACATTCATTTCACACCTTGGATTCAGAGGGTGTCAACACAGAACAATGTTTACAGGGAGCAGGCAATAAAAAATATCAGTGGCTTGAGTAATGTGGCACTTGAAATTGAATCGTTTTAATTTCAGGCCAATCTGGCTGGGTAGATTTTCGATAGGTCGGTGGTCTTAGTGGGTCAATCCACACCATAGTTTTGAGCCACTTCTAAACTTCTAAACTTAATTACATCTTTTTTTAGTTCATGGTCTTCAAATTGTG